>VZRW01001697.1:438807-704637 GCA_013398125.1 Aegotheles bennettii
CGCCTGGATGTGCCCCCCTGCACTGCGCCCGCGGCTCCCATGGCGGTGGCACGGAAAATCAAAACTTTGTTGACGGTGAACATCTTGGTCTTCGTGGGCATCATCCTCTTCTCCGTCTACTGCAGGATCCAGGACCGCTCCCAGGAGCTGGTGCAGATCGTCCGGAGCGCGGACCGCCGGGCCAGGAGCCGCGGCGCCAAGGTGGGCAGCCTGGCCGACAGGGAGTCCATCCTGCAGCGCCTGGACCACCTGGAGGAAGTGGTCTACAACCAGCTAAATGGTACGGAGGGCTGGGAGGGGAGCAGCGTCAGCCCTGTGCTGCCCTGTGTCCTGGGAGGGTGCCGGGGGAAGGGGAAGAGCATCCGAAGTGCCCGCCCGCGGAGGGGGAAGCCCGGGCACCGTAAGAGCTGATCCCGCTGCTGAAGTGCTGAAAACGAAGGGAAAGAGGTGGCTGCAGGCTTTACTTGAGGGATTTGCTGAGCCCCCTCCTCCCTCAACCCCCCACCAACTTTCAGTCTCAAGTCAGGACTTCCTCAATAGATACAAAGTTAAGGAGACTGCAGAGTTCATGGGTTTAAGAATTGGTGGAAGTCCCCACAAACTGGATCAGGTTTTACAGTTTGCCTGGATATATTAACTCTGCATGGGTAGGTGTTTGTATAGCAAATACACTGTTAGGTTATAGCTGGAAGTCATATACTTGATCTCACAACTGCTTTAAAAACATTCTACTGAGTTCTTATGCTGTGTACTTTTAATGGTCTGTTTAAACATAAAGCCCATATGTTTCCTTAATGACTTTGCCATTTAAGTTTGATCCACCACCTTTTTTAATGACATTCCGTTCTAATTCACCAGCACTGAAAAATCTTGGTAGGTAGCAGAGAACCCTTCCGCGGCAGTTAGAACAGGCTAAGCCATTAAAGTTGTTATAGGACAACTAACATTTCACACAGAAACTAATTCTTCAAAACAAGTTCATTTGTATATGCAAAGATTCATAAAGTTCTAGACGTGGAACATCAAAAAACAAGTATGTGATTAAATCAGTGCTTTGGACAAGAAGAGGCTGAAGGAGTGAACTCCTACATGAAATTGTAATTATCAGTGTAACATTTAGTGTCTAGCACTAAGTAAAACTTCCAGTGTAAATATGTTGAAGTATACTGAATGTGCTTCCAGGCTGCTTGTGAAAATCTTACTCATAACATTGATTTAACAAAGGCTACAACAGTCTCAAAATGCAAACAAATGGGAGGGTTAGGATATATTTCCTGTTGCTACTTTCTGAATGACTGTATAGATCTAAGTAGGTTATGGTAATATGCAGTCTATGCCAGCAAGTGTTACAGAATAGACATCTCCTTATGCACACATCTGTATAAGCGGGGAAGAGAGAAGGGGAATGTGAAGTGTGGGTGTTAGTCACAAAAATACACATTCACGAATTAGAAGAAGAGTGTCAACAGCTGTGTTTCCTAACCACATTTTGGAGCAGTTTTGAAGAAATTCTCCTCTTAAATTCAAAAAAGCCATTGAGTTCCCAAACTAAATTAGATCGGTCCCTGAGCTACATTCATCTTAGCTCAACTGAAAGGTTTTCTTTGGCCAGGATTGATTTGTTCTGGGAGTTGTTCTTAGGTGAGACTTTGAATAGAATTTACCTGTTCCGAGTTCATTTGAGCATCGCATCCCCTGGAGAATCAGCAGGAGTCCTTAATGTACTGGACAGGCATCTTTGCAGGTAATGGCTGTGGCTTCATGGTAAACAGGAGGTTCTCTGTAAAGTATACCTGTACTTTGGAGACTTTTTTCTTCTTTAATTTAGTTTGTTGGTTATAGAACTTCACAGTGCAATCACTTGAACTTAAATGTTATCTTGCTTCTTCAGGTCATAAAATAACACCATAGGCAGTTTCTTTTTGAAAGTCCTTACGCAGGAAAATACAGAAACTTTTTCATGCTGGGCTATGCAAATTTCCTATTATTTCCTTCAGTTTCTCTCTGACACAGTTGCTGTTTTTTACTACATAGCGGTACATTGACACAGGTTAATTATTTCATCATCATTGTGAAAAGATACTTTGTAACTTTTTTCCCCTGTCCTGTGCAACAAAACTGACAAATCCTAAAGAATTAGAAGGTGCCCCATTGACATCATCAGAGTTGCATCACTGTAAGTGAAATCAGGATCAATCAGCTGTATTTGGATTTAGCTCACTGATATTCCATTTTTGATATTATGGCCCATTACTTATGCCATTAACAGGCATAATACTGCTCTGGCAGCACTGAGATTCAAGCACTGTCTGTGACAATGCTCTACTGTGTCTTACAGAAAGACTGTTACTACGAAAGTGCTCTGTCTGCTCTGGAGCTTTGTAGTTTCATCCTAGTGCTGAGCAAGGTTCCTCATCTGAATATGTTGTACCATGCTTTATCACAAGGTTGGAGAGCCATCTGTGAGGCCTTCTTGGATGTTACTTTTGCATGAGGTGGGTCAAAGTCACTTTTATAGGGAGAGGCAGACATGGGTACCAGCAGTTTTGAGTCCAGCTCAATGTTGTTGTCATGGTAGGTCTGTACGGATCAGTATTTCAAATTTCTTCTCTTGGGTCTTTATGTTCTGAGATCAGCAAATTTAGAGCAACTTATTAAGTGTCTCATACTTTGGTAATAAAGTCTCTGTGTTCTTTTATTTCATTTTTCTCATCTACTTGGATTAGTTCTAAACTGGTAAGACCTTACCTGGATTTTCTAGGGACAGTACAGTAGAAGGACACTTCTGTAAGAGATGATCTCTGCAGCTACAGCCATACAGAATTTTGTTCCTGTCACGCTTATTTGTGTTCATGCAGTCCAAGAAATGTTATCTGAAAGCGTACCTTCTGCAAAGAAAAATAAATACAAGCAGTAATATTACAAGTGTATCAAGAGGTAACCTAGAACTGATCACTAGAGAACTCATTAACTTTTCTGTGTGAATAAAAACTGTGCATACAATGCCTGTGGGGTTGTGCACAGAACACAGAGGACCATGCATGAAAGTCAGTAGAAAGCTGGTCCTTGCAATTATCTTTGCCAAAACAAGAATTTTTAGACTAGAATGAATGAGAGTTATCATGATTCTCTGCAGAGTCGTGCAGATATACACCCAAACAATAGTTTTCAGTTGGCTTGTGCTTTGGTTTTCTATCCACTTAGAAAAATAATATTTCTGAAAGCTATTTTTATGCTCAGCTGCTGCTGGTTTTGGTGGAAGTAAATGAAAGGAGCATGCAAAGGGAAAGGAAAGAAATGAAACATGTCTGTGGAATTTCCTTGATAAACCTTTATATACCTCTTAATATTTTACTTTAAGTATAACATTTATTTTGAAAAACTGAGTTATTCTAGTTCATCAGTCTATATATTTTTTTTCATTTTAACTATGGCATTTCTATTACAAATATGATTTATTGTCAGTCAACACAGGACTAATGCCAGATAGACTTAATAGCAATTCATGAAATGGCATAATGAGAACAGCATGATATTTTCTTCCTTTACTTCTATTCTTTGTAAAGGGGAAGAATAAAAAAGAATTAATTCTCTGAATTTTTACACTAATCAGTTTTGCATCTGAGTCTGTTGCTAATGATTTACCATAAAGAATAAAGAATTTTTGATGCCCCCAGTAGAGCATAACCTTTCTTGCCAAAAGCAATTGAAGGGTCAGACTAGAATTTCACTGTAATTGCCTTTTTCCCTTTTCACTGTCTCGTTCCAGTAATACACAACAATCAATACAGCATGTAATTAGATTTCATTCAATCTGCAAAGATTAAGAGAGTTTTCATCTTCTTATTATGTATGCTCACATCATGTCTTCCTACTCATGTCCTCTACATTAGACCTCTTTGACCTGTACTGGTACAGACATGGAGGGCTAAGTTTGGAATATTCCCTTGAATTTGACAGATTATCATTTTTTACACACCATAATTTGATTTTGCTCTCTTTGGGAAGATTAAATACAATAGCAATTTCCAGTATGATAAATGGGTTTTATATTGCACATGCATTTCATGGAGGAGGCTGGGGAAAAAAGGTGGAAAATTCAGGAAATTGCAGCACACAGGCTTAAAATGATGGAAATAGCAGGTCCTAGGTGCAGAGGACTGACTCATGCAGCCTGTGACTCCTGATTTTTAAAGTGTACTGGGAGCCAAGTGATTGCATTTAAAATTCAGTCTGGCAATCTGCATACGTAAAAGATACAGTAGTATTTTTAAAAGGACAGTTGACTCTTCATAGGCCTGGGGATGGTTGAAAATGGTTCCAAATTTCCATATCGAAAGTAAGGGCTGGGAACAGGCTGCAAATGCATCATGTGAATGTCCACATACGATTTGTCAAAAAGAAGCTTTTACAGCTGGCAACTTTCAAGTTGAAGAGTAATTCCTCTGCAGAGCAGAGAGGTAAATCCACACGTCCATGGAGGAAGGTTTAGATGTGACTGCCAGATTTACATTCATGAAACTGCAGCTTCTCATCCCCACCCGCAGATTCTCCTGTTATAACTGTTTCTGTTTGTTTTGATTCTGGTCTGATGCTAACATGCCTCTGACAAAATTACAAAAGCACATAATTTTCTCCAAAAGTTTCAACTTATTTGTGGGGACTGCTCTCAGCCATGTGCTTTTCTTTACTGAAGAGAGTCTTCTTCGTGTGGTCTGATTTTGAGGAATTTTAAGTAATGCAAGGTCAGGTCTCGTGAAGGCAGGGGTGAAAAATACCAACTGCATTTCCTTTTAATTTCATTTTTAAGTTAGGCTGCAGTTTATCTGTTTACTGCGCAGCATATAACAAGCATATTCTATTGTTCCGAGTAAGTTACTGAAGCTCAGGTACATAAACATTGTTACAGGCCTGAGCTGTCTTACAAAGTGGTGATCAAGTCCAAAAGACTCGTTTCCACTTCACATCGGCTTTAGCTATGATGGTCTTGGTTTATGTAGCTGAGGAAACTCATAATCAGTCATTTCAAAAAGGCCAAGATTTTATTCTCAAAATAAGAGAAGAAAATATCACAAGTCAATATTTGGATAGCCCCTATAAAAATATAACATAATATTCGAAATAGTATTACTGGTTTTAAGCACTTTAGGAAGAAAAGGTCTAAAGGTTTGGTAGGAAAAAGAGGATAAATATCTTTTGTAAAATGGACAAAATTGCATTCGACTCTTCAAAATGTTGACAAATGCAAAAATATATCTCCATTCCAGCAGCATGTCAGCAATTTTAAGGTCTCCCGATACGAAGTGTTTCATATTCTGGTAACTCTTTTTTATGTTTCTGTTTTTTGCATTTGTAACTGGGGAGAAAGCTTATTTTGACAGAAAAATCATGTGGTATTTTTATCACTGACTCATTTATTTGTGTAGAACTTGAATTACTTGTACTGTATAGGATTAAAAGCAGCGTTTACAGAGGTGGAAAGAAAACCGTTGACTGATGTTGGTTTTGTTGCTTTTTAGGAGGTATTCCAGTACATTTTCTTTCAGTTTCTTTGTAGATGTGGCAGGAGTTGGAAAAGCAAATATGGGTCTGTCATCTTTCTAGTGAAGAGCTGCAGTGTGGTTGTTGCACATCTGTAACCACCAGGCAGGTTTAGAGGATCAGAAAACCCAGCTTTAACTAATACCCTTGGTAGTGGGAGGTGGGGCTGGTTTTGAGTTGAGGGGGTTTTTTTGTTTATTTGATTATTTTTTTAAGTAAGTCAAAGCAAGTGGTGGTTAAACCAATAGCATCATTTAAGAATGCAGGTCCAGCCACTGAGTATATGGCTGTTCTCCAAGGAAACAATAAGATTTATGAAAGGGAGGAAAAGAAATGAGTCATGTTTAACAAATCTTCCTTTTATTAATGCCCCTCTCTAACCTTACTTAATGGGTACTCAGTCTCTCTTTCTCAGGATAATAGTCATACATTTTTATTATTGTTATTATTTGCGGGGTTTCACTTGGTACTCATTTCTATCACTTATTTTAAACTCAAAAACCGAAAGGGGGGAGGAGAAAAGAAAAAGAGCCTGTGATGTTCTGGATAACAGGAAGGAAGAAAGCCAATGACAGCAGAGCAGCTTCCAACCTTGTTTTAGTCCTATTGATCAAAACTGTCCTCTGAAATAAGAGAACTTTAGTTTCTGAGAATGAAAACCAGACAGAGATCCTCCCACTGACCTGAAATCATCTTCTCCTGGGAGCACAGAGCTAAAGCAGCCAAGTGCTAATTGGATGTGTATATGACTCGTGTCTGCTTTTCCTAAAACTCATATCTATAGTGCCATGGAAATGGCTATGAATATCTGAAAGCTTCATAGGTGGGGGCAAAACCCATTTCAAGGACAGCAAAGAAGATGCAAGCATTAAAAAGTCTTTCTGCCCTATAGTTTTTATCCTTTAAAGTGTTCTTGAATATCCAGGTTCCCCAGACAGTTCTGGAGACAAGCTACAGTACAACTGCCTTGCTGGTTATTCAGCAAGTCCTGTAGGACATAAAAAAAGCATGAAAATTACCTGTAACAAGGGTATCTCCTGAGCCAGGGTTTGCTTGACTTAAGGAACAGAAGGGAGTAATCCGGGAGCAGCATTATGCAACTTGGTCTCAGGTCGTCTCATTTAGCTGGAGTTACTTTGAGTTTAAATGCATGGTTGTACTGTTGGGGATGAAGGTGACAATCTTGGTTCTGTAATTTGTTTCTCAGTCTCATCTGCTAGGCTTTCACATTCTTATTTGCAAACTCTTCAGTACACTGGAGAGTACGGAATTTCACCTGGAAAAGATAACTTCAGAGCTTGATAGGCTTCATCCTTTCAGTGCTGGCTTACTCTAATTTCTGTCCTGTCGTCTTTCATTGCCCGCAGTATCCACACTGGTAGTGTACAAGAGTGTGGCATGGATAATCTGTATGACTTCTCTGGCCTTGGTTTTTTGAACTCTGAAGCAGTAGGAAAGGGCTTTCATTTGTGTCAACAAGAGGTCCTCTAAAGCAGAGGGAACTGAGGATGGGATTATTATTTGTGTCAAAATGGTCCCTTATTCAAATTGAGCTTCACCAGGTGGCTTGTCACACCTGTGATCTGGTGTAGATCTAAGTAGAGTGGGTTGTGTGTTTATATGCAAATCTGTAGATGTCCAGAGAATGGTATTTTGGAGCTGAGTTCTGCTTTCTTATCCCCCTGTTTGACATTCTCCCATGGGGAGGGAAGTGGGCTTGTACTTCTGTGGTTGTTTGCACTAGATTCTTATTTCACCTGGTTTAGCTAACTTGGACCCATTGCTATGCACAGAAAGACAGCACAGCAGCACTTTGTGGGAAATCCAGTAGAACATCCAGAGGAGTTCTCACATCAGTTTTCTACCTCTCTTACTGCATTTCTGAGGCTCTTTTATTTCTGAATAATTGTATGTTTTCTTTTGTTTATGCATTTTGTGCCATCTTCCTGAAATGTGTATTGAGAGGGCTCACTTCAATGACTATAGATAAATTTGTTGGTCTTATAGTAAGAGGAAGAAATGGGTGTCCTCAGGATAAAGTAAACCTGCTTGCTGTTTGCCATCAGGCTGAGCTCCTCTGTGTATGTTCTGCCCAGCCTTGCAAAGCTGCCTTGCTAAGCAGATGTGGATACTTGCCTCTCCCTTTGTTTTACTTGGATGATTTGTTCTGAGTGATCTGTTCTCAAGACAAGGATGAGCCAATGAGCCTGGTACTATGAATTGCTTTGTATCCTCAGTGAGGGGAGTACTTAGTGAAACAGTGCAGAAGAAAAGGGCTAGTTCTGAGAATCTGACAAATGGCAAAAGGCCAGAATATATTTTTTATTTCCAAGTATGTCCTTGATTACTTGTTTTGGAGGAGAGTCCAAGGCCATCTGCAGGGTAGATAGCTGAGGAGAAAATAGACCTGATTTTGCTTTGTCATCATGAGCAGCGCGGACACAGTTTTTTTCAGAGACTGAAGAGAAGTCTGAGTAAATGAGCAAAGCATTTTTAGAAAAGGTAAGAACTTAAATTTCTGAATATGTTAAGCCTTGTACCACCTCCTGTGGAGCTGCTCTTTAGAACCCCTTTCACTTGCCACCACAATCAGATTTATACTTTTAATACTTGAGCTGTAATTTGCATGTCATCCTGTAAGAATGGGCAATGATTAAGAAAACTGAACCACGGAAAAGGCTTTTGAAACAGCTTCTCTAAGCACTAATACTTCAAAATGGTTGTGTTGGGCAGAGGTATTTAGTGCCAGAATGCTACAGAAGAGGGTTACCTATTTCACAGCATGATCTGGGTATCACATTTAAATAGCTCAAATTCAGTGGATGAAAATACAAAGGAACATGTTCAGCCTCTGGGATTCTTTAGTGCATTTGCTTCAGTCTTAACCTCCTGGGCTAAATGTTAGAGCAAATGCTTAAGAGGCTGCTGTAATGCCAGTATTTCCTCTGGGTTGGATAGCCTACTGTAAAATCCTAAAAAAGGCAAAAGCCATGCTATCCCCCAAGAGATCCCTGATGCCTCCTTCCTCTCTGCAAGGCCAAGACGTGTCTGTGAAAAGTAGCTGCTGATGTAAAGGTCTTTGTTATCTCTGTGCCACTGGACTCCCCTCCAGGAGGACAATTCCTCGGTTGTGCAAACCACTGCTTTCCCCCCTTCAGGCAACTAGCTGCAGCAGGATGGAGAGGAGAAAATCTGAGCCTGTGTAGGCAAAAGTCAGCCATGGAACTCAATTATCTACCTTCTACTTACATTTCAGAGCTACTTATGCAGGCAATCCAGTTGTGTTTCCTGGAGTACTCATGAGGGTGAGTGCTCACCAGTGTAAGGGTCTCACACGCTTCAGAAGGCATGACTCAAACCAGATTTGCTAGAGTTGCATTTGAATCACTGCTTGGTACAAGCAGCATAAAAGGTCTCCCAGCTAGGCTCTAATGTCTGATAAACTGATCAGGGAAGAAAATGGGTCCTGTCAGGTCTCTCCCTTCTGTGAAGTTCTTTAAATATTCAGATACGATGAAACACAAGTACAACAGAGGTTCACATAGGGCTGTGTTAGACTATGTAGAGGTACCTGTGAATGGTATCCTCTGTCATAGACTTCATAGACTTTGGAAGCACAGAGCTGATCTCTGGGACTACCAGTGTGTTACTAGTTCGTGTTTTTTTTTTCTGGCAACAGTTGTTAAAAACCATGTGTATGATACAGTCAGCGGTCATGTTTGGTCAGGTATTGAAGTCAGGTACAAATTTGACACTGCTTTCTAAGCAAATGGCAGATCCTGCCAACTCCTGCTCTGCTGTCAACAGTGCATTGTGTGGACAGTGACAGGTATGCTGGTTCAATGGGGTAACTTGCTCAAATAGGTTTTTATGCCTTCAGCAATGATCCGAAATCTCCTCAGCTCACCCATGCATTTAGTTCTGTTGAAGTCAGTTGCATAAATTAATCTGTGCTATTGATCCAGAAGCATCAGCACAGCCAGTAGTTACCAGCATAGTAACTCCAGTAGTAAATTTGGCCAAATGAAGATACTTCTGCTACAGGAAGAACAGTATATTGGCTAGTTATGAAAATGTATGTGTAGTATTTGTGTCCCTGTACTACTTTAGTATGGTTGAGAACAGGATGCTTCCTCCTTGAAGGTTTTGCAGTGATTTCCCTTTCTAGTATAGATCTGGTGAGCTTTGTGTTTTTGCCTCTGACCCTTACTACTGGAGTCTTTTATTGATTCTGTGTTTGCGCTGTTTGGCTCCAGTTTGCATCTTTCACAAAGTAGTACACAGACCAGGAGGTCAGATTAGCAGTCTTATCATGGATGTCTCGCTCCTGGTATCTGAGCAAACTTTGTTCAGAGATTGATTTATCTGTTTCCACAACACTGCACAGTACTATCTACCTACCACAGAGCAAAACTGAATCCTCCTCTCACACCCTGTCCATTACACATGCTGCTGGACACTGCCCCCCCACGCCTCAGCTACTGCCTGTGCTGCCATGGACACAGCTCCCCCAGCCCTCAGCCAGTGCCTGCAGGGGAGAAGTCCTTCACTTTTGACCATCGAGATCTGCTTCTGCCTCTGATAATTTTTGTCTCGATTTGACAGCGCTGGGCAAATTGGTGCCTAACTGAGGCAGTCTAACTGGGATCCAAAACTAGACTTTTCCCAAGATTTGATTGAGTAAGTATTTTTATCATTTCCAATCCCTGTTTCCCACAGCCCAGCCCAGCCATCCTCGCCAATGTACTGCTGTACCATTCACAAAGCTAAAGGGGCTTTGTTGCACAGGACCTCATTTTTCTTGGAGGGTGTCCACCATGGCAGCTGGAAAGCCCTCTCCTGCAACACTGGAGAAGTTTGCTTCTCATTTTGTCTCTGTGGCATTTTTGGCAGGGTGAAAGTGTTAATTGGTTGTTTTTCATTTGGATTCTTTACGCTGGTTTTGTATTTTATTTGGCAATAGCGCCTTACTGCCCTTTTAGAAATTGAATTTATTTTTTCTACAGCTCTCATATGCCTCTAGGATGTGAAGCTTTTGTAAATAAAAAAAAACTTTTTTTGCTATATTAACTCATTTTCAAGCAAGCCGTGTGTTGCAGAAGATTGGTGGTATTCTTTCCTGTGCATACTGAACTGAAGGCAGTGATAAGACTGAAAATATCCCCAACTGAAATAGCATTGTATAACCCAAAGGTTAGTCTTCCTCAGGATTAAAATTTGCAATTGCTTTTATAGATTCTTTGTAAGGCAGATTTCGAGTTGTCTAGCCACATGTAAAATGAAGCTACTGATAGCAGCACAATTTTGCATCTGCAAAACTCAATCCCATTGGTGATTACCACAAGCAGAAACCTGCTGATGAAAGAAGCTGATACCCGTCGTGCTGGTGTCAGGTGGCCAATGAAGCTCACATATTCCCATGGAGTTTGTGTTATCAGTGCTGTACTGGAGGTGCGGCAGGCACTAGGTACTGTTCACACCTCTAATAGGAAAAACAGGTTTTGCTGCACAGAGCTGTTAATCTTAAAACACGATGATAGATTGCAGGTGGTTCCGTGTAACAGATGGGAGTGGAGTATGAGGTAAGAGTGAGCTGATCATGTTCAAGCTACTAAACAACCTAATACTAAGCTGCTTAACTGCTGAAATAGTTGGTGCTTACATCTTACACAAGAAATGAGTGGGTTTGGCTTGGAAAAATGAGTGGTTGAGTGGTTTAGGTGTTATCTTGTGTTAACCTTGAGTTTGGAAACCATATTTTTTTGGTAGTTCTGTTACATAATTTCTATGTCACATGGAGAATCCCCAGAGTCCAGGTCTGCAGATTTAGGCTTCTAGCACCATCACAGGGATGTGAGCAGCCAAATGCTCCACTGAAGCCTGATTGTATATTTCCTCCTGGTGACCAGTCTTTTCCCCTACTTTCAAATGATCTTTTTCGTCTACTAGAGGTTGCAGGTCTCTTAACACTTGAAGAATATCTTTTGTTTATTCACTGCTAGTATTGTAGAGAGCAGTGAAAAGATCTGCAGGTATTAATTAGAAATTTTCTATCTTTCTTCAATTTCATATTTGGCAAACTCACTTGATATATCCTTCCTGGGATATTCCTTTAGGTGTAAACCTGAACATGTCAGCACCTGCACTGAACACTTTGCTCTCACCTACTCCAGCCCTTCATACACAAATCCAATGATCTCTGATTTTAGATCTGTGCCAGCCTGATCCCCCTCCTGAACCAGATCCATCTGGCTCAATGCATTTCATTCAATAGAAAATTAGTTGTGGATTGTTTGGGGTTTTTATAATGCTAGTAGCCAGTGGTGTAAAACCTTCTGTTTTCTGAGAGTCAGCTTGGTGTTGTTCTCATATTCACAGCCATGTTCCTATTTCAGGCCTACAAAACTCTAAGGCAGGCTGCAGAGAGCCCTCTTAGATGTGGTCAGGGAATTAAGATTTTCTTCTGTGGCTCATTCTGAACCTGACCTACCTAATAACTGGATTCCTTGTCTCCCTCTTTCTGTCAAACATTAAAAAGTTCACAAAGTGAGATTTTTAGGTCTTCCTTGCACAGTGAGAAAAGTGAACAGAAGATATGCAGAAATGGAGGAGAAATATTCATGATAGAACAAAGACATGGCCCAACTTTGAAGCTGGGATGGTGCAGCCTGGCATGCCAATGGACACAGCCTGAGCGATGCAGCCCTCAGAGAAGGCATCGATCATTGCACAGGGTGGTTTTGCATATGTTACAGGACTTGTTTAGGCATCTCTCAGCCTTTAATCATACTGACAAGAATCTGGTGTACAAATACCACTGTCTTAGAGTCACAGTGGAGGTTGTGGAAGAATGAGACCAGTGAAATACTTTGTAAACTACTTCTTATTAAACTTGCTCATAGCTTATGAAGTAAGCATGGGATTAGTGAACTGGAATCAGGGTCCATGCACAAGCCATACTAGGCCTGCTCTAGCCCTAAGCAGAGGTGGAGTTCCCCATCACAGCACAGTGTACAAGTGGTTGTTCTGGTAAAGCCTGTACCAGAGTTTGACAATTCATGTTAACGTAGATTGTTGATAACTATTCTGGACCTGAATTTCAAGTGATGAAAGCCATCTCATACATAGTCTATTTATGCCACTGTAGTAGCAAGATCAGAATCGGGCCCAAAGGACAGGACAGCTAATGCAGGATCACCACTAATTAGACATGACTAGGTGATGGTCTGTGTGATGGTAGGCTGGGATATCCTCTGTACACTGGACTATCAGAAAACAAAACCAGGTGTTGCTGGATAGAAATTTATTTTAGAAAAAGAAGTCAGCATAGGATCTTTTGGTTTTGCCTCTGAACTGGAAGAAGACGCCTGTGGTTTCAGTGCTTTTGCAGAAATATTTAGAGCTGCTGAAATGCAAGACCTGAGCTTAGGAGATCTGGGTTTCATTTCCAAGTGTGCCCTTCCTTTGCTCTTTAGCTGTGGTGCAAACTCGTTCATCCCTGCTCTTTCCCTTCTCTTCCTCTTATGTGTCCTCATTTAGCTGAGGAGGTCTGAGTCCAGTGTAGTCTGGGCAGCATCTTACCTTGTGATATTATTAATCAATGATATAAACAGTAGTCAGACATCCAAGAGACCTAAACATCCAGTAATTACCACAATTAAACCTAAAAATAAGTGTTTAGTTCCTTGAGCAGCAAAAGTAAGAAAGCTGACTTTCTTGTGGGTTGAGATTCTAAAGGTGAATTCTTGGGTGGTCTCTAATAGTTCCAACAGGTCTCTTGTATTTGATCTTTCTCTGAACCTCTTCTCTCAGTAAGAACATTTTAATGCCACTTTCTTTCCAGATGTTGACTTTTGTGACACTTGCAGAAATGTAATTTTTGGAGACCTCTGACTGTCTGCCAAGCTTTGGCTGAAATTAGACGCAGTCCTCCAAATGTAATGAGCAGAGGTGAGGAGAGGGTGAGAGAGGAAAGCTGACTGATAGACAAATGCAGACAGCATGATCCCCCAAACTGATGCTTTCCTTAGCAAACCAGGCTAAAAATTGTATTTGTGACAAATGGGATTTTTACTCATTTAAACACAAACTTGAAAATACAGTTCTTGGCTTTTAAAGGAACCAGACTCGGATCTTCACATTGAATTCCTTTGCTTGCTCTGTTAATTGGCAAAATGTTAATGTTTTTCTCTTCTTTCTGGCTTACTTCAGTTAATAACTATAGCAGCATGAAATTTCCCTGACACTACACCACTGTGGCAGGAGAGCCTCCTTTATTTTCAGCTTTCTAAACTGACAGACTTGGGTCCCACTAGCTTTTGTCATTGCCTTTCAGTAGTGACTGAATAATTAAATTATGTGAGGAGCAGAGAAATGATCCTGTGCTGCTTTTTGCAAGGCAGCGTGAAGCATGCCGTGCTGCTCATCTCATCAGATACCCTTCGTGACCCAGCTGGCTCAGCACTGGCTTTCACTGGGACCATTTGGAGCTGGAAAGTTCTTTCTGCTTATGGGAAGTGTGGGTCTGATCTGAAGTTTGTGTGACCTGGTAGCACATCTGCTTTGTGTCCTTGAGTTGTGATGAGTCCAAGCTATAACCTCAGACCTCAATTTTCTGAAATTCAAATTCTGGTTGTGCCCTGTCTCTTCTCTGAAGGATCTTCTCCTGTATAAAAGCACCTTCTATCACTGCCTTCATTTCTCTCTTTACTGTGCAACTTAGCATCTCATAATGGAGTCGTAACTGCAAACCTGAGACACATCAGGGAACAGGAACATTCATTCTTTTATGGAATTTCTGCATAAAGTGAAGGAAAGCTTGAAGGAAAAATGAGTCTGAAAACTTGATTTTCTTTTTACATTGCCTTGGTGGAAACCAGATAAGCACTATTGCAGTCAGTGGCATTAGAAAGGTAAATTGGAGAAGCCTGATCCACAGTTTCAAAAACTTGACCATTGTCCTTACATACGATCTGAATCCTGTATGGGTGTGATAGCTTTAAGCAAGCTCTAGAGGTGTATCAAAGCAACGTGTTGTTACCAACACTCACTTTGTCAAACAAAGCTCACTTTGTCTTGCAGTGAGTTTGTCAGGGCCTAAACTAGCCGTAGGTCACAGTTAATTTGTAAAAATACCAACGTGCAGAGAAGCCAATCTTGTTAATAATGAATCAGGTATTATAGCAGTGCTGGTTTTTGAAGTGCCTGTAACAGTGGATCAGAGCTTTCCCACTCCTGGAAGTCTGAGTCAATTTATCTTTATACTAACAATAAACCAGAAAGGCAGAAATCAAAGCAAGCAATGTTTTTATTACTGCTTTTAAATAAAACATTGTGCCAATATATTTTCCCTAACATTACATCTTTATTTTCTCAAATTTATTGACAATCGCTATTTATCCTCATTTCTTCTTTCTTTTGCAAAACTATCTCATCCTTTGATTTATTTCCTCCAGAGTATGCTACCTAATTCTTTTATTTTTCCCTGATAAATCCCTGATTAATTGTATGTTATAAGTTATCCACGCAACTTTGTGTCTTTCATTTCTAAGTAGACTTTCTTTTATGAACTTCAAGAGAGAACACTTTTCTCTCTAGAGCCAAAAGCAAATCCAGGCTCAACATTTCCTTAAACAATAGCAAGGCACTTCAAACCCAAGTATGATTCTTAGCACTGTGACCTCCTCTTATTCCTACTCCTCCTCTGTGAGCAGGAGAGAATCAGACCTTTAGTTGTCGTGCATCCTCTAATAGATCTGCTATAAATGTGGCTGCCAATTTATCTCATCAGTTAGGACTCTCTGCATATTAGTTTTCCTTACCCACTGTAGCTTCAAATATGCTATGAATTGTTGATTTGTAAGTTTAGATGTTGGACTCTGGGCTGTATTTTTGCTGTTTCAAACGTGTCCCGTGTTTGGTTGTGAGCTGACTTGTCCTGCTGGTAGCAAATTAAATCATATGTGTATTAAAAGGTTGATGGAAGGGGACACTGTAGCCTGGCATTCACAAGCAAGGCACAGCTGCGGTGTATGTTGACATGAGATATGAAAATAAAGTCAAGGGAGGAAAGAGGAGGAAAAGCAGATGTGCAAGTTCTATCTCAAACCCAATTTCCAAGTCAAACTGCCTGAGCGGTGTCAAGGATTCACCTGAAAAAGAAGCACACAAACACAGATCAAGAAAAATACACATCTACCAATGTAAAATAGGCAGTCTGTAAGGAAAATGAGTGTGTTTTGAAGCCAGCCATTGATATTGCTGTGCAATGATGCAAAAGAAAGGTGTATCACTTTTAAAGAGACTATAAGGCAATGTCACACTGAAAGGAAAAGGGAGGAATCAAGGAGCTCTCTGCCTCCTATCAAAACTGATATCCAAATTAACTGCTTTTCAAGTGTGGGTGCTTGAGAGATCTGATGGAAGTATTTGAAATCTCATGTTCTCAATGGTAGCTGATCTCTTCTACCATCTATTCCCAAGGAGAAATGCCTAATGATAAAATTGAGAGGCATCAGATAGAGAACCAGCTCTGCTCTGACAAAACTGGGAACCTGTTCAAATCATTTGATTCTCTCATGGCCAAAAAAGACACTGGATAGTGATTCTTGGAGCATAGAAGGGAGAACAGTGGATGTAGCCATCAGCTCTGTGGGTGTTGTCTCTTTAATGTAGTTGCATTGCCAGAGGTGGACTTGGTGACTAATTTCACAGCTGTGGAAAACTGAGAACCTCCTTTCAAGCATGATGCTTCCAGCAGCTACTATGGCTGCCTTAATGCTGTCATCCTCTGATGTGTCAAATGGGTTGAACAACCAGGAGCTTTCAGTCATACAAATGGCAAATGTTGTATACAACTTTGTTATAGGGAAAGCAGCCTGTGTGATTATGTTAGTTTAATAGCAGGCTGTTTAGGTAAATGAGCAGGGAAGCATATGAATGTCTGCAAATAATGTGGAGCATGATTGCAAAGTGATACTGCAGGAGATGGGCTTGACTGGCCCTGGTTGAGAGCTCACCAAGCATCCTTGAGCTCAGACAGGAGTCTTGCTTAGCCTTAGACACAATCCCTCTGAGACAGCAGAGTCCCAAGGGTGCCTGACTGACACCTGGGCTGAAAGGAAGTAATTTGACAGGCTTGGCAATGTCAGATGTGACACAGCCTTTGGTTAGTTTAGACTTGAATATCAGCACAATAGAGTCTAGAGTAGTACAAGCTTATATGGGACCTGAAGTCAGATAGATATACTTGTTTTTAGATTCCTTGTATTTAAAGATAATTTCTTCCTTATGGAACCAAACCCTGTGGGATTCACTGTGGTAGTTGATCTGGCTTGAGAACAGGCCAGTCAGGGATTTCTCATCCAGAATTGCATCAGCAATCAAAGGGGTATTTTTAACAGTTAGAGCTGTGCAGTCAGCTCTGTAGGTGCAAGAAAATGTCATTGCATCCAACAGCATCTTTTCATCTGTGAGCTCTGTCCTGCCAGACCTTGGGGCAGAACTCCCTTCCTGCAAAAGTCTGCCTCATCCATTCTCTACCTCTGATTCACACGAGCAAACTCCTTGTTTTTCAAGAGATCTTTTCCTCGTTTATGAAATGAAAGCCCTTTAACTTGGCTTGGAGCAGCTTGTTCTTAAATCTAATTAAAGAGCCCCAAAGTTTTAGCTCTTGCACCTTGGAGCTTTTCAAGGAGAAGCCCCTTTTCCTTTCTCTAGACTGGCTCCCTTATTGTTTTAATGATCAGTTTCCCCAGGAGTTTTCATCTCTGTTTCCCTGGAAAAATTAAAGCAAATCTAATATATTGATACAGATGATCCATTTCATCTGAGTCAGTGACACTTTGACCGTGACAGTACCAGAGAATTCATTGCTGCAGGAGGCCATTGAATCCAATATTAGTGGCTGGGCTTTTAAAGGACACTGGGTAGTTTAAGCCCTAGTTCTACCTGTCTGAGTTAAGATAATGAGGGCAGTCTAATATCATGCTTCAGGGCTTTAGTTACCTGCCTATGGGGTTCAGAAGAGAACTCTGCTTCCAGGGACTGTGCAGAGTTTAATTGGCCAAGTGCTTGATGATTTGTGTTTCTTTTCCTCTGAAGCCTCAGGTATTGGCTACTGCCAGAGGCCAGGTACCAAACTGATAACACTCAGATTCTGTCTCCTTTTAATATCAGTGAGCTGTTGGGCAGCTACCCCAAAATTTCAGCTACCCCAACTCCCAATTTATGCCATCACCAAAGGAGGAGTTTTCTGGGTTTCCTCCAAAGACACAAAGAGAGAAATCTACTTCGTATGCTTCACCAGCACAAGCCACAAGTCAGCTGGGATTTTAAAACTTCTAGAAGAATCTTGGTATCTGATATTTATTTAAAGAAAACAAATGGATCTTTCTCTGTGAATGATCTTTTAGATCATTAAAATGGAAATGAAAAAAAAATCAGAATCACACATGTAATTTAGAATTGTGCATATGGAGGCTCTTTTTTTGTTACTCAAAATTTAAGTTTAAATGTATATTAAGTGGATCTCCCTTGTTTAAAGATCCTTGCTCTTTAGTAAATTGACTTTACTTCTATCAAGGCTCTGACAAAACTCTGACATCTCTTTTACTATCTATAGGCTTGGGTTCAGTGTTCTACCTCATAAACGGGCTTTTATCTTCATTTCCAACTGTCTATGTAGCTCCTATTTCTTGGTCCTTCCAGTTGTCAATCTCTTTATCTCCTCCTGAATTATCTATTGTAATTAGAATACATTTTCTCATCTCACGGGGGAACCAGCTCCAAATGAGTATTCTATAAAAGCAATTACTTTTGATACTAGATATCTGTACATAAAAACACAGTATTTCTTCCAATTAAAAAGCACTAATTAATTTTTTGTGTCTAGAAAGGGAGTAGCTGACGCAATGCTTTTTCTGCTAAGCCAATGAAGAAAAAAATAAGCTTGTAAGAGAGTTGATGAAGCCAGCAATGGCATGTGTGAAACACCTTTGAACAGTAGGTCAGGGAGACAAAATGGCTCTGCAAGAACATATGTTCCTTTTTTCCCCCCAACAGGTCTGTTGTATGCATTGATGAACTTGGTCATTCTCCACATTGTGCCAAGATGACTAACACAGGTTTTCCTGCTACACTTATGTCCTGGCCCTGGCCTTCCAATGTATGGTTTTCTTTGTATTTCCTCAAATACTCCTCTCCTTTTCCTCAAAGTCTCAAGTCATGTACTAGGAATCTTGCATTTAGCATGGAGCAGCTTTACCAGAGATCTTCATGGACTCCTTCCCTCTACAGACACAGGAAGATATGTGCTGAGCTTTCTCAGCTGGAAACCTGTCCTACATATATCAGAACTGTCATTTTCACCATCTCAGAATAACCTGAATTAGTAGGGAGCTTTTGTCACAAGCTTTTCTACGAAAGGAATCATTTCAGAAAGATTTGATCCTGTTATTTTGGAGAAGACTATAAATCCTTTTCCTAGATTGCTTTTCCATAGGAATCCTCTCCTTTTCACCTCCAAGCAGTCATCTGTGTGGGAGGGGACATTGGGGTAGAATCTGTTCAATGGGGTAGAAAAGAAGATCCTCCAGTGGGCTATGAAAAACTTGTTTTCTTGCTGTTATGCCAAGGATGAAATCCACAGAACCCTGTTGCACTGCAACCTCTGTCTTCCTGGACTCATGTACCATCTGCTACAGCAGTGTCCTGAATCTAGACTACATACTATGAAAGCACTAAGGAAAAAAATCTGTTCTGGCCAAAACCTGTCCCAGTAAGGCTTACTATAAAGCATTTGAGGATTAATACATCAACATGGTGGGGCAGGGTGTGTAGGATGGAATAAGAGTCAGATTCCAGCCCAGATGCTGATAACAGCCATGGGCGTTTTTATGGCATTTTCTATCTAGTGTACTTTGAGCACTTGGCAGATATTCATAGACTGTGCCTCAGAGTGCTCCCTGCAACCAGGAAATGTCCCTATTTTAAAAAAGAAGAGAAAACACAGGGCAAAGCACATAAGGGGTTGGATATTAGTCCTCTTTCCAGATAATCTGTCCCAATCTACATCATTTCCAAGGTTCCTGATTCTGCACTCCCTCTGCCTGACTGGCTTCTGTAGGCAGAAAAGGAACAGCTCTCCTACAGGCAGAGCTGCCAAATCACTTCAGTCTTTCACCGCCACTCAGCAGTCTTCTCACAGAAAAATGTCTTACAGCATTGTCAGTTATCTGTGGATGAAGGTTGGGAAACACTGTCTCAGGCTTCCACTTAGACAGAATGGTCTGGAGACAAGGTCAAGGTACAAAACCACTGCTTTCCCAGTGTCTAAAGCCCAAAAGTTGCACAAGTGCTTCAGCTTTACAAGTTATTGTACTTTTTTCCTTTTCAAACCATCAGCCACAGGATACTCTTTGTCTTCTCCCTGGTATATCTTCAGAGATACTTTGGGCTGATACTGGGTACTAGGGGACATAAATCTTTCGAAGCAAGGATGCCACAAACTTGATTACAACCATAAAAGGTAGAGCTGCATTTCGGATTTCAGATAAAGGGAAGTGCTGGAGTCATTTAAGTTGGATGGGGTTTGTTTGTTGCTCTCCTCTTAGCAGACAGTTGGAGCCTGTGTCCTTGTGGAGTGAGATTTGGTGAATGTTTCTGTATGTAAAACTAAATCTCATCCACATACAGCATTCCTTCTAGCTCAGAACCTAAGCACCTCTGATATGGACAAAATTCAGATCAGTTCCCTGCACAGCAAATCTTAAATATTATGTAGGCTTACTGCAGGCTGGTGGCAGGAGAAACTGATTTGGGATATGGAAAATTAGGGTATGAAGAAATTAAGGGCCAGGCTCTGTTTAACATTTAGATTGAATCATGAGCCAGACACTACTGACTCCTCATGCTGCATACTACTGCTTGCAAAGCTGACTGAAATAGTGTCAAATAGTAAAATAATTTCAAATACAGTTTTTTTTCTGGATATGGTTGATTCTTGTGCTTGCAATTGCAAAATGCTTTTATTTTTCCAGGTTTAATTTTGGTGCACTGAGCTGCATTCAGCAAATTTATGCCTGTGGAACAAAACAATTTTTTTATATTCTTCAAAGCAATAATCACAGAGAGCCACTCCTTAGTCATTTCTTCATTAACCATAGTTTGTGCAATATTTATGGGAGTCAAGGAAAGAGGCAGATAACTTGGTTTTGGCAAATGAAGCATACAGTATAGGAGAGGGAGCAAGTTTGGATTTGGAACCCTTCTCAATCTCAGTTTAAGACAGGTGAGCGAGGGCATTTCAGAGATTTTGCAGCAGGTCTGTTAATGCTGACCAAATCTGGTGACACTGCTGATGGAGAAGGCCTTGTGATTGTGCCCAGAATCCCTGCTATCTCCTGGGAAGACTTTTGGTGAAAGAGGGATGAGTTGTGGGAGCAGAGCTGCAGCTGCTGAAGGGGAGGTGGCCTTGCCAGAAGTGGCAGAAAGGCCAGAAAAGGCTAAGAACAGACCTGTGCTATTGTGAACATGGCCGTGTAATTATTTTCAATTGCTTGTTTTTATTTTGAATTGTCAAAAGGTTAATTATGTCTGAGAACCTTGACTGAACCTGATTTACAATTGCCTGTAATTTTGTTGCAAATAAAAAAAAAAGATAGTGAAATAATCACAGATGCAGTTTGATCTTGCTTAGTTTCTCACATAAATCTCTTCAGTAATTTTCCCATTGTGACAGGGTTTATGGTGAAAAATAGGAGGTCTCTTTTATTCCTAGAAAATTATGCATCCTGCAGAGTAATTAATCTGGTTAAGAAATGAAGACTGGTTCATTCTGCTCTCCATGCTCCCAGCAATTTCTGTCTTACACAGAAACCTCTGCAATGAGAGCAGTAAATTTGAAATGAATGACAGACACTAATTATTTGTGACCTCATTGTCATCTGCAGCATTGAACTGGGTATGACCGATCCCAGCATATGGGCTGTAGATCTTTTTAGTCTAAAAATTTAAAGAAAAGACAGCTTTCAAAATAGCAACTCACTGGGCATTGCCACTGTTCCCTCTCTGCCCACCACCATTTCAGAGTTAGCAGCATGATTTCAATCCTTTGCTCTGACATGAGCCACAGGGTTACACTGCCAGCAACACTGCTGTACCCTGCCCGCAGTGGATGGGAGCTATGGAAAAATGGGTGAAATGGCTGCTGGTTAGAGCCATAGGTAAGTAGCTCAAAGACAAAAGGAGGATCTGGAAGTCTGCAACAAGCTTTAAAAGAAGAAGAAAGTGGAAAATTGCTCTCATCTGGTCTGCCTTGGTCAAAACCCATGTATGAGCTGGAAGTTGAACCAGAAGCACTTCTCCATCTGTCTTTTAGATTTTATACTGTTCCCCATCACTGTAGGGCATAAACACACAACATATAAAATCAATAGCAATTGTCTCTCTGCTGTGCAGCAGTGTTTCCAGAAATGTATCCTTTTCCCTGTTGTTCTAGTAGGCAAGACGAGCCATCTCTGAAGGCTGCCTGGGTTTTTGCTAGGCAGAAAATGCCCAAGCCCTAGGGCACAAATAGCCTGAATGCTGGAAGGCTTCTGATGAGATGATTCTGCTCATTAGTCCCAGACTGTTGGGCAACTCTCGCATGAGGGCCTGGAGGATGTGCTGGAAGGTGTGTCTTGTTCACCAGCAGCCTGTTGCAGCCAAACCTGGGAGGACACTGTCATCCATTGCCTGCCTCCCAATCCCATCTCTTAAGACCAACCTTTGTTTGAGAAGAAGCTGCTGCTGAACTGGCACTCCTTTTCTGTTTTGTTTTGTTTTGTTTTTTCCACAAAAGGCCAACCAATGCAGATAACTGGATTTGGGGGTTAGCAAGTTATGATCTTGACTTTGGTAGTCATGGGCAAGGGTCTCTGTTGAGGAGACATTTGCTGAAGCAACAGGTAATCCTTTGAGATGAAAAATGCTGTGCAAATGTTTTCCTATGCAAGACATAGTTATATTGTGTCTAGCGAACCAATCAGACTTTGAAGAACATTGGCTGCAATTTGCATTTAACACACATGTACAAAGTATACTATATTCATTGTTCCCAAGAACTTCTAGAGACACTTTAGTGCTTTTCTTGAAGAATGAAGTAATGTGATGTCATTTTTTTTAATTGCTACTCTATATTGGTCAATATAACTGCATTGCTATAATAACTGTCAGTCTGACTGGGCTATAATTTGGGTAATGAGTAGGGAAAAAAACTTCACAGCAATCTGTTCTGAGAGTAAGTCAGACATATGATGACTCTTTCCTAGAACAAGATCAGATTAGCAGTATGAAAGGCTAGAATATCAAATTTGGGAAAAAGGTATATGAAATAGTTGTCATTATGCATGGTTTGGAAGGCTATCTGACTAATTCTCTCATAAGAAAAACAGCAAAGTGCTTGATGCTTCCTGGGGGTTGAAAGTTTCATTCACCTGTTACTTGTACCATAAAGATGCAGGTGTTTTGTTCTGTAAGCTCCAAGAGTATATATTATAAAGTTTTCAACTATTGGAATTAAATTATTTCTTAAGGTCAAATGAGCATACCACATCTTGGAGACTTTCATCAAAGCAGGTCAGTTAACTTTAATGAAGTCCTCTTCAAATTGCTTTGATGTAACTTCAGAATGCAGCCCAGGTGATTCCAAATGATCAGCAAATGGATTTCCACACTGCAGTCTTTCAAGGACATAGGCTTGATGGAGTTTCCAGTTTTCTGGATTTTTTAACTTATAGAGTGCCTAACTTGACTCCCTTTTAATAAGGCATGCTTGTGCTTTTTTGTGGGGGTAGCGGGGAGAACTTCTGACTTTCCTCTGAAACTGAGCTCCCCTTTAAGATGCCACATACTGGACAAGTAAAGCAGAGGCATGCAGCATCACTGCTTTCTCTTGGTGTCTTTTAAGTCTAATACTATCATGCTGGAAAATTAGGCTGCTGTGTTTTTCCTTTCAGGTGGGGAGAGATTTAGAGTCTCAGACATGTAATTTCTGTAATTACTTGGGCAAGAATTATTTGTCAGGCCAGGGATGACAACATTAGGCCCTTCTGTTCTAATTTTTCCAAAGGAAGTAATATTAAACACTAAAGCTAGCCAAAGTGCCAAATAGCCTCTCATCCTAAATTGGAACAAAATGGACAAATGTTACAATTTCCTTCAAAATGAAGCTCCCTAAAATATTTTCAGAAATATTTCCAGTGTATTGGGATGCTTCATTTAGTGAGATAAAAGAATTCTTGTTGGTTGAAATCACTAACTGCAACACAACTCTTGAAGTTTTAGTCATATTTCAACAGAAGCTGTGACTGTCTCTGCTGGCCTGGGAGGAAGAGTAGTCATGAAACAGTGGGAGGGCTCTCTTTGTGTTACCAAATGTTGGGGGAATAAGTCATCAATGGTGGTCCAAGGTCCTAGTTTGGCAGTGTGACTGACTGAAGAAGAGAACTCTATACTGATACCGTGTTCCCTTGCCTTGGGCATTGCTTTCATTTTTCCTAGCATTTTGTTTCACTTATAACTTTGAAGAAGTTCATTATTGATTAAGTATCAGTATCAATCCCAGTTGCTTGGTGCTTTGGTCTTTTCTCTCTGTGTCCCAGTAATACAATACCCTAGAAAAAGATGTTGTTTTGAAGCTTCATATTTTCTCCTTTGCCCTCATGGGTGCATGGGCTATGGGGTTTTTGCTCATGCCACTGTTTCATCTCCCTTGATAGCGAGCGTTTTGGAAAGGAAAGCTTTGACATAAACACAGGATTTTTGAGGAGCTTATTTGTGAGAATGCAGCACCAAGTTAAATGCCTGTTGCCATGAAAGAGGTTCTTGGTGATGGGGTCATATGGATGTTTTTTATGTGGGTTTAGTTTTGGTTCCCATGTATTTTTGAGTTGACCAGTAACATACCAGTGAATGAAACCTATAAATGCATTGCTGACTGGATAATACCTCAGCACTAACCAGGTGGGGCTAATCGTTTTAGCTCAAGTGGGTCTAAACTTTCTGATCCTATAAGCTGTATAGAGCTGAGTATCTTACATAACATACATATTTTGTTCGTCAGAGATCTGAAGGACAGAGGAAATCTGTAGTAATTCCCAGGTGAGAGATGGTGTCAGCTCCTTAATAGTTTTAGCACATCTTTGTGGGAACAGGCTGGGCAAGGTGTGCAGTTGAGCCCAAAAGACCCATCTGCTGACTCACATAGTGAAATTAGATTTACCCTGTATTTCCTACCCAGTAGCAGCTGGTGACCAGTTGCATAGCTGTATTCCCAGCATGGGAACCAAACCTGAACCATTCAAGAGCTGCAGGTGGTTCTGAAGCCACAGAGCAGATGCCTTGGCTTCAACACTTATTCCAGAACTGACATTAATATGGAGCTAAACTGACAGATCTATATGTGGTAGAAATTCAACATATCTCCCTTAAAATGAATGGAGATATAATGGGCTATACTGGGAAAGGGATTGGCCTCCAGTTCTTAAGAGGAAAATTTATCTAAATTATCTAAAGGATAATTAGGCATTTTGGAATATTTGGAAACAAGATTCCTGTTTTCAGGGATTTATACAGGAAAAAAGGAGAGATAGTGAAAGCTGCTAATTGATTCTTTAGTGTTTGCTCAGTAATATTTATGCACTGATGCTACAGGGGGTGTTCATATGGACTCTGGTTTGAAAAGCTGAGAATAATTTCTACAGAGCCATGAGTATTTCAGAGCTGAGTTTAATGGGATTTCAGATTTGTTTATCTAAAAAATATTCTGTGGTCACAGAAGAGTTTAGGTCCATTTCCTTTATATTAATAATTTGATTTTTTTTGTCTTTCATTTAGGTCTGGCAAAGCCCATGGGATTAGTTGAAGGTCCAGGAGGCTTGGGCCAGGGGGGAATGGCTGCTACCCTGAGAGATGATAGCCATGAATCAGAGACTAAATATGAAGAATATGGTTACAATGCCCAACTCAGTGACAGGATATCACTGGACAGGTCCATCCCTGACTATAGACCAAAAAAGTAAGTTCAATTTCACGTTATTATTAAAAGTACATGATTGATTGATTGATTGTTGTTCTGTTGACCCATGGTAGTATTCTTTTCTTCACATCCCTTCCTGGTTAGAGTATCACAGCAGTTAGTTGTACACATACCCCTGAGTTTAGTGAAATTTAAAAAAGACCAACTGCCATCTCAAGCATGAAGTGCCATGTTAAATGCATAGCTAGTTCTGTGAGTAATGCATTAATATGCACATTCAAAGCCTCAGATCAAAAACTACATCAGGATATTGGTGTTTATATGGTTTGGCTCTCTTGGAAAAAGGCAGATCCAGCTGAGCCCATCATCAGGGGTGTGGGAGCCCTAGTCTGTGCTCCTTGTAGTCATATGCAATGGAAGGTGGGGCAGTGACAACAAACACTTTGTAGACACTGGTCATTTAAAAAAATCCCACCATCAAATCAGCTGCCTCTTCTTTAATTGCATTTGATGTTTTTAGAATTGTTTAGTCGGGGTTTACAATGTGCTGAAACATGGATTAAGTGTAATCCATCGGGGTGCTATAAATGCAATAAGATTTTTTTTTGTCTTTGGAATGTGTGTTTATTTTTATTCTAGTGCTATTATCTTCGCATGCCTGTGCTATCTTTGACACTGCAATTATATGTTTAATATTTGTACTGATTTATTATATTTTGTATTAAATGCCTTTCGAATATTTCATATTTATGGAGTTATGTATCTTCCAGATGAGACATCCGCACTGCCATCCTGCGAATGACAATCAGTAATGTCTTAATGCAGAGATCGGTAGCAATGCCTAGTTACTCTCAGGAGATAGAATTGAAAAGAATACTTAATTAATTTCTAATAATAATCTTCTGTTTTAAAAGACCCAGTGGGGGCTCCTAAGCAGAACTGAAAGTTAAATAAAAAAGTACCCTATTAAGTGGCGAGCAAAGTTTAGCCAAGCAAAACAGCTGTGCTCTGCGAGTAGGTTGCAGTTGATTTTAGGCAGTTCAAGCTGCCAAAAACAAAACCCAGCAAAACAAAACTTCAGCTTAACTACAATTTCCATTATCTGTGTTACATGTTAATCGAATCTCAGAAGTTTTCTCAGATACTTGCTATACTAAAGAAAACCTAGATAAAAGATGCAGCAAAGAAAATACCTGCTGCTTTGATATCACATTTAATGCAAATATAGTGACTTGTCCAATGGTCTCATCTCTCCGTCTCTCTTGATGTATCATAAAAATCTATCGTGAAATTATTCTGGAAAAAAAGGTAGTCTGTTGTTATGCAAGTATTTGAGTTGTGCATCAGATCTGATCCAAAAAACCTTAAAACCAGTGTGAAGTTTTTCAAATGAAAGTAACTGAGGTTTGACCTGGCCTTTTATTAGCTGCTGTGGCCAGGTGGATGATAAATGAAAATGCTCTACTAGGAGATACAGAAGCGAAGGTTACAGATTTTATATCTACCTCAGGAGCTGTCAGAAGCTTGAGAGCATTGCAATGCAGTGATGTTTCACTTCAGATTATACTTTTCCCCAGTTTTACTTGGAAGATTCGGTGAGTCATTCAGATCAGCTTTTTGATGTGCTCATTTTGGTAACCTCGTAAGGCCACGCTGCATGATTAACTGCCTGAGTTCCTGGGAGAACTGCCTTCCTTGTGGTGTTTTGACACTTTTGAGGCAATTCTCGTCTGGTCTAGGCTTCACCCTTCAGATAGAATTTGCTATGAAAGATGAGTGAAAGTTTGGAGAAGTTAGAAGCTCTCATTATATGAAGAGTTTTATCCACTTATATCGAGGGAGCTTTGGCTGCCATTTGGTTGCCATATTCTATTAGAAATTTCTGCCCTCGTGAGCAGCATTTGTTGTCTCTGACCCCTTCAGATGCACAGCTATTCATACACAGTCTCTCTTGGAAGCTTTCACTCCAGTGCTGAGAGGCAGTTTTCACTCCCTATCCCATCAACTTCTTATCCACAGTGTAGTACCACATCTGCTTACCTAACAGGCAATAGTTGTGCATCATAGCCATAGGGCAAAGCTGAGCTTGACTTTCTGTTTGGTTTGGACACTCTGTTCTAGTTATACATTGGAGAGAACAAAACCTCCAGATCTTTGAGACAGGCTTTGGGAAAACCACCCCTGTTTTATCCAACTTTGTATGCTGACTTGTCCAATGGTCTCATCTCTCTGTCTCTTAACAATAGCTTTCATTTCTGAGCCCTTCTCAGTCTGCTTGTGGTTTATATTCATGTCATTCCAGGAACTTTTCATTTTTAAAAGGTAGGTCTTTTCATTTTTAAATTGAAAAGCGAGATAGAATTAATGTCCAAGGCTATGCACAACGTCCATGGCCAATCTGTGAATACAGACACTTACTTGGGTTCATAATCCCAAAGTATTAACCACGCTTTCTCCCCCTCCTGGCTTCCATTAAAGTGTTCAGGTCCATGTATTTGCACACACCAGTAGGTATTAAAGGTATGAACTAGGAGAATTTATACTCACGTCTGCATTCCATAGACACAATTTATGAAAATAAACATGATTTTGCTGTGCAAATGTGGGACTTGTAGTATTTCAGGCTTAGCCCTCTTCTAAGAGAAATTTGATCAAGAATATTATCTTTCAGTTCATTTTCTCTTTGAACTCCCTCCTTATTGTTGTCCAGTATCTTACTCTGGTAAAATAAGTCCATTGTTCCATCTACTAGCATAGCTTCAATAAACATTCAGGAGCCTAATTGCTTTTCAGGAGGTATTTTCATCCCCACACAGCAAATTAAAAAATATTTTGTACTAAAGACAGCGTGACCATGAAGGCTCTTAAATTGGAGTCACCTCCATGTCCTTCCACCGCAGTAGTCTGCAAGCCTGGGTGAGTAGTCCTGCTCCCAAGATGCTTTTCCCATACACTGACATTATGTTCTGCTTTCCTACCTGCTGCTGCTAGTGCAGGTATTCCTTTTAACCCAAGCCTTTTCTTTAAGCTAGGAATTGCTAAGTCAGTACAGGAGACAACAGCAGATTTTGTGTGTATTGTGTTTGCGTGGCAAATTGAAGCAATGACAGTAAATAGCTTGCTTGAGATTACAATACACACAATCATTACAAAATTATAGCTTGATCCTAACATGGTACAATAAATATGTCTCAGCTTTTTCTTCTCTAATATTGCACCTCCCACAGCTTGAATGCTTGCCCTGCCTCTGTGTAGAAAGCAGGCAACCCTGGGGAAACAGTTCAAAAACACACTGAATTGATATTTCAAGCTGTTTTAGTTTCAAGACACATGTAATATAGGGAAGTTGCAATTTTGTTTTATAAAACCATGCAAAGCCTCCCCAACAGTTTGTAAGTATATTCAGTGCGCTCTTGAATACTATTTCAATTTCTTGTTGGATTCCACCTAAATCAAATGGGCTGATTTAAATGTTGTGATGATGATCTCTCCATAACGTATTGTATGTCTTCATGGTGATGTTTGCCTTCAAGCAGCTCTGAGTACAGTGCAGCTGAGTGCTCTGCAAAGATGAAAGGATGAAGTAATGGGAGTGAAATATGTTTGAGTTCAACATCAAGCAGAATACTCAGGATTTTTATGGTTGATTGATGAATGTTTAGAAATGTTCAGCTAATAATCCTAGTGTTGGGCTGACCTGAGACTTTGCTTCATGTACTCAGTGGAAAGTGGTCAATATCTTGTTGTCTGTTAAAATGTATGAAAATAACTCTGAAATAGTGGTTTGATTAGTACTCACTACTATTAACTATCTAAATTCTGGAGTAAATCTTTTAGTATGTAGGAAATCTACATTAATGCAAAAAAAATTTTATAGAATTATTTTTGTTACAAGGGAATTCATAATGCTTGTTATGGAATTATTGTCATCCCCTGTCATACAGGCACATATCAAGCTTGAAAAACATTTCTCGAGTTAAGAGCAAGCCACAAGAAGAAAGGGCAAGGAAAGTAGCACAGGTCTCTGCATGTCCCTGCCACAGCCCCATCTTTGCTCCCTGATGTGCTGAAGATTTTCAAGGGCTTTACCATTGTGGAAAATACGTTGCAGAGAGATCAGAAAATTTAATGTCCTGATCTGTCTTCCTGCAATAAAGCACCCGCAGGACTTTATAGCCCTCACTAACATACCCTGTCTTCTCTGTGCAGTGGAAGAAAGAGAAACTTCTCTTGTAAGGAACAGGTTATTTTTCCCTTGGAAGCACATGGCTAAGCTAGAGCTTGCTCTGGTTCTCTGGGAAAAGTGTTATTTAATGGTGAAATATTACTGGATTAATTTCCATTTATTTTCTTCGATATTCAAAATGAGTGTTGTGATCACATAAACCTGAGTACTTAGTGGAGATAAATCCTGTGCTGGCCAATGACCCTTATGCATATGCATTGGAAAGTATAAAGCACACGTATTTGTATCAGTTACCCCTACTGATACGTGTAGATGTAAAATAGCCTTGAAAACTACACGTGGGAACGCTGTGAAATCTGCTGGGCTGTGCGTGTGCCTTCCTTACCATAATGTCAAAGGGCCAAAGTTTGACTGAATAGTCAAAAACAGATCTGGAGCAACATGGCTGAGATTTTGATAAAGATCTCACACTTTGGAACAGAAGTGCCCAGAGTCAGCCACAAAACCCCTTGTGTAGTCATTTGCCTTCAAGTGGCTTAATTTGTTAGGGTTACTGAGGTTAGTGAAAGAGAACTGGTTTAGCTGGGACATGCGTATTGGTACAATAGGCTTCAGGGATGGCAGCAGCCATCCATCTGCCTTTTGGGGGGAATAGCAGCTTTCCCTACTGCCAGCTGTAGCACACAATATAAGTCTGTGCTCCAGTTAACAACAGATCAGACTTAATCCTTCCCAATCATGCATGAAGACAGAGGTGCTACAGGCCCATATGACAGCAGATTTTGACTTTATCAGAGATGAAGGATGCAGGAAAAGTCAAAACCTTAGGGAATTTCATTCAAAGGCGGGGGAAAGGTGTCCAAACTTACAAAAGCTGGTTGTTTTACAGTGTAGCATCCTGGAAAATTGGGAAGTGTCATCTAACCAGATGCTTTCAAACGTAAGCAGCATCTCTCAGGATAACATCAATTCCCCTGTTCTTTCTGGTGCACAGGCTGGATCGCAAGGAGTTGAATTAAACAGGTGGAATACCTGTAAATCTGGCATTTTCTAACTTTCTATCACTTGACTTAGCAACTTACATAACTTCTGGAGTTTCTTTATATGCAGGACATGTACACACACACACACACTCACTTGTCAAACCCACTTGCTGTGATGCATTATGCATACTTTTGAGAAAAGTTAATATGATCCCAGAGCTTCCATAACGGCTAAATTGGCTTTTACAAGAAATTGTCGCCGCTTGGTGAGGATCTTTAATTTAACTGATCTTTTTTGTGCAACTTGGCACTGAGTGCATTGTGGCAGTTCAGTGATAACAATAATACTAATATATGGGTTCAGTCTGCTGGCTCTATAAGCCAAAGAAGATATTTCTTTGTGTAGTGGTCATGGATGTTTGTATTGAGAAAATTCAGCCCTAAAGAACAGACTTATTAATGCTGAGGCAACTCAAGTCTTTAGACATAAAAAGCAGAGAAATCTAGGTCTCGAGGAAATTACTTTCATTTATTCAGTTCTTTTATAGAGGCGAGCATTTTCGTTGCTTGCTATAGACATTTCACAATAGCAAAGGAATTGCATCTCTAGGGCTCTGAAGTGTAATTAAGGGTTCACTTCACTCTATACCTAAGGAAAAGCTTTTTTAATTACCTATCAAAAAGGATTCTGGAATTGATCAAATAGTGCTATCAAGGGGGCAGACTTGGTAAATAGACCTCTGATTTGTTCATTCAAGGGTTGATAACAGTAGCTAGTATGAGTCCAGTAGCTAGAAAACAACCTTTCTGTGAGAGACCATCCTTCAGTGGCCGGTGAGCTCCAGCCTTTTGAGAACGCAGGATGCTCACCTTTCATTTAGACCCTTTCTTTTGGCTGTAGAGCTTTGTGGACTCCCTGTGATACTTGAACCATCAGTCAGCAGCTCTCTCAAGCCAAATCATATATGCTTTTGTAAGTCTCTGTTGTGAGAGGAGGATCAGTGATCTGGTACAACTGGCCCTGCCCGAGGCTGTTAAAGTGGGCAGCTCCTCTGCCCATCTGTGTTGGATGCCCCGGCAGGAGCAGGGCAGGAAGGCAGATGGCTTTCAAAGAGCATCAGCTTTTGGATCAGTGGATTGGAGAGGGCTAGACCTGGTATTATTCAATTTTCTCCCCCACTGCAGCCTGCTCTGCCTCATGACCCACTTTCCAAATCCTCTAGGGACACTGGATATTCTTTGCACCACTTAAAAAAAATTACACAAGAATCTCCAAATTAAAACAGACCCTTAGGATTCTTCCCAGGTTAACCAGAGTGCAACATAATGGGCCCCTTTGCAAGGAATATTTGAACTGGAACAGATCCAGAGCTTTTCAAGAATCAGAATTTCTGATGAGCAGAAAATTGTGTCAGGGTGAACATCTTATGTGAAATGATTATTTAAAATGTTTAGACGAATGAAACATTTAGCTTCCTATGAAAAATTTAGTTTTAAAATAATGAATTTTCTACCACTAACTTCTACCAATACTTTCAGATTAATGTCAGGCCACAGTAAAATAAAACATTAGTTAAGATTAAGCATTTCCTTTTTTTTTTGCACTCACTCTGAATAAATCTAAAAAGCCATGCTAAAATTCTGAAAAACAAAACAAAAAACAAAAAACACAAACAACAACAAAATAACAAACAAAAAACCAAAAACATTTGGCCACTCTGATTGTGCACATGACATAAGTTGAGGCAAAAAGAAGGAAAAACAGAGGCAGAAAATAGAGCAGGCAGAATTACCTCTTCTCTGATCAAAAGCAGTAGAATGTGACCATGTGGTGGGACCATCAGAGTGCCCGGGTTGCACTATAGTAATACTCTGCCTTCTGCTTTCTTGTGCATAAAGGTTGGTGACCCCAAAGGGTTTGGGCAGACAGTACCAAAGTTTTTTGCAGGACATGGCTCCTAAGCAGAGACTCCCCATGAGCTGGACTCTGTGCTGTCTCCATAGTAGCAGTGCTGGATACGTGGTAATATCTCACAGTTATTTCTGATATTTGATAGAAGTTTTCTCTGGCTTTTCCCATTAGATATGCTATTGATTCCCTTTTGTTTAGTGCTAGCTAGGCTTTCCAATTAAGTAGTGACTTTAATTATACCACAAAGCATATAACATAGATCTTGATTATTAACACTGGCCCATGGGATAATGAAAGGAGGACCAGCAAGGCTAAATTAAAAAGAATCATAAAAATTAACAGCCTTTTCCAAAAAAATCACCTTCTGTTCAAATGCAGTAATTTTCCTCTTGTTATGTTTTTGCAGTGTCTTTGTGTGTATTAATTGTTGAAGACAAATTCTGCATGACTGTCAGCACTAATAAATGTAGATTTAGTGGAGGCTGAATTTGATTAACTAGAGAGCATGAAAAAAACTGATTGCAATGTTGTGTTTAAATGCAGTGAGACTGGGAGCCATTCCCTGCAATTTGTCTGCACCAGAATGTACTCTTGAATACATGAATAGTTTACCTAAGTTGGGTTGCATAACACTGACTAAAAATTAGACATCTAATTTAAGGTGATCAACTTGGCTGCCTTTGTAGTCAATGGAGAACAAGGAGGCATGGTAGCATTGCTTAAGATGTATGGTGTGTAATGTCCTCTGGAGGTCTCTCCCGCAGAAACCTGGGACAGCCAGCTTAAATAGTATTTCAGATTAATCCAATCCAAAATGTTCAATGCTCTGAGGCATAAAGAAACAAGAGGGAATTTCTGTATTGGCAATACATGTTGAAGAATGACCTGCCAGCATAGGCAACTTGGGTAAGGTCCCCACTTAGCAGCTGTGGAGACAGCAGTTTTCATCTGGAAGGAAAAGATGATCACAAAGCTGTTTTGCATGCCTTATTTTTCTCACTGATTGTAAGACTAAATGTGTCTCATGTGACCTGTACATTTACAGGTGCCTTAAACACAATTGCCTTTTTTTTTTTTAAAGTAAGTTTTAGAGATTTTAGTAGTTTTCTGAACTTGAAAACAGAGAACCACAGTATTTTCGTAGCAGAAGGAGTATTTCTTCCATTAGAAGAGCAAATGTGGGGTGCTGTCCTCAAATTGTCTATGCTGTTCTTTTGCAGGTAAATACATACCTGTAATGCAGAAGCACTGCTGAGATCCAGCCATGACTTGCTGCTGTCTGCAGCTGTGTGTTGATATTTTAATGGTTCTTTCATTTCCGTTCTGTGGGTCCATTGCTGATTGTTGCCCACTATCAGTTCCAAGGAGAAAGGGATATTCCTATAAATTTCTAAACTGTGATGTTACGTTATACACTCCATGATACCACATTACAGGATAAAAAGAAGTAACAGAATAAGTCAGACAATGAATTCAGGTTTTTATTTTCCTTTTACGTTTCCTTACATATATCTCTGTTACACTATACCCGATATCCTTCTTACAGCTTTGAAGGTGTTCTCCTAATGGTTTGAGGTGAAGGTGTTCCTCTTTTCTTAAAATCTGCACTCAAATTTAGTTCTGCTGACAGTGTGAGATATGTATTATCTCCAAATGCCTTCCTGGTGTTATCTGAAAAATTAGCTAGTCTTGGTTCCTATTTTATATGGCTCGGTTTCATAGCATAAGAAAGTCAAGGTTTCAGGTCAAATAACATCAAAGGTTTGTAGTTGTTGTTTGTGCCTTTGCGGTAAAAACATGAACAGGCCAAAATGTCAGACAATTTACTCTTCTGTCTGAAATAAAACTGAATTGTGAACTCCAAGTTGATGCAGTGTTTCATTTTAATAGTGTCAGTTCTTGCTTGTTTTGCCCGTGTCTCTTATTTTGAGTGAATTTAGTGCTAATAAAAGTGAGAGACTCTTAAAACTAGCCAGAGCCAGAAGTACCTGACAGTTGCAGGCTAGCAAATGTAAGCTCCCTGTCTTGGTTAGCTTGATCTAGATGTTTCCAAGGTTTTGTTTCTCTGAAACAGCACCTGCCAGTTAAATTGTTTGATAGTTTTATGACGTTGAAGTATGGGGCCTCTATTTTCTGTTCCTCCAGCTTTCTGAAAAATTCTTGGTTTCTGTGTATTGCTTCTAAACCTTCTGCTGTGGTTTCAAAACCAAACCATTGTCAAACCAGGTCACCTTGCTGGATACAGCTCCAAAGGAGGTCCAGGGACAGTTGCTTCCCATGCAGTCTGTGAACTCTTTTCCCCAAATTTCTAGCAAACCAATTGGCTGTCTTAATAAGAAATCACTATGCAATTTTGGCCTACATCCTTCTGGCCACAAGAAATCCTGCAGCAGCTGAATGTTCCTACCAAGAGACTTTTACTGAAAAATGGTGCAAGCCCCGGGGAGTAGGAGCTCCAGGCGAGTGCCCTGATGCCTCCTTTGTAAAACCAACACTAGGCTGATCACTGTTGTCTCTATTTCTTGGCTGTCCAGGCACATTTAAATAACCCTTGCAAAGCAGGCATCATGCAGTCTGTGTTACTAAGACTCAGAACTCCAAGATGGTGAAAAAACCCTCTCTGTACAAAGCAGAAGGTGATTAGGGTGTAAAATGTGGTGTAAAATCAGATTTCTGATCTCTGTGGTTCATGATGATTCTGTGCATTCAGAGGCATAATCTTGTGAGGAATGAGGAAACTCAAGTGGGAAATTTCATTTTTCACAGAAAACTTGTGATGGAGCTTTTAGCTAGCTGAAGTATTGTAACGGCAGGGTCACTGGGGAAACACATGGCATGCTCTATGTTTCTAATATATTTACTTCTTTTTCATTCAGTGTGCAAGTAAATGCTCTGTCTTAGAAAGATGACTAGCCTAAGTCTATAATTAATGAATATTTGAGGCAAAGTTACTCTACACAAAAGAACTTGATAAGGGCTGCACTTTCTTAAGTTAAGAATCCTCTGTACGTTATTGTGACCACCTCTGGTGTATAGATTAGCATATACATGAAAATAACACTTGGAAAATACACCAAATCAGTGTTTCTTATCTTCTCTTCCCAGAAAGAAAGCTGGAAGGCCCTTGCTCAGCAGAAGGTTAACAGTAGTCACAGAAGAAGTCTCTGTTTTCTGTAGAGAATTATAATACAGCTGATACATTGTGTAGGGATCACTTAAGCAATGACAAGGCGCCATTCAATGGAGAAGAGCAGAGCTGGCTACCCAGCACAAATACACAACTCTCCTTCTATGTCTGAATTAAACTGAAAATGAGGACAATTGTCATGCAGACACCAAGCAGAATCCAAATCCCCTTGGTCTAAGAAATGTATCTGCAATTTCTGGTGGTGGTGGTGTGGCAGGATTTATCAGTGTGGCCTTAGGCATCTTTAAATCACAGATTTCATCTCTGTGTATTGCTTATGCACAAAGCTCTCCGTTTCTCAGCTTCTAGAAATGAAGCCCTCTGGAGTTGTATTTCACCTGTGTGAGATGCCTTCAGGTTGTCAAATAGTTCCTTAATTAGTTTATTTTCTTTTTTTGCTCCAAGGGATGAGTATATTATTTATTCTATGCTCCCAGACTTCTGTTAATCTGCATTTATGTATTTTGTCTTCAGAATGACCTAGCATCAGGCTAACCTCCAGGGTAGTATGAAACACACCTCTCTGGCAGACACAGTAGCTCAGACTTGACTAATGGTAGAATATTAATAGCAGCAATAATTATTAAAACATTGAACTAAAATACCCTTGGGTGCTGTTGCTAAGTTAGACTGTACCCCTAAAATTCCAGAGGAAGGACATAACTTTTAGTTATTTCCATCCACGAAGTGAACAGTTGTCTCATTCAGCAACTGGAGTGAGCTTTCATCCTCTCTAGGGGTGTTTCATTAGGACACAGTTCTCCCAGAGGATCATGGTGCAGTTTACATTAAACTCAAGACAAAGATGACATCGAAGCTTTGCTCCTGTGTTTTCTACACTGCCTGAAAACAAATGCCTGACCTCCAGCTAGTTCATTGACTTATTGCCTTGGTGTTATTAACCCATGTGTACCCAAGAGACAGGGAATTTGTGGTCTGTTTGCTCATAGAGGAGCATTGAGGTCCTTTGCCTGACAGATCTGGGAGTCTCTGGAAGCAGTGGGGGGAAAGTTTCTCTAAGTATAGGTTTGAGCAAACAGTCTGGATGGAACACAGTGAATTGTCTGTCTATAGACGAGGGATGAAGAAGGGCATGGTTGTGAACACAGCCTCAGTCTGCTGGACAGACCATTAATGGGAATAATCTGTTTCCCCAGTGCAGAGCACTCACTTCCAGGTTTCTTTCTGATGGCAAATTATTTTCAATCTGTAAACACTGATGATATGACTTCAAAATATCTATGGGCAAGTAGGAAAAAATCACCAGACAACAGGGGAAAAGGAAGTCTGTTCTCAGCAGGTGGATTTGGGCAGGAGCAGTGCATGAATGTAGATGTGCTATAATGGACATAGATCCTCAGAGTCAGGAAAAGACTAGTATGTGTCCTTGGCCCACTCAAATTCACAATCATACTTAAATACATTGCCTGGTCTGGATGTGTGCCTAATTTCTGTCAGCCTGAATGAAGAGTAAGTGTATGCTGGTCTGTTTGTCTGATTTAGGATAAGAGCTCATAAATATGAAAAATCCCCATACGTTGAAGTGTTTTGCTGTTATGAAGTGTGTGCCCTAGGTATCATCTCTTGCTAGACAGTAAATGTGGCTGGATTTTTAAAAAATGGTATTAGTTCTAAACGTAACCAAAATTAAATTAAAATGCAAGAGTTTTCTGAAGTGCTTAAAATAATTAGAAGGTAAAAAACTGTTGTTAGCATTTAACTTCTAAATGCATGGAATTGTTGAATACTGTGCTGTTCACCTCTAGCTAGCCTTTAATTTAAACAAAAGCTATAAAAGTGCAATTAGGCTCCAGTCCAATGAAGCACTTAAATATGTTCTTAGTTTTAAGTGTATGAGTAACCTCAGTGAAGTTAAGACATGCTTAACTGCTTTATTTGAATAGGACATTTCATAAAATCGTTACAGTAGACAAAGAACAATCCTGCAAGTATCATTGGGAAAGATGGAAATAGGAGCAAAATCCCATCTGCGCTTCAGGATCTGACTGCTCTTCATTTTTCACAAAGCTGGTTTTGCCCAATGATTTATCCTGCAGGGTCTTGATCCAAATTTCATTGAGATCTTCAGATGCTCTCCATCATCTGTTGTTAAAGAGGCTTAGTTTGTCAGGCAGTTTCCTACTCCTGTCTACTGAGGGAAATACATATGGCACATGCACCTTCATTTGTCCTCTCTGCTTGACTCAGACATGCCTTTTTATAAACGTGCTGCTACTACCACCAGGCTCTCCTCTCAATCCCATATAAAGCATCTAAACATCATGGATTTAATACTCCCATTTTCAGTGCTAAATCAATGTTCTTTATGCATTTGTTCTTGGAACACTGCTCTATTTGAACCATAATTCTTCCCAGATGCCGTAAACTTGGTCTGTTTTCCCTCAGATAGAAACTGATCATTTAGAGCAAGAGGAAAAACCCTGTGACTACTGTTTAAACATTTCAAGGCCGTTGTTGTTGGTCAAATCAACTTCTGCATCCCCTCAGTGCTGTAATTACTGGACAAGTATTAGCTTTCTGGGCTACAATCAGCCTTGCAACTGCTGGGACAAGGTAAAATTAAGAGCTTCTCACTACAGTTTTGGCAGGCAGTGAGAGGATGGGTTTGCTCGGTTTATGACCGACCTCCCATCTGGTTGTTTACTCCTCCGACCATTCTGTATTTGTACATAGGTAGAAAGAAACATTCTGCTGCATAACTGAATTTGACCAGAGATTAAAGTTGGTCTCCTGTGAAATACACTGGAGTCCATTAGAGAAAGGATTGTTTGCCAAACACTGTTGTATGTCCTCCCGAGACCATAAAAAACATTGTTAGCTGAAGTATTAGTGGAAAATTATTGCATTGCTCTGTCCTCCTCCTTACCACCACGCTGCAACGTGACAGCAAACCTGTAATGAAATCCATGAAGAGTTCTGCAGCAGTTACCTTGAAAACTTTTTTATTGCCCTACATTTCTGCATAGCACTGTGATACTCAGCCTCTGTTCAGCACCCACAGCACCAGCTGAGGGATTGAGATAGTCAAAATTAAGCAAAAGTACCTTGAATTTTTAATATTAAATACTTGCAGTAAATTTTTTAATAGTCAAGGACAACTTTCTGTGTTTACATATTATTACCTAAATAACAAATAGCTTCAAGGGTACAGCAAACTGTTCTGTGCAAATGCAAAATTGTGAATTTACTCTTATTCATTATTTATTGAAAATTATTCCTTTGATTTCATCTACTTCACTGTTTTTTCCTTACATCTGGCATGGACTTAGAGTGCGATGGGAGAGACATTATAGAGTAATTAGTGTCTTAAGATATGTAGTTCACTTTTGAATATCTGGGCTTTCTTACTCCCTGCTGACATACTGGGATTAATTCTTCATTTGCCGTAAAGATCCTTTTTTGGGATCTTGATGCATCATCTTGAGTGGAAGAGTACTTCTTCATGGGAAATCTGCTGGAAATCACTGTTGGAAATGTAGCTAAATAGCTGACTTCACATTGCTAGCTGGAGAGTAATTCGGCAGAATACCTGTCACTTGGAATTTAGTTGGGCTCTTCCTTAAATTTAAGTGCAGAACTATTAAAAATAAAGTCGCATGGGGGATACATTTTCTTTGGGGTTTTTTGAAAAGCATTTGGAAGCAGATTTCGGCTTCTCTATTAATTTTCAATCAGCCTAATGCTTTGTGATGCAGCATGCATACAGCCACAGGCAGATTTGAATGGGCACACTAGGGGATAGAGTGGAAATTTCTTACAGATGGTATTTCAAAACGTATTAGTGACTCAAGTTAAGTTACCAAAAAGAGGCAAATACTTTTTTACTGGAGAAGGATCCGAGCATGAGCTTTTAGCTATTTTACATACTAATAATGGGACTTGTTTTAAAAATGATTGAGCTAGTTTTAGCATTTTTATATGTATAAATCAATACGAGTATTAGACATGATGGCAAGTTTCTGATATTATTTGCCTGAGGAAAGCTAGAAACTGCTCACTGAAATACAGGACCTCTTATTTTATGTGTGTGGCAGCTACTTTTGAAGAGTCTAATAATCCTAAGTGAGTCTGTCTTCCTGCTGCGTATGTTAACTATACATATATGTTGTGTTATCAGTCCCAGTTCTCAAGGCTTTCTACCATACACATAAAATAATTTGTCATAGAGAAGGGAGGAATTAAGCCAAATAGAGCAGCAAGAATGCTAAAAAACAAAAGATACAAATGTGTTGGGATTTTTTGTACAGCAAAATTAGTCCCAGGTTTACTGGCCTGGAATTTATTCATTTTTGTTTTCAAATCCTACGGGCATGAAGGCCAATTGTTCAGCCTGGGAATGTAGGAAATTCCCAGGAGCAGACGTGTGCTGGTAAACTCATGGTGTATTGCAATGATTTGTTTCTGGTTGGTACTAAAGGACACTATTCCTTGATATGGGCAGTGTTGAGATTAGAACAGAAAAAAGTATTTGGCCTGATTTCTTTCTGATGAATACGGATGATTTGTTTCTTAGATTTTTGGATGCAAAATAAATGTTTTAAGGAGACATGCAAAAAAATGGCTACTGGGAAATGCCACACTAGGGAGTAGATTGAGGATCTCAGTTTGTTCATAATCCTGAAAATGACCATCAACGTCCCTGTGTACCAGGAAAACTGGAGAACAGATTATTTTAGTTGACTTCCCCTGACATCCCTTTAATATGAAGCACTGAAACACCGTGGGAGGAGGAACAGACACAGTTTGCACTTGGGAACAGTTGAGGAGGTGTCTTTGTTTTAATGAATTTCTTCTTCGGAAGTAACTGCTGAGGACACGGTGCCTGGAGTGTGGCCAAGGGAGCAACTGAGGTCAGGTAGAAGTCAGCCAGGGAAGCTGACCATTTGCAGATTATAAGGTCCTGACAGAGGAGTGTTTTAAATAACTCATACTATGAAGATGATCTCTTGAGCAATAGAAAGGGCAGTCGTTTCTTTGGCATTACGTTTAGTTCTTGCAGAACTGTCATTCATTTTCTTCTTTCTAGAAGAATCAGGCAGTAGAGCTCAAAATTGGCTTTCATTGCTTTGACAAGTACGTTCTTTGCTGAGGACCCAAAAAATGGATTGATACAGGAAATCAGTGTTAATGCTGAGTGTCCAAATACTGACAGGAGCGTCATAAGACTTGCAGTGGTGGAGAGAAAACTATCCCAATTTATTTAGCTGTCACTCAGGAGAGGAAATTCAACCACCAAACCCTTGTTCATCAGTGTTGATGGTTTCTGGGAGCTGCCTAGACTACCAAGCTTACAGCACCAACAAGAATTGCACTGTATCTTGTATCTGCACTTCCCCAAACAAATTTGGAAAAGAAAAGGTGTTAATTTATCTTCTGTAGGATAAATCAAAGTAGGTGTTGTTCCACAGAGCAATACAGACTGGGAACTAATAGCCATGGTGAAAAGGTATCACCTTACCAGATTTTCTAGGCGTTTTCTGAAAGCAGCTGTCGGTTCCCTTTTTACCTTTGTTGTAAATAGCCTGGGCTGCTTCTCTTGATATGTAGAGTATCAGTGTTCTCTATCATTGCTCCCTTGTTCACAGTTGTGAGTATTTATATTACATGATTCTTAGGGAATGCTGTCCTTGAGCTGCAAAACAGGAGAAGAATGTAAGACTAAGTCTTGAACTCAAAAATTTCCTGCTGTTTTTTTTTTGTTTGTTTTTTTCCCTTTCGGATAGGGAAGAAAAACCCATCCTTAGTAGAAAGAGAATGTTACGGTGTAATGCAGTTAACACCTTCTATTGTGAAAGGGAATTAATTAGGAAGGAGTTGGAGCTTCTGCCTGACAGATTCATGATCCATGAAGTTAATCAGTTTTGTAGCCTGTCATTGCTTCTGCTGTGGACTGGTCAGCAGTTAAATTCAATGCTGGGGAAGGAGATGTATGCAGCTTGACACACTTTTACTGTTGTGCCAATGCGGAACAAGAACGTAATGCTAGTTTATTTCTGCATCTGAAAAGTTGCTATTATATCTAGCACTAGCTGCAAAGCATCAGTGGTTTTCTGGAAAAAGAAATCAGGCACTGAACTAGCCACTAAATCTAGTGATTTAGCTGTTGTAAATCATCCATACCTATGGAAGTCACAGCAGTGTTTAGGTACTAAAAGGTAACCATGTATGTAAGATTACTCCAAGCCTTTGGTTTAACTATGTTCAAAATACACATGACCTGGCGATTAAAGGTAATGTTTGTTAGCATTGACGAGCAAGGATTCAATAATCTTATTAATATTTGTCTTTGTCCGTTCATTGATCACGTGCCCAATGAAGTGCTGTTCTGCCTCTTTTCCCTGCTGTGGCTGTAAAACATGAACACAGACTATACTGCAGGTTTCAGAGTATGGAGCATGTTGAGGTTTTGTTGTGCTAGAGATGCAGAGGAGGTTTCTTCATGCCCAGCAACTTCATCAGGTTTGTGAAGGAGAGAAACTTAGTCATCTCCATCCTAGTGGTTCATTGGAAAAACATATCTTGTATTAAATACTTTAAAGATTCATGAAGCAGCTTTAATTTTGTTTGCATTTCTTCCTGAAGGGTAAAGCTGTCAGAAATCTCTAAATGCATTGCCTAATCCTTTTCCAAGCTCAGTATATTAAGGTCTGCAAGCAAAACTAATTTTTGGAGTTTTGTAAGTATGCAGACAGGAGAGAAGACAGGAGAAAGAGAGTAGGAAAGATTTTTCTTTCCTTCATAACACACTGAACTACCTTCATGGCTGCAGTGTCAGTCCTTCACAAAAAATAAGTGTGACTCAAATGGACTGTAAGACTGGCTTCAATAAATAGAGGACTTAATATATTTCAGATTCAAATAGCATCACGTGTATCAGAAACAAATAGAGTAAACACAGCTGTCAAGGAATGAAGCTTCAGACAAAAGAAAATTTCCTTCCCTTTGTTGCCTACAAGCTCACAGGGCAGCCATGAGTAGGCTCATGTGCAGCTAAAATTTTATTTTCTCACTGTCCCAGTTTCTAGCTATGACCTTTTTTGTGTTAGTACATGATCTTTTTTCCAAGATTCTGGCCTGCCAACTGAAGGGCTTTTCCTGTTTTCTTATGCCCACATAGACAGTGCTCACTGGGGTCTGGCTAGGAAATGTTCATTTAAGGAACCAGTTCAATACAAGGGAAAGAATGAGTAAAAATCAAAAAATCATCTCCAGAGTAGAGAAAATGATCTGACATCAAGCACTCTGTCACATACAAAGGAAAATTCTCTGGGTTGCCAGCCAAGCTCTGCAGTAGCCAATACAGAGCAAGAACATTCAGACTCTTTCCAAGAAAACAGCAGGATGCCTCAGGTTTGACGCTCAGCATGTTGTATGAAGGTGCTTGAGGGGCTGTTTCATGTATCAGGTCTAATTTACCCTCAGCTGGTCCATGGCAATGATTAGCCATGACATCGTCAGTCTTTGCTTGGTATCACTAGTCCTAAATGCATCCAGCAGTGTGTTCCTCCACAGCATACCTATCTGCCCTGGAAAGAGGCACTGCCTCTCAGGCAGACCTGAAGTCCTTTGCTGATTGTACACTGTGAGACCTGATGACAGTTTATAATACTAATTTAGAATCAGAGTAATATTAAATGTGAGATATGCCTGGCCAGCTCAGACTGTCATTAGCTACCACAGAGGTCAAATGTATGCTCTAATTTCTGCCCGAACTCTGTAGTGTTAGACAGATGTTAAGGCCAAGATTCAGCTATCAATTACTGTAATTGTCCTCCCTCACTCGGCTGCCACAGTTCATAATGTGATCAGATCTAGTGCAGAGAAGCGAAGACAGTGGTGGTCCCCAGCTCCCTTCCCTGGCAGAGTGCTGGGCATAGTGCTGGTGCTGGGGGCTCCCCAAGCAGGGCAGCCAAGGCTCTGCTCCCCAAGAAGGGCTGCCTTAAACACCCAAGCACTTTACTGCACAGTATCAGGGCTGCCAGAAATGGATGATTTCTTAATTTCTTACCAAAGTCCTCCGGGTGGTCAGGTTGAAGCATATAAGGGTATGCCATGCTAGGACACCTTCGTACAGTTCAATGTCTTCACCTTCTGAATACTTTTCTTAAAATAAATAATAAAAGTGACTTGTCTCATGTTAATGAGACTAATGCTTCTGTATCATTAGCTCATAGGTTTCTTGCCTAGATACTTTCCCTCTGTTTCCAGACTGCCTCTCCAACCATTTTCTAAGAGGATGCCCTATGCCTTTTTGAAAGTCAATAGGCTTGTTATAGCCTTACTTTTCCTGGGGCTTCTCTGGAATGACCTCTCTCCTGCTGCCATGCTCCAGGGCCGAAATCAAGAGCTATACCAAGAAGTACTTCATGTGTCCTCCCGACACTGACTTTCTCAATCTTACACACAGGCACAAGTGAGTGAATGTTCCATTGCAATGCACTTGGTCTGTTGTGCATCCTGCCAAGAATGAAGTTGCAAAGGCATTGCAAGGTGACAGTGGGCACAGTTGTGTTTTGATGGTAAAGCATCCATGTGTGTGACTTGCTAATGTCACTATTTGGCTCAGGGTGTCAATTGCTGGTTAGAGTTTCTTGGAATGAAGGAAGTATTAACTGTAAATTGCTGTGGCTGGTATCTAATTACAGAATACTTTGGGAAGCACTTGGGCGACAATCCAGCAAAGCACTTAAGCACCCACTGATTTTTAAGGAAAGGCCCTTTGACTGGGATTGCTCGTGCTCTCAGACATCATCAGATGTGTTTGTTAGTGGACCAGTACTTTCTCCTCACTATCTCAGCATTTCCATCTCATTTTCTGAAGTGACTTAAGGAGTTGGGAGTTCAAGGTTGACTAGAAGTCGGCAGAAAATAAACTCCTAAATCACTGCTGTACTTTGAAAAGGCTACTCAGCTGGACAGCTTCTTTTGCTGTTCTTCATCCCTGCTGTAATAAATAAAATCATGGCAGCTTTTAAACCGCTGCTAAATTCTGAGGTTTGCCTTTGCCTGCCTAGATGTTCCTGTTGCAGTGGGGTTACCCAACATATTCTAACATCCAATGGCTGGAGCACTCTTTCCAAATGCAGACATAATGCAGTTATTTAGCTATGTCCTGCTAATAGAGAAAGGGGAGAACTGACAGCAGGAAGGACAGGGACATGTGGGTGAGTGCCCAGGTGTTTGTCCACTTACCAATAAAACAAAGATTTTTAATTCCAAAAAAGTTCAGCCTTTATTGGAAGATAAAGGAAGCCCAGCCTAACCCACTGAGGTCTTGTACTGTTTCAGTGGCTCCCTGTCTCTTCCTAGGCAAAATACTTTGGTCCTTCCACATATGCCTCTCTGCTTCTGACATTTGTGTTCATCCTACCTTTCCTTTGATTGCTTGTCCCTCTACATTGCAAGTTCTGCTTTGACTGCCCACTGCCACAGCCTGCTTGCTGTCTCCAGGTTTTGACTACATGGTTTCTTTGCTTCCCATCTTTCCTGCTAGCTCTGAGTGCTGATGCAGGATCCATGGCTCGGGGTGGGTTCCCTCCTCTGCCTCACTTTCACCAGCAATGCATCATGCCTTGGGTACCAGCCCAATTTACTGCAATTAGTGTCCTGCTGGTACAAGTGAGGCTCTGAAGCAAATTACTGTCAGATCAAAGATGTCCCTCATCAAGGGAAATCTTGCAAGGTGCATGTCTTTAGCTTATGACTCTTTCCTATTAGAAAAGTATTTCCATTGGACTTCTTCAATGTTTATGGGGTCAAGAGAAAAATCACATTCAAAAAGAAATTCAAAAAGGAAGTTGTCTCAGAATATTCACACCTCCTGTAAATCTCTGTCCATGTTCCAGGTTTATTTTTAGATTGTGTAAGAATGCTGCTTAGCCAGAAGTTTTACACAGTGGTCCCTCTATATGGGACAGGCCACCAGCAAGCTGCTAGGAATTATCTATGGTAACGCTGTAATCAATGGCAAGTACTCAGGTCTCTGGTCAAATAGTGCTAGGATGAGTGGGAATTATGAATAATTGCACTTTACTAGAATTCATAACTAATTTCCAGAGGTTACCCAACAGTCAAGCGTTTGTCACCCTCCTCATGACTGCTGATAGTTGGGGGGAAAAAAAGTAATTGTTATGACCAAGTAATTAGCAAAGAGGTCAGAAAGTTTGATAAGAGCAGGAAAAGTCATTTCCCGTGGTATCATTAGCAGTATTTTAGAGAGCAGGTTCAGTAATTGCTATGGTAATTCTGAATGGCTTTTGACTGTGAAAACACTTAGGTAATTTTTTAAAGTTATTGTCTTTGCTAATGGGAGAGAATTCCACTAAAATAAGGCAATATGGTGTTACAAAGGGGTGTGGGCCAGGGGCTTGGGAAGCAAAGGCTCTGCTCTGTGCTGTGTGACTTCTCCAGGCCTCGCGTTTTCTTCTCAAAATGGTCTGTGGTAACAAATATGCATCAGTGAGCAAGCACAAAAGGAAATTATGCATCTCAGGATGTAGCTGCCTAGCAAGGTAACGTCTCAGATGGAGCAGATCTGTTTTGCAAATATTTCAGCAAGTACACGCCTGTACAACCAACGTCATGCATTTGTTATTGCTACACAAAGTACAAAACCAGAAAGGATGGCAAGTGCTCTTTGCATGGGCAAATGCAGAATTTGCTTGAGTAGGTCCCGGTTTTAAAAGTATGAAATCTAGTTGTAAGTTAACAGCAGACCTTCTGGTGGTTCCCCTGGGAGCACAGACAGGCTGTAGTATTGTGGCCTTCTCCAGGTTCTTTTTGAGCAAAGTCATAGCTATTCCTTTGGCTTTTGAGAGATGCTTTTAACCTTCTACTACAGGTCTGTGTGCATGCAGGTGCACTTTGGTTTTCATTGAGTTGATGGAAAGTTTGCTGCTCCTAACTATGTTACTTCTTTAGAGCTTTTACTGCATCTTTGTTTGGGGTTAGAAAGAACAAAGACTGCAAATCCCTATATGCTGGAGAGCAATGAGGAGAGGAGACTTCAGCGTATTTTGCCTCCCAGTGGCCACTTGGGTTTTAATTCTTTCTCTCTCCCCTCCAGGTGCAAACAGATGACCTACCCTGATGACCTGCCCCAGATCTCTGTGGTCTTTATATTTGTAAACGAGGCACTCTCTGTCATCCTACGCTCTGTGCACAGCGTTGTCAATCACACCCCATCACACTTGCTCAAGGAGGTCATTCTGGTGGATGACAACAGTGACAATGGTGAACATACATAACTTTTCTTCTAAGTACTGTATCCTGTGTGGTTAACGGACATGAAATATAAATCAAAGGGAGTTTAATAACTACTAGCTGAAATGCTTTTCTTTGTTTACTGTTGGGATGAAACAGCAGTGAGTTGTTCTGCATTTAAGCAGCCAGGGGAGGAAGGTCATATATGCAATCACTGATTTATGGCTAATAAGCCAGATCATAAATTGGTGTAATTTAACGTAGCTCTATTGAAATCAGTAGAATTTACAAGAGTTTGCATTTGTTGATGAGAGAGTTGATAAAGCCTCAAAGCTGTGAGTAAATATTAACTATTGTATAACAAATAAACATTATGTGGTCAAACTCTGCTGATTTCATTGAAATCCTCCAGAATGAATGACGTTTGTATAGGCAATCTTAATATAGAAATGACACTTTTCTCCAAAATTTTAGATCCAGAGGAACAGCAACATTAATAGACTAAAAGTTTAAATTCTACTTCCAAGGAAAAGTAGGGCTACAGATTCTCCTTGAAGATAGTTTCTACTCTCTTTTACATGGAAGCACAATCTATTTCATTATTGAAACAAGTGTTGAAAATATCAGATTTTGAGTCTCTTTTTTTTTTTTTGAGGTAGAGAGTAAATTAGATTATGAGAATGAAACAGAATGGGCACAAAGCATGTGCAACTTTCAGGTTAATTAATGTAAAAATAACATTTCTGTTACAGCAATCAAAACTCAAAATACTGATGAGCATGTAGGGTACCATTGGTCAACAATTTTCACAGGAAGGTCACATTTGAAAAACTTTTAGGATACAGGTGATTAACAGTGGTTTAAGTTGTTATGCCTTCGACTTCTAGAACTATTGCAGCTTCTCAAATCATATTTGTTCAAAAATGTTTAAGTTTAGCATTTCCTTCACAGATCAACAGCTTTACATCTTTCAGTTCTAAGTTGCTGTTCCTCTTCAAGATAGCCAGAGGAAGGAGGGTTGAGAGAACAAATAACTAAAAAATAAGTTCCAAACTCTATAGATTTAAGAAATCTTTTGACCAGTTCTGCTTTGGGTTATGGCAGTGTAACCTATGGAGTAATTATGTGAGATTGCAAAGTGTTTGAGTCGATGTAACACAGAGAATTGGACTCATTGTTTCTCAGTGAACTCTTATATGGCTTTTCTCTGTCATTCTTCTAGATAACTGGAGATTTATCAGGTGTTTGATTCCAATGATAATGATTCTACTGTGTAATATAGATCAGAAAAATGAGGCTTCTAATGTCCTGGAAGCTTCTACTAGTTTTCCTAATAAATATATTTGAGTAAAAGCCTCATTACGAATAAGTTGCTGTGTAAATTAATTACTAAGCCAGATTGATTTAAAAAAATACAGAGACCATTTTGGTAGTTTGCCTGTTTATAAGCCTATTGAAATGAAGCTGAATAAAGGAGTTCTGCTCCATCTGTGGTTGAATGCCTGAAAATGAACAAAGGAGAAGAAGTCTATTTGAAATCCTCAATACCCACTTAGTTCAACAGGGAAGAAGCTTGGTATTGAGGAGTCTTAATTATATTTAAGGGGAAACCCTTAAAATTAAGGGAAATTAATTATGATCTCTATTATGTCTTGACCAAAAATCCATTGAGGTTATTTTTTGAACTCTTTCTGAATAGCATAAATCAGAAATAAAAATCACCAGTCTCCCACATTACACTGCTGTAAGGTCAGAAATGCTCCTCCAGAGGCCAATTTAACCTAGTGCAAATCATCAGAGAATTAGAACAGTAATTATTTGAAAATATTTAGATAAACTACCTCTTCAAAAGAGTATTCAAATCCATCAGGCCGTATTAAACCTGTGCAATTCTAACAGTAACTGCTCCTATGTGTAGAGAATTTCTCTCAGCTGATAGCCCTGGAACTGGTCCACACCACAACTGCAGTACTTGGTCTGTAGCTGTGAGACTGACCGAGGATTTAGGAATATTTAATAATTTCTTACTCTTTTTGTGGCAAAATAAATCAAAGTAAAACATAACATTGTAGAGCTTTTCTCACTCTGAGTATTTGTGTGGTTTTTTTGTCCTGCAGTTGAGCTAAAATTTAATCTGGACCAGTATGTCAATAAAAGATACCCAGGTCTGGTGAAAATAGTGCGCAATACCAAACGAGAAGGACTCATTCGCGCCAGAATCCAAGGCTGGAAAGCAGCAACCTCTCCTGTCGTCGGATTCTTTGATGCTCACGTTGAATTCAACATTGGCTGGTAAGTTGTTGGCTATTCCCACGGGGAGAGCAGGACGGATACACTGTGCCCTATGTCTCAAAGGCTGTGAAAGAGATTTGTTCAGCAATAGGGAAGCTGGAGAACTGTACGGATGAGATGGCTGTAGGCTGGTGTTATCACATTAACAACTACTTTTGAATAATCTTGATTATTGCAACATTGCCAACAATCTTCTGCAATGGCTGCAAGATCCCTAAAATAGCTGGTGTGCTTGCACTGGTACAGCTCAGTGGAGAGAGAAGTAATTTAAACCACAGTGAATATGAAACCTCCAAAGCAGTGAAATGGGGAGGCACCATTAAGGAGGCTCTGGGCTAGAGGCAGATGTGTGCTTTCAAGTGCTTTTTTAAATCTGCTTGTCATTCTCTATCATTTCTTCTTAGAAACTTGAATATCAATCTGATTTCCTCATATTTTTTCTAGCATTTATATTTGAAGGAAGGATGGAATTATTCCCTGCGTTTTTAATGGAGCTTGAAATTAGCACGCTTTTCCTCATCCCCTTTGTTTTGCAGGGGAATAATATTGACTGTGGCAAACACAGTTTTGAGCTTAATGGGCCAGATCTGCAGTTGGAGTAGATCCTTGCAGCGCCACTCTGTGGCCAATATTTGACATTACTCTGAAGTCGGGACTGAAGGAACTGACGTGTAGCCAGCTGAAAAAGGGCTGCTGGGACCTTCAGTATGTAAGATGTGTATTTTCTAAAGCTAGCCTGGTATTTGATAATGATGATGCAGGGTTATGGTGGAGCTGATTATGCTTTGCAGTTCTGGGAGATATCCCCAAATTAAAACTAAAAATAGCTGTGCTTACAACCAGAGAGAAACTTAATTGCAAAGGAGTGGAGTGTTTATTTTTATATGTTCATGAATATCTTTATAAAATGGAAGATGCAATAAAATAAGTCTTGTAGTGCGCTGGGTTTATGTTCACCCTGTTTTTTTCCCCAGGACTATGAAAGACTATAGCAGCAGTTGTAATTTTCTAGAAGCTTAAGAGCTGGTTTGATTTATTTATTTACTTTTACAGCAACTAGATCTTTCAAATAATTTGAAATGTTCATGTAGGGTAATATCAGCTACCAGACAGAACCAAGGATGTGGGAGAGCATGCTCTGAGTGCTGTTCCCAGTGCTTGTCCTGCCCAAGCTGCAGTTTTCCGAGTCTTGCAGAGAATATTGCTCTCACTTCTATAAAGGACACTGAGATCTTACTGATGTACTCTACCTAGGGAAGCTAGGAGATGCTGTCAGTAAGCAAGAAAGTGGTTTGTGGTTGCTTTTGGACATGTTTGGGGTTTTTTTTTAAATCTTACTGCTTTGCGTTAATGTCAGAAAGGATGGAAATCAGCACAGCAAGAACCTAGACTACTCTGTAAACGAGAACGTGTGTATATCTGAGATAAAGAGTGTTTACGTTTACTGCATCCTCCCTGGTGTACTCTTCTTTCAACAAGTGCGCTGAAGTCTCAGTAATACTGCTGAGCCAGTCTGTGCAGCTGCTTTGAGACCACTTGGCTTCTGGAGTAGCTGCAGAGGATGAACAAGAATAGTAAACGTGCATCAGAAGCATCACTTATCCCTTTGTTTCAGAGCCACACAAGGAGGCTCAGAGTGTTCCCATCTGGTGTTTCTCCTGTTGTTCCCCTCAACCTTTGGGGCTGCTGATAGCCATCTCAAACCTTGGTCTACCTCTTTCCTTCTAGTTTTATTTCTGTCCACCTGTGTACATGCAGTTGCCAATCACCTCAATTTTCATCTCATCTTCTTTCACTAGGGGAGCACTGGAAGTCTTTCCATCTGGACTGCTTTATTTTTTGGCACCAGGTTAACATTACCCCTACTACATAACCCTATAAACTGGGTAGTCATGCAGGAGTATCTTGTTAAAGTACCACTGTTCTATTCTCTTACTAAGTCTCATCTTGCATGAATATTTCCCCCCCGTTTTCAATGTATATTCAGATATTCAGAGGCCACATGGATTGCTTTCACTCAAAATTGTCTATGGATTATTTGTGAGGCAATTAAAAAGAAGTCAGTTCCTTTACCACAGAAAAGAGCATTGGCTTTCTGTTTGGTGTGTGTTCCATCTAAAAGTCAAGTACCTGCAGTACAGTTTTAGTCTTCTAATCTATGACTGCTTTACCTGACTAACCAATTGGTAGATTAATTCATAAAGAATCAGAGGATGACTTCATGACTTTCTCATGAAATATGCAGGACTCTGACAGCAAAAAAAATTCTTTAAATAATAGTTGCCCCATTTATGGGTGAGCTTTTGCCTTATATCACACTATAGCATTTTACAGGCTCTCGCAGCATTACTCTCCAGGGACACTTCTTCTAAACTAAAATGCAGTCTGGTAGGGTATAAAAAAATACTCTACAACCTGGCAGGTCAGATTAACTACTGAATTATTTATTTTGCTGTGCCTAATTGCTGCTTTTTTCTTCTCAGGTGTTGGAGTGTATTAGCGCAGAGCAGAGATTTTCTATTGACCTGTTCCCCTTAAGTCTTTTGATAGTGTGAGCCAATACTGCTGCTGTGAGAGCAAGAGTGGAGAGGACTAGCTGAAGGGGAGGCCATTACTATTAATTCTCAAATGTAATTTTAAATTAAAATTACATTCTAATGTAAGTGTACAGTTTATATGTAAAATTCTACCTGTCCTGCAGTACAACCTTGTCTGTTTTTAATAGCCACTTAATGTCAACAGGAGCATCTAGAGTCAGCAACCCAGTAGAACCACTGGGTAGGAAAGGCTCCTGTACATTTCTTTCTGAGTGCATATTTTACCTTGTACAGTTCAGTTTTCCCTTCAGTCCTCTGAAGGTTTCAGCATTCCTGCTCTGACTTTCGTATTGGGTCCACTCACTGTGCATTAGCAACACACAGTAACAGAGTACAGACCATTGCATCCTGGCTCAGTCGCTTTGCAGAAGATGTAGAGCATTATATAGACTCCTGCCTTTGAGATATGGGAAAGAATAACATGACAAGGAGAACTTCACTGCATTATAACTGGGAGCAGGAAAGAGAGATAGCAGAGATGGGGTGTTAATTCTCTGGGTGAGAAAAAGGACACATTGCGTGAAGGAGAGCAGAAATCAGTAAGTGAAAGGCAGAGACCACAATATATTAACAGCTGTAAGGAGGGTGCTAGGAGCCATAAAAGAAGACATTATGATAGATTATTGTACTTGCATTCTATCTGAGGAATTGCTTTTGCTCCTATCACAGAAGTAGTATCGGAGCACTGAATGGAGTTATGCAGTACTGTAGTAATTAAAATTTTGCCAGACAAAGGGGGAGTATCAATAAGGAAGCAGTGGAGTAAGAGGATTTCATCAAAAGATTTCAATATACCAGAGAGACAGAGACAGCCCGACATGAGAAAAAGAACCTGAAATATAAGCTGAGTATCCATCAGACTGTGCCACACACAACCCATCATTATGGATTATCCCTGAAGTTGGCAGTGTTTTAAAAATACAGAACACTGGCATTTTAATGAACTAAAAAGAAGAGCTAAAGATCAAGATCCCCAGGTCTGTGGAAAATACTTTGCAGATGCTATTTTACACTGTAATATCTAGTGTGATTATAGTGGCCATAAGCAATGGATTCCCAAGAAAGTGTGCAAAGGAAAAAGGAAGTTGATTTTCTCCTAATCTTCTACTGGCTTTAGTTTTCCCAAGTACTCTATAACAGAGACATGGTTATGCTTTTGTAGGGCAAATCCACAAAGTCTTTGCTCCTCTGAAAATTTTCTCATTAATATTTTCGTGTGATATACTGGAAGCCAAACTCTACCAGCAGGTAAACTCCCAGTCCTGCCTGTTCAAGCTCAAGTGGCTCTTCAGAGAACTGGCAAGGTCCAAGTGGTTCTTTCTTTCTAGTGAGAGAAGTGCTGAAGGTGAGGGTGAGATTACATTTGTAATTCTTCTCCTGTGCAGGGCGTCCCCTCCCGAGGGTTCATGTCTATCACTCAGGACATGGTTCATTGCAACACCCCTGATACCATGCTGAGTTTGACCTGGAAAGTTTTATTTATGCAACTGCAAAGGAAAGGACTTGTGTTTATTTAGGGAGTTTTTCTCATCCAAAGCCTCTATGGTCACTTAGGATCAATTTGGTAACTTAATGAAATATATTCTTTACATAGCTCATGTGAACTAATATCTCAGTGAAAAGGAAAGTGTGCAACCTAAGCCATGTGAACCTTTCAGATCCATGGGACAGTGCCAGCGTACATACAGAGGACATGCCAGGAAAGCAACTTCAGCTATTCATCTACCTAAACAACCTAGAGTGTTCATTGAAGCATCTTCATTGCTTTTCAGTGGTGCAGAAAAGAGCTATTCAGAGTTGGCAGCCAAAGAGCTGATCTTTAACTCTCCAGCAGGCGTTTATGCTGCATTCACTCCATTCTGGCTGGGGGCTTCAGGGTTGAAACCTCCCTGGGCACACAGGAATGCTGATAGAGATGTCAGGTAGAACAGATGGGGAATTTCTCTCTCCTCTTAGAGACCAAGGAAGGGAGTATGAAAATATTTTTTTTATTTAGTTCTCTGAACACTTATTTACAGGAAAGGCATTCTGCATGAAATATTCCTTAGCTGGCCTCAGTGAAGACTTATGTATGTCAGTAGATCTGCTTGTCTGCATCTGATAAATGTATATTGTCAGTGAAATGTGAGGTGACATATAAAATCACATGCAAAATAAGCTTTCAGTTTGCACAGATTTTTTTTCCTTCCATTTCTGTGTTAAGTTTTTGCTTCATGGTACCTGACAGTAGTACAGCCAGAGTAAATTACGGTGTTAAACCCATTGAGCCATAAAATCTAGCAGATGAGACCGTGTTGTCTTTCATTTATGTCTTATAAAGACTCTTCCTCAAGTCCTTGCAAGGGACAAAAAAATAAGAAGAAATTCTAATATGTGAAAGGAGGAAAAAAGGTTGGATTTTTTTAACATTAGTTCTTCAATTTTCGTTGCAGTAAATATTAGAATAGTGATCGTGGAGAGGAAAAAAAGACAGATTTCTCTTAAAAGAACCCAGAGATTGGGGTATTTGGAACAGAAAGGACAGGGTAGAATTTGAGACAATTTCCAATGAGATTCCTGTATTTGAGGAAAGGATTTACTTTTGGACAAATTCAGAAAAAGTGACTTTTTTTTTTTTTTTTGGGGTGGGGGGTGCAGGAAATGGTGGTGGTGGAAGTGACTTATTGACAAATGCCTAGTACAATCATTCTAATTCAGAACTGACAAGTATTCTGGGTCTGCTCCTCTGATGGTGCATGTTAGGAAAGCAGTTGTGAAGTCCATTGAAGTAGAAGCAGAGGATCTGGCATGCAGTGTGCGTGTGGTTTCTCTTAGGTTGCATGCATTTATTTCTGTGTTATGCCTTTTTAAAAGTCTGCTTAAAGTCAGCAGGTGTTTTTACATATTTTAAAAGGCACATTATATGATCATGTGTGCTGAGGAGCTCATTACTAACTTGTTTTTATCTGTTTTTTCTCTGGAAGAAGCTGTTCTTTTTAGCATGGTGAAAAAACAGGCTTCCTCATTGGTATGAACTCTCCGGCAATCTGATAAGGGTGTAAGACAGCATAAAATTTTTGTTTGCTGTGGTTTCCTATGAGGTTTGAGCTGCTCTGAATTGGCCCAATATTAAATACAGAATGCGTATACACTCAGAGACAGACTTACAATAGGATTAGAGAAGCCCGTGTGATCACAGCATGACCCCTGCCTCTGCTCTCGATCTTCTTGCAGCCTTATTCTACACTCTGGGTTAAATTCTGCCTTTCAGCTCTTTTCTAACTCTAATGTTCATCTTGGAAGCACTTATTCTTTAAGGTCCACAGTACTGGCATTGCTGGAGCTCCCACTGAAGTCATCATGGGTGCTCACTGTGGATGTTCCTCCCAGCACATCCTTGTGGGAAGCCCACATAAATCATGGCACAGTGACACGCTTTGTGGAGTTTCAACCAAGCACTGTCAATCGCAGGGCTGAGTCCTGGGAATGAGACTTTAGCAGTGTGTTACTGTATTTCTGAAACTGTTTCAGAGATATAAAACCCAAGTGAAAACCCTTTAGCCTAGAGGAGTCTATAAGAGAACTAAATTTACTGTCCTTTCTCTTCTGGCTTGAACCATTCACCAGCAATCTATTCAGAGTGAGAGGAGGACACTGACAAATACATATTTTTAGAGAGGCTAGAGAGGAGGAACTTCTTATGTCACTCAAATTCCAGTCCAAATTGTCTGCTTGGTTTTTATTAGGTGGAAAAAAGAACTGGATGATGTGAAGCACTACCTTTAATTTACTGAAATCCAACATGTCTATGAATACGCCTGGGAGAATTTTTCCTCTTACTCCAGTAAATAACTTGTTAACAATATATTCTACTTTGTGTCCATAAAGTAGATTCAGATAAAAGGTAGGAACTGAATATTTTTGCATCTGTGAAAAATAGAGATGAATCTCAAAATTCACATCTGGCTTATGTACCTAATCAGGCAGGGCTGAATCCTGCCTCGCTGCCAGCAGTGGCCATGTGGAAAGGAAATAATCAAACAACATATTGCAGCTCATCAGCATGTTGAATATACTTGGACTTCAGCAACCTCTTCCTCACCATCCTTTTAGTCCTGGGAGCTGCCAGGAGTGCCTGACTTCTACAGATGAGCTGTGGGAAAAATGAGACAAGGGGAAAAAAAAACAGTGAAAGAACACTGGTGTCTATAAAGAGGATGAGTAAATCTACATAATAATGTAGCAGCTTAAAATTAGAAAAAAAAATAGAAATTACTAGGAAAGATTTAATCATAACCCTTTCAAAAAACTGAAGCAATTAAACAAAGCCAGAATTACCAGCAAAGTTGACAAAGGATTTGATGAATATGCAGCTCAGCTTACAGAGACAAAGATGCTGTGTAGGTCCGTTGAGCCTAGTAGAACTACTCCATGGTTGGAGTTCACTAGCAATGAATAGCAATAAAAAACCCCTCATATTTCATGGATTACCTAAGATAAGCAATGTAAACACAGTCCATTACCCAGTCTTGTTCAAGCTTATAGTCCTTCTTCATTGGCCATTACCCAGGGATCTTGGCAGGCAGAAAAGCAGAGCACAAGCAGTTTCGGTGGTGCTGAGGGCACTGGCAGAATCAGGAATTTGAATGTTCCTGGAGATCTCACTGAAATGAGAGCTTGGTGTCTGAATATCCCGTTGCTATTTCTGCTGTCCCTGATTGGGCAAGACAAGCTGTGAAATCTGAGGGATGTATAATGTCTAATTAAAAGGCACTCCGTTCTGAGTTTTGCTAAGTAAAAGAGAAAACTCTGCACTGGATTTTCTCTTGCCATCTGTGCCTCTGAGCCTGCTCTCTTACTTGTGGGTGGGAAAATATTTTGGAAGTTAGATAAATGCGCAGTCTGTCCAGATACTGTTCCTAATACCTGTGGGGGTGTAGTTTCCACATGTGGATATAGACAGAGAAAGAAATTCACCTCCATTGAGGGGGGTGCAAGGCTGAGAAAATGAAGTTCCAGCAGTTGCTTTCATACCTATTCACTCCATAACTTCATCTGTATCCTGAGGGTAAAGATATCAACACTTGTTGAAGTAGTAATATCTTTAACATTTACATTTACATTTCCTGAGTCCTGGGGAAGGAAAAAGACCTTCTATCAAACATACAACTTTAAGACACCTCAGATTTCATGGAAGTTCAAAATCTGAGATTTCAAATTAATAGAGATTAATGAAAATTCATCATGTATTTTGCTCCGACTGTTGCATTATGCTCCAGAGATTCCTCCTCGTGCCATGCAGATGAAAAATACCAAGTCAGGCAGTAATAAATGCAAGCCATATAACTGGAAAACCACAGAAATCCAGTCAACTGTAAAGTGATGGGAATAGTTTGGTGATGGCTGATGTGACAGCAGCACCAGGGCTGGGAATGGATTGTTCTTGTTATGAAGAAAATGAGGACCCAGATTAACATTTCCAAGACACAAATATCAGATGAATACAATCACAAACATGAGCGAGGTCTGAAAATCAGAGTGACTGTTAAATATTTTCTTCACATTCTTTCTCTAACCATTATTTGAGATACAATTCAACAGACCAATTTTAAACTGTCTTGCAAAGTAGCAGGCTAAATTCCCTTTATATTCAAAATAGGCTCCTCTAGAATGTTATTAATCTCACTTATTTTCAGTGTCTACATTATTATGAGAAACATCATACTATAAAAGTGCCAGCCTCTGCTTCTCTCTGCTGAGAATGAACGTTTGAGGCAATTACCTTTGGATGTGGGGGGTCTATTGCAGACATCTGATATTAAGGGAGAAGAATTCCTTATCTCTTTTAGCTTTTTCATGACATGATCTTGATCTACCCTTCAAAGTAAAATACTTGCAAAATGAGCACCCAAGGAGGAACTGTAGAAGGGAGATGGAAACTTCAGGATAGTTTTAAGTATGATGGTTAAATGGTCTTGCTTTGTATCAACATAAACATCTCAATAACTGAGAACTTCAGGATTTGGTGACCAAGGAACTCTAACTAAGAGAGATAAAAAATAGTTTTAAAAACCCTCAGTCTAACAAACTAAATATAACAAACAAAATATAAGGTAACAAACTTGAAAGCACAAAGGAACAATGGGCTTTTAACTAACAGCAAAAGAATAATGAGAAAAGATCAGTGTTCAAATTGTTCTACCTCTGAATCATGGCAAACCACCATTCCCTTAAAGACACACGTGAGAGCTCTGCAAAATCTTCAAAGCCTCTTTCAAAGAGAAACAACAGTTACAAGGGAGCGAACCGGTGGCTGTTTCTAATACTGCTTTGAGAAGGGCTTTCCACCCTTATGTAAATCTGCTACCTCTTTGGAGCAGTTTCTCTGTAAATTCATAGCAACTTCAGACTACCTTGGTCAGACATGAATGTTTGCACTGAAGCTTTTAACTTCACTGAAGCACTTTGGGATGTAGCTTCTGTTGAAAGCAGATCGATGTTTTAAAGCCTTTTGAAATGATGGCACATGTCCTGCAGCTCGCTGCTTTTGCACCATCTGGCAATTGAAATCTTCTCATCACCAAAGAGGTTTTAGAAGGCATAATGCAGCCACACTTGTCATTCAAACTAGATCAGATGGGGTCAGTCCTTAGGAATCAAGATTAAAACCTTTGAGTAACCTTCACGTTAATTCAGTCCCTGATGTACGTTTTGGTCTTTAGGCCTTGTCAGCAAGAGCAGGTATTTAATCACTACCAGACATCCTGGTGGTGTAGCTGTTACAGGGCCATTTAGTTACTCTTGGTTGTAGTGTCTCTCAATGCTTGCCCATTGCAAAATGAAAATAAAGTCTCCAGGCCTCAGAAAAAGTGTTCAGTAAAATTTTGTGTTGTTAAACTCTGCTACAGCTTTATAAAGGCAATAATTCGTGTGCTGTTGCTATGTAAAGTATTCCACACCAAGCCTCAGCCTCTTCAGTGTATGACAGTGACCTATATTGGACCCTGCTATGCTGTTTCATGAGCTGTCATCTCGCTGGGTTCCTGCTCTCAGTGTTAGAGAACTTTGTTCTATCAGACTGCAAAGCAGGACCTGGGATTACTGGATGGCTGTAAAACATTTCGCTGTTTTTATTGTTCTCAGGGTGGAACCTGCACTTACCCGGATCAAAGAAGATCGAAAGCGGATCATCTTACCAGCAATTGACAATATCAAGTACAACACTTTTGAAGTGCAGCAATACGCCAACGCAGCCCACGGCTATAACTGGGGCCTCTGGTGCATGTACATAATCCCACCACAGGACTGGCTCGATAAAGGGGATGAGTCAGCTCCCATCAGGTAAATCTCCCATGTGCTGTCATTTTGGTACTAGCAGTGTTTCCATCTCAGCTGTCTGCCGAGGGGGGATTTCAGTCAAGCAAGGCTGTAGGCTTTGTACAGGGATAGAAACATGAAACTGAAGAAAACAGATGGCTCTGCAAAGCTGTGGATGCGTGTGTCGCATCTCAAAGCTGCACCACAATGGACACAGAAGTTCAGGTGCTCCAGCTGTAAGGGTGTGGTTCAAGTTCACATCGTGGACCTTAGTACAATAGCAGGATCTTTTTCATCTGTGCTTTTATTTTCCAGTAGACTCTGGGATGAGTAATAAGCCAGTGAAGCATTGCATGTATGAGAAATGAAGCTATTTTGTGTGTGATTACAAAGCGACTGGCTTCACTTTTGGTCTGTAGGCAGCAGTCTTGGCTATCAGCCCAAACCCAAGCTTCCCAGCAGCACGAGTAGGAGATGTGTCTGCCTCGCCTTGTTGGAGAGTTGCTCTTTTTTTTTTATTTTTTTTGAGAACTTTGCACATATTCTGAGTTTTCCCACTAGATGAATTTTAAAATAAAACTGGACCGCATAGCCAGAGTCCTTTTATTTTTCACTATAAGGGAACATTTTACCTTACAGAGATGGAATTTTCAAAGGAAAGAGTGTTTCAGGAATTGTGATAGCGTTTTTGAGAATTGTTACAGTGGGACAACAGGAACTGATAAGAAAGGGGCTTACTTTCCCCTTCACTGGAAAATCTGTATCTCCTAGCCCTTCATCTCCATGCAGATGTTTGTCGAACAGCTCCTCTGAGGTGTACTCTGCTGGGTGAAGGGTACTGTTGTTAACAACTAGGGGAATAAATACTATGAAGCCCAGGTATGCACTTTAGATTGCTCTGCCCTATTTTTGAGATTTCTTAGGAAGGACACCAATTGCCACTTTAGAGTCATCTTCATTTTGATGTACATCAGCTTCATCCTAAAGAAAGCTAGAACTCTATTCTATGGTCCCAGTGTAGGCTCTGGCAGAGATGCTGATGTACTTCCCTTCAAGCACAGAGCTTGAGTTGTCAAGTCCTGAGAAGTCCATCCAAGCCCCTCAAATAACATACCCAACTGAAAGGATCCGAGCAGTCTTTTGCAAGTGAAAGGACACAGATGAACTGTTTGCATTTCTAAGTGTTTGGTTGGATGGGGCTGTCTCACAGAATCCTTCACTCATACAGACTGCAATATTTCAATCCATATTTGAGCAAGTGTTGCAAGTTGCACTTAGGTTCATTCTCATGCCCTGTGACTGCAAAACAGAGCTATACAGTAACATTAACCTCATTTACCACAAGACAGCACAGTCCTTCATCACTGACCCTTTGCTCAGCTTGAAACCTCAATAAGCAGGAAAGTAATTACTTAGGAAATCAGTTTTCTTGAATAACATGCCCTGCTCTCCTCACATTGTTTTAAAAGTGCAGGTGTTTTATATCTATTTCACTCAGCCCTGAGAAATAGTTTATTGATGAAGAAAAATTAATCAGCCAAAGCTTTCATTCCTGAAATCAGGGCTTCAGTCTTTTATTCCTGAAAGGTTTTGCACACTTCATTACTTCCAGTTTATATGTGAAATCACTGTATTAATTTTCACATGGGTTGTTCTGGTATCTTCTGAGTATCTTCTGTTCTGGAGACAGTGATCACATATCAGGTAAGCCTGAACTAACCCCAGGAAGTTCCTTAGACATGATTTTCTGCATCTGGAAATTCAACTGCAGATCTTTTTAACAGAGAATAAGGAATCTCATTCTTGTATTTCTGGGATAAGAGGTTTTTTCAGCAATACAGGGCCTGATTTACCATGGGCTTTCCTCAGGTTTATCTTCAAACTGTTGGCAGAGTTATACTGGCACTGAGTTGGACTGATACAGAAGTAAGGACCAAACTCAAGCACTGAGTAGTGTTGAAATCTGATGCATGTAAGTGGCTGGCTCCTGAGAGCAGTGATTTCATTCTGAATGTGAGTGAAGAAACCTTCCAATTCAACAGTGCATAAACTGCTCAGAGACAGATGAGACAGGCAGCACAAGGAGGAGAGCACCCAACCCTCACTGACAAATACCAGGAGCACTAAGATGTTCTGACTGCAGAAGTATCTCTCCTGCAAATCAGGAATTACATGTCGTAAAATGCAGAGACATCAACGTTGAACCATGATCACTCACCTGTCTCCCTGGGATCATGTGCTTTGAAGGCAGTGATCTAGGAGAGCGCAGCATCTACTTTATAGCCACACTGCATTGATTTCTGATGGGCCTCCGAAGCAGCAGCACCTGGATGTATTTGCTAAAGCATTTGGCTGTACTATGCCCAGCTATAGAGAGGCAATGTAATTTTTTTGCTTTTAAGTGATATACCAGCATAATTATGGTAATGGAGAGAGTGAATGTGCAAGTGTTATTGACGACAAGGGTCGGAAAATCTGTACTTAGACTTGAGATTTGAAAGCACTCGTATGGGAGCTTACTAGATGTAAAAAAAAATTAGGTATATTTTCAAAAGGAGGGGAAAATCAGACTAGTGAGCAAACTGGTTTCAAAATCTCTGTTGGTTTGGTGCAGATTCTGGTTTTGTAGCCAGCCTTCCACAGCGTGTACTCCAACTGTGATTTCTATTTTAATTCAGTTTGCAAGGCATGCAGACTGGTCCCTTTTGATGGTGTTTGGATCTATGCAAGTTCATTTAGTCCTTGCTGACACTGTCCCTCTTAAGGCTTCCTTTGACACTGTCTTCAGCAAATAGTGGGTTTGTTTTGTGTCTCTGTGTGTGTCTTGTAAAAGTAAAGGCTAATAACTAATAACCCCATGACTGGATTTGTGGTTGGTGTAGCTGAATGCTTCCTCCCAGATCTCCAAAGGGATTAAAGATTTTTGGTGTTAAAAAAATGTGGATCAGAGCCTTGGCATTTCCGATGTTTGCATTGCATGAATAAAAATCGATCTGCAGAACTGGGTGAGACATTTAGAAAGCAGAGTCCAATTCCTGCTTTATTCTGGAATTGCACAACAGATGTGCTTACTTCTTCTCTCAGAATTTTTCTATTTGAAGCCTGATCCTCTACTTTCTTGAACACTACCAGTGGTCTGATGCTACTCAGAGCCTTGCTGGGAAGGAGCAGGAACTGTCCCTCAAGTCATTGCGGCACCACATAGGCAGTCATGTCAAATGCATATCATAAAATGTCAGATCAAAACGACAAAGGGGATGTGGCCTTGAAGTGTGAACAAAGGTAAAGAAATAGCAAGAATGAAGTATCAGATTTTGTAAAAATTTCTGGTATAGTTTAAATTTGTTTCTTTTTTCTTGTTCCACGTTAATACTCTGAAATTCAGAACAATTGATGTTCCCCGAGTCGGCTTCTGCAGGCAATCCATTTTGCATGTTTGACATTTGAGATGTAAGATGTCTTTAATGTGAAGATTTAAATGAGAGTTGTTATTTTGACACGCTGTGTCCATCATGTCATTTTCCATTTGTGTTCCTGAGAACATACTGGCCAAAAACATCCTTATCGTCTGGCAACAAACTGTGTAACAAAGGATCCTATTTGAGAGTGTTTCTAATGCATTTGGCTATCTATTGAAACAAGCTGGGGGGCTTTCTGCATGCAGAAGATAGTGCTGGGTTTTGGAACAGCAAGAAAGGTGTCTGGTATCCCGAGCTCCTGAGCTCTGGCTCGTCTTCCCTCACGTGCTGTGATTATGATGGACTGCTCTGTGTTTGATTTCTTGATCAGCAGCCACTAGCATTAGAGTCATTAGTCAGCCTCACTCAGCCAAGCACTGCACAGCTTTCCATTTTATCTTCCTCCAGCAGCAGTGGTGCATTTCACTGTTGCATATGTTCTCACTCACTGCTTTAATACCCCATAGCTTGGTACAAGTAGGAATGTGTATGCACAAGCACTGAATCAGCCACTCGGGAAAGCTCATGTGTCTCACTCATCTATACAAGTCAGGGTCTGAAATGCCCATGGGGAAATGGTTTTGGTTTGTGCTGCCCACTCTAGGCTGGCAGTGTGTGTGCCCATCTCAGGTGCAAGTGAGGCCCCGTGCTGGTCTGTCAAAGCAATGGTGATGCAGCCACCTTGGGTCTTCACTCCTCTGGGAAGAAATCCACCTCTGTACCTGAGCTTAGGAAGGGGTTCATCTGCAAAGTCTTTCAGGATAGACCGTGTTGTCACGTAAAAATAAAACTGGTGACTGTTGATTGATTGATTATGGCCATCTTTTCAGTCACTGGTTCACAGGAGCCTGTAACAGAGCAGTTTCTTTTTTATTTGTTCAGGTTCTGACAGGTATCCTGCCTGTTGCAAAAAATATACTTCTGTGGGGCATCAGAGAGCTGTTCTGCATCCCTTTTGCCCTGCCTTTCCTAGCTAAGCATTCTGGGTTGATTTTTTCCATATACTATAGCTCTCCAAAGGGGTTAACAAACCTTCCCATCATTAAGCTTGTCAGGTTTTTTCCTGTAGCTCCTGTGCAGCAAATCTGTCCTTGAGTTCAGTTCTCACAGTCAGGTGTGACTCCTTCTTGCAGAAGACATGAGTTGTGAGAAAAAATAAATGCTTATGCAGGAGCCATGCAGGTTTCCCCAATTATCTGTCAGCCCAGGAGTGAGGTGCTGCATAGGAACCTGAACCAAAGAAACATTCTGCCAGACAGGAAAGGCAGAAAACTCAAAGATATGGTGTGTGTGATGTTGTCATTTGAATCTCTGTCTCTCCCTATCTCTGTTTATGTTTATATATTTATTTATTATTATATTTGTGTTTGTATTTATGTGTTTGTGTGTGAGTGTTTGTAGGTCAGTTGTCCTGGAAATTGGACTTCTTGTATGATGTGAAAACTGTTTCAAATGTGACCTGATTGCGTGTATGCTGACCTTAAGGCAGGGGGAGAAAGATGCATAAGGGAGAGGAAGACTTACCCTATCATGTGCAGTATGTCAGTCCAGTGCTCATCCCTTTCTCCTTCACTTGTTCTTGACGAAGCCCCCAGGCAGCATCCTTCAGTTGTCTGTAAAGGGAAGGAGGTGGATGCACCTGGCTGGAGAAATGGGTATCGGTGCCTGTTGAAGTCCTTCTGACAGAGCCATGCTCCTGGATATCTCGCTAAAAGGTCATGACTCAGACCTACAAGCAAGTGGTTTTCATTTCTGGCCAACATGTCCTCTGTTTCTGGTACCCCATCCTATAGCAGGCGCTGCCCTCTGCCATACAGAGCCCCTCGCAGCCACCCACACTGAACCTGCAGCAGCAGCAGGCAGGGGGGGAGGGAGTGTTTGTCACCATGAAGCGCTACTCTCTGCTTCCTCCCTTTCCCCAGGGTATCACCCAGAGTAATGTCTCTCTCATATCCCCCTTGCTACAGCTATGCCATCAGGTGATTTCCACAAATTGACTATGCTGTATCTTTCTCCAGTGCAGAATCAATACTATTCTGTGCTGCATTTTAAGGTTTTAGCTGCAAAAGCTATTTTGCTGTTTGCCACATTATCCTTTGAGTACTGCTGTTGATTGTAATTAATTCTTGTAACATCCTCAGTGGTGTCAAAGAATATTCCACAGATCAATTAAGTATTCCAACACCCTTGAGGTGTTGGTAAAAAATAGTACACCTCTAATTGCTCTTTTGTTATACTTTCCTCCTAAAAATGTCACTATTTTACTAATAAGTCCGTGACTTAAGGAAAAAGGTCTTTTTATATAGAGCAGGTATGGTTTAGGTTAATACATTTTATTCTGAAACTGTGAAGTACTAACGGCATGCACCCTTCTCATTTGCTGCTCCTTGGCTAGTGAGCAGTGTTTAAGATGTGCTAACACAGTTGCTTTTGCTCATATATCTATTTCTGTCTTTCAAGGGAAGTCTTTGCTGCACTGTACTAAAAGTGGTTGATATACTGGAGTTTTTCAGGTACTGGAAAAAGCCAGTGGTGACAGCCAAGTCAGGGTCTCATGTTTTTTGGGGGAGCAGGTTTTTTTAAAAGTGTTTGCAATATGTCAATGTAACACTACAGTTCAGTATAAAATTATCCACCTATATGCTTAAAGTGCTTTTAGAAGTGAATTTTAGGCTTTCAAGCTGCTGAAGAAGTTCTCAGACTTTTACCCAGTATTATTATGTGTGTTCACAGATGGAGAAACAGAGGCAGAGGGAAGTGACTCAGTGAAGTTCAGATGAATGACAGGTGGGGAGAGAGGCAGGGTCCCCTGGCTCACAGTGCTGTTACCAGCTCACTGGGCTGTGCAATTGTATTACACTTAGTTTGCTGTTGGGTCAGTCAAAGCACAGGGAAGTTAAGGGCCTGGGCTTGATGAGGACTGAATGCCCAAAACTCTGGTTGAACCTGATGGAACTGTTGAACATGCAGTGTGCAGAAAATTCAACATTGTGCATCAGAGACAAGCTCTTCCATTGCGTCAGGATGCAGCCAGGGCAGAGCCACCGGCTTCTCGGCTCAGCTTCTGGGATTTCAGCCGTGCTGCTGTGCAGAAGGGCAGTGGCTGCCAGTGGCCAAATTCAGGTAGAGAAAAGCACTGACAGTGGAAATTCTTGACTGGCTTCTCTGAAAAGCTGGGTATGGTTCCTTTTGCCATTGCACTGCGATTGTTGCTCATTCCTGAAAACTCTTTTTGTTTTAATAAACCATGAAGGCTTGTGGGGTCTGTATTTGAATATAGCTAATGAGAAGAAATCAAACCTAGAAGAGAGAGTGGCATTCATCAATGAGCGATGATTATGTAGTTGCATCTAAAATGTATTTCCCACCTCCATCCAGTTAACAAGTCAGTGTATTAATGGACAGAACTGACAGCTGAAAAAATCCATTCCCCAGAGAAAGATATTCCAGCACCTGAGAGCAGTTTGCAAAGCCTAGAGATACTGTTCCTCATTAGGAAGGAAGGAGGAATGCCCTTATGGGAGCATCCTACCACTATAAAGAGTTGCCTTCAGAGGATTTTTTGGGTGGGCTGGAAAGAGAATTATTCTAAGACCGAACTGGTAGCTCAGTTTTGCAAGGCAGGGATGCTCTAGCCTTCATCTAGTGAAGCCTGTGCTTAGCTTTAAATACTCGAAAAGGAAAATGAAAAGTGGCTTGTGTTTCTTCCCCCCACTTCCTTCCCTTTTTTATCATGGCTAACACTTAAGTAATACCTAAACATTCCCTCAAAAGCTTATTTCATTTCAGAGCTACTGAATTCCCTTTCATTGGTCATGTCCTTTTATTTTGGTTTCCAGACCAAATTTATACCCTGGTAGCCTAAAATATGGTGAACACAGGATACAATACAGGATGTGACAGGGGGATGTATATAGGATATGTCTGGTTCCATGTACAAGAGAGCTCTCAGCCTTTTTAGTCAAGTCTGTCTTCAGGCATGGCTGTAGGAACTATAAACAGGAAGATGCATTTTACCAAATAACTTGAAATTATAAATGCCATCTATCTTGCAAAGGTCCTGATGTATAGGTATATGCATCAACAGAAGATGGATGTGTCCAGGCAGGAGTACAGGACCGTGCGTGGTTTTCATAGAGCTCTGAGACCACTTCTAACTTGAGACTGATTCAACAGAAAGTGTTCACAAATAACAGCACCAAACAGAGAAGTGCTGGAATTTCTTGCACACACAAAAGGAGGACTGTGTGGTGTGGGAGAGGTCCAAGCACTGAGGTAGTGACATCTGGCCTCAGTATCCTCAAGCCTTTTTGACTGAATGTGTGCAAGGATCTGAGTGAGAGCCTCACTTCAGCCCAAAGTCATCTGTGGAAGACAGATGTTTGCTTTTGTAAACACCATTGAATCTTGTCCCCTCAGCTCATGATCCAGGGAATGCATCTCACTCTGTGAGGTGGAACATGAGAGTTAAGCTATTTCAGCTTCTTTGTCAGAAACAGTGCTGATCAAATGTGTTTCTATTAACAGCTGCTTTTTTCAATTATGCAGAGAAAACATGAGAGGGATAGCGTGCACTGCAGCCTAGGCTTGTAATGATCTGAGAGGTTGCAATGGCTTTCAAACTGAGAAAAAGTGCTAGGGAGAGATGCTGAAGAGGTACCAGTAATGTGAGTGCTACAGCAGAGTCCATTACAGATAAGTAATAGAAATGTTTCAGCAAATGAACCTTCTCCAGGCTACCAAATAGTTCCTGTCATAGGTCGGGCTCTGTTCTGCAATGTCAGGATATGCATTAGGCTCAGGAGCAAAGAATTGTTTTATCTAACCATATCTTGGCCATTTGTTTGAAGGCTTTTTAACCTCCTGCTGTAGAAATAGTGAACTGATGATGAGAAAAAGGACTTCATATGATAATGCAGTTCTCGCAGCCACCTGCTGCTACCAGTGGGATCCATCAATGCATGGGTAAAAAATGTGTTCATTTTCCCAGCTGGGGCAGTTCTTCACATGTGTATGAAACTGCCTCATGCGTATGTTTCTCAGATGTCATTGGCAAATACCTTGTGAATAGCTTTCTGTACAAATTGAAGTAACATACAGGTATCTGGGGCAAGAGAGACTTCATAGTGACAGTATAATATTAGTGCATTACAAAAGAGTCTTCTTAAAATAAGTTTTAGACTTTTTCCATCATCTTTGTTTCTAGAGGGCATTTTCACGGTGTATATATACAAGTTTGGGGCATATATAGAGCACTCTCTATTCTTTTAGAAAATCTAAAATTGGCATAAACTTGAATTTTCCTGATGTCTTTTTACAATAACACTGCTAGGAATGCTGTATCTACCAGATGGTTCAAAATTGCCTCCCTCTCAATGGAAGAGGGAGCACAGCTCATTCTTCCAGGTCAGCTCCAAAAGTATTCAGTTTCTTGAATGGCTTTACAGTTTCCCTGATTCAGCAGCCTGGTCTGTCAGAATCCCACTGCAACCAGGGGAGTCTGTCCCCAGGGCCTGGACACATCCCATAGATCAGACTGCAAGATGAATATTCGTGATCTTGCAGCAGGCACTTTGCAACCTGCAGTTGAATTGCAACTCAAACATGAAGCTACAGGCTTTTGTTGGTTTTCCACCTTGAAGTTAGCCAAGTTTACATCTTTAAATTGTAGGCTGCTGTAGTAAAACCTAGGTCCTACCTTGAATTTAAAGAGGCAGGTGGTGTGACCAGTGCAGAGATGCAGAGAAAGTGTCAACAAATGAAACTAGCAAATGTCACTAGCTTGTATCACATTGAAATAATGCTTGTGTTCATATCATAAATGTTCTCAAATTCTGCTGTCATGTAGTGCTGCTCAATGACAGGTTTCAGAAAGCTTTGTAAAGGAGAGCAAAACCAATTTTGTACTTGAAGAAACTGATGTTCAGAGAAGTGAAATGATTTATCTGAAATCACCCAGTTGGGCAGTGGCAGATATGAGGACAGAGTCTCTTCATCTGAAAATTTTTCGTTTTCTAAAGACTGACCTCAGCAAACATAGAAATGTTAATCATGGAACAGCTTCACCAAAGCTGACATTTATCTGCTAGAGCTGACTCCAGGAAGTCCCTTGCTAAACTTCACACCATGATTGATCCATGGCTCTTGACATGCCCTTACTTCTAATACATGGGAAAGGAGATTCTTCATTTCTGACAAAGCTTCTGGGTTTTTGTGTGTGTGTATTAATCTTCAAATAAAGCATTGTCTAGTTCTTCTGCTACTCTGTATGATGATGAACTTCAGCTCCAGCACAGAGGTGGGATCTATAAAACAAAGGAAAAGCAGACTAAGAACTGTTTTATTTGTGTAAATTTGTTGTGAGGTGGGTTCTGTAGTAGTTAAAAAATGACTTAATTTTTTGCCTTAATCTCTCTGTGCAGGACACCAGCCATGATTGGATGCTCGTTTGTAGTGGACCGAGAGTATTTTGGTGAGATTGGCTTGCTTGACCCTGGTATGGAGGTCTATGGAGGAGAAAACATTGAACTAGGCATGAGGGTGAGTAATAAAGAAGAGAATTTGTGTCATGTCCATTTGCAAAGAAAGTCGGGGAGCCTGTGGCCCAACAGGATTGCTGGCTGACTGATAGGCTGTTACACTGAAGTAATTGATATTGCAAAACTGTCTGGAACTGACGGTCCCAGTAGATGAATGTTCCTGGCCTTACTGGCCTTGAAAAAACTGATAACAGTCAGAAATATGGGTTATTGGTTCGTTCTGTCAGTGTCTGAACCCAATGAGACAGATTTCCCCCTTTCTGACTAGCTCTGCTGTTTCAAACAGCTAAACTAAGTCTTCATTTGCTCTTTGCATCTGGATGGTGTTGTATGCTTGTGGCCAAGCAGATGCAGTACCAACAGAAAACTGAGGCCAGGCTGGTAGAAATCAGTTGTAACGTTATACATACCACGCGTGATGAATGTTGTGGTATTTTAAAACTTTCAGGGTCCTCTTTATACAATAAGACTACGGGTTACAGATACCCGATTCTGTAGTATAGATCACTGCAAAGTGCAGACAGATGACTTTGGAACAGCAGCAGTCCACTCTATGCTTCTGCACCTGTGGGAGGTTTGATAATTACGACCCTTTGCCCTTGTTTTCAAGGTGATGCTTGCCAGCAAGTCCTTCTGAGGTCCAAGGAACATGTCTTTGCTTAGTACTTGAAAATTAGGCCACTTAATGTGGCATAAACGTAGTTTTCTCATTATAAAGCTGTGTGTTTAATTATTTTCCCCTTACTCTATATTCCCTGCTTCACAGTAACACATCCCTGGTGCATGTAATATGCTCAATTAAGCATATATTCTGCTCATGGTGAAACCCTAAACATCAAATTAGTCCATTTTTTATCCAACTCTTTTTTTATAAAATGGCCACAAACTCCTTCTCATCAGTGGGCTGAAGAAGAAGGTCATTGCAGCAGGAGTTTATTTTCACATATGGGTGTGTATTTATTATTCCAGCATCACAAGAGGAACAGAGTTTGTAATGGGACTGTGTGAATACATTGCTTATCCTTTAAGGTTCAGAATTCACATAGGGAACAGAAAAACTGCTACCACAAATCATCCAATTTTCCTTAAGAGGGTCAGGCTATTACCAGGATTGTGTGAGCTTTCCTTTATCAGTGTGCAGGGCTTTGAGCTGTTTGAAACTTTTTCCACATGACTGCTTCCAGAATAGATTGAACGCTCTGGCAAAACTCTGGCGTAGTGGATGAATAAACCTCCTAAGAAATCTGAAAGCTGTTGCTCTTCCTTAGACGTTCCTTAGACTTGCTGAGTATGTTTAGGGTTCCCGGTAAACAGAGGCAGGGGTTCTAATAGGATTATGAAATGGCACTTGCTTGAAGAGACAAGGATTTGAAGTAAGGACAGGTTTTCAAGGGTAGGGAAACTGTTAAAATCTGCAGAAGCCTAGGATCTAGGAACCAGCTGTCAGTCTTTGGAGGTTTGGGTTTTTCTGGTTTGGCATTTTTTTTCCCTATAAAGAGTAATTAATCTCCTGCTGTTTGAAAGGTTTTATGAAAGTACAGGAGTATGAGTGAGTTCATTCTGAAATAATGGCTCTGTTACTCTATTTTTTCAGCCTGGATCTAGCATGGTAGGTAATACACAGTGTCTGCCTCCTAATTTGCAAGTCCTACGCGTGATCCCCTCCTGTGTGTCTTTCAGAGCTGTCAGAAACTAGCAGCATGAAAATGCACAGGAACCATCTCCCTTCCCTCTAGGATATTTATAAAATCACTGTGAATTTACAAAGTGGGGTTTTTTTAAGTCCAGAATCTCAAAGTTTCAAAAAACATTCTTTTCCCAAGGCTTGGTGCACTGACCCATGTGGGGATATCTGGCACAACCCCTACACCAAGAGATGCTGTTGCCCATTTGTGACTCTGGTTGTGTGGAGCAATGAAAGAGAGAAAAGAGAAGGAATAAAGGAATGAACGAATGAGTAAAGAGTAATAAAAAATCTAGTAATAAATAATAAAATGGTGGGGAAGTGGTGGCACGCGCTTGGCTGAAAACAGTCCCTATTTAAAATAGCTGTAACAATAATCCTTTAAACTTTTTTGCAAACTATTATCATGTTACTGCTAAAAGAAAGGGATTAGGCTTGGAGTGTCTGAATTAGATTACATTGCATCTAATGAACCCTTATTTAAATTGTTTTAATAAAGTGAAATAGGGAAAGTCAGTGAGACTAATGAGCTGATTTGGGAGGATATTGTTTGATAACCCAGCTAATCCCCCTTAAATCTATTGTTTATGAGAAGTCATTATCTTGGGTATTCCACTGTTGGCTTTTCCCTTTTCTAAAGTCCTTAGATGGAAATATTTAAATAATAAACCTAGGTGATTTTCTGTATTGATTAAGCAGCCCATAAACTGACTGGGGCTACCACATCTGTTGAAAATATTTAGGGCTCTCCATTTATTTTTTTAACTCATATTATTTTTCGTGCAAACTTCATATCGGTTAGAGCTGTGACATTCTCCTAATGGGGTAGCTTTGTTGTAAAGCCAATGTCTTTCTGCCAAGCTAGGGAGATTCTGGATTTGGTTGAGAAAAAGTGCCAGCTGTTCTGGGAAATCAAAGGGAGATTTGGACATGGTTGCAGGGTTGTGATAGTAAGGAAATAGATGGAAACTTATAATGTCATCTTGTACTGTGTTTTTCAAAGTTGACAGTTTTGCTGTAAGTTTGATAAATACTGAACTAATTCTGTTATGGACAAATGGTGATATTCTTTGTGTTCACCAGCCAGCTACTGAAGCTGATGGGAATTGTCTGTGAGCACCTAAAATCTGATTTTGGCCAGACATTTACAGAGTCAAATCTTGTCCGACTTCTGTGTGAATGAGGTGCCCTTCACAAGCACAGGCAACCTGGCTTGAGGCTGCATTCAGGCAAGCACCACACCACTGCTCTGCCTCCTTTCATCTACATGGATCCAGTGAGTGGTAGATAGCCCTGCTTTCATTTCAGCTGTGGTTCAGCTGTCCTTTTCCCATCCTGGAGTCAGCAATAAAGAAAATTAATAGTACTTTCTCCTGCAGCAAAACTGTGGTTGTGTCTGTGCCTGAAGAGGACACGCTACACTCAGGATAGATTGTGTTCATCTCTGTTGCTCCTGGATATCAAATGGTCTCTCTGACCTGCAGTACAAAGAGATGTCCCAGTAGTAAGAGAAATTCAAGCAATGCTTGAATGTAGAGAAAGACAGGGATCCCTTTAAGTGAGGGTCCCAAATTTTGACCCTGTAAAAAACTTCATGGTTTGCAAGCGTCAGGTAAGTTCCATTCCTAGTGGGAGCTACAGACACACTTAATTATTCTGAAAGGGATCATATAAACATTAAAAGCCTAGTTTATGATTTGACCTAATACAAGCAGTTTATGATGCATTTTTTTATAGCTATTCATTAATCATTGCACTAAGGATCTCTCTCTTCCTCTGGTGCTCCAGTGATAAGGTGAATGGATTGCTGTTCATTTTATTTTGTACCCATCAACTGTAACGGTGAGTGGAAAGAGATCAAACATTTATTTTAAAGGATGCTTTAATACAAACTAAATTCTGCTTCCAGCATTAAGAATCCAAACAAATTAAATAAAAATATGTTGCCACGTTGACAACTTAAACCAAACTTTTCCTCTTTTATGGCCAGCATCAACTGGCCATGTTACTTTATTCTCAATAGCACTCTGATAGACCTCAGAGGAGGGAATCTCCACCAGTTGATGAATTCTTAGAGATGCTAACTCAGAGATTTGGAAAAAAACCCCACATACCACCTTCCCTTCCAACTAATGACTTACTCAATTTGAGATAGCTTAAGGAAATGTACTGTTTAGGAGGTCCTGGTCAGATAAATCAACTAAAGATGTCCCTAGGTACCAGTGTGACAAATTAACTCTACGGTAGATTCATGTGATGGCTTTCTCCAGCAGAGATGCTTAAGGTTAGTTGTGACCTTGGCTCATGCCAATGTGTCACAGTAACTTTGGCCAGTTTTTGCAATGGCATAGCCCTGGGAACCCACAGTTCATCAAGATTGAAAAGAATTGCCTGAAAACAGGAAAAAAGCTCAGACCATTTGCTCTCTCTGCTGTTGTGATTACATTGTTAATGTGGCCAAGCTGCCTAGCTGAAGTCAAGCATGGGTTATGTGTATAGAAGTGCAGTCCCACCTCTAACAGACTTTCATATACAATCAAATCATTATACTTTCCAAAGTTCTCCTATAGGGCCAGCTTTACTTTCTTTAAAAACAGACGAACTACATTTTCTCTGAACAGAAAGGCTAATGGTAGATTGTTGAGTAGTGAGTTCTTGACCTGATTTTATTACCTTTAGCTAAGGAGATTTAGATTCCTTTGAGCAGTTGGTGTTGTAAATGCAGATTCTAGGCTGGTATGCCATAATAAAAATGCCACAAGGTTTATGTATGGCGAACTTTAATTCTGAGTTCTGGACAATGCTTTTTATCCTGTGTGATTCATGAGACCAGGCCCCAAGTCTTAGAGTTAAGACATAAGTAAGAACCCTGTTCTGGAGAGTTTCTCAAAATTTCAGGGTTTTTTTCCCACATGCTGTGGTAAAATACAAGTGAAAATTGTACAAAAATACAGGTTAATCAAAATGTCTTATTTCAGCAAATTCAAAAATAGTTCATTTTTATTTTGACCTTTCCCAAGCTGTAATTTTTAGTATAAATTAATTCCGTTTCAAATGAAAAGGTTTTTTTTTAAAAAGCCTTTCAGTTTGAAGACATTTAATCACTTAAATGATGTTAACAAAAATTAACCATTGCTGGCATCTGAAAACGCAGTGAACTCTGTTCTTAGATGTGCCTATTGACACTGCAGTGCAATAAATCAGCACTTCCAGCATGAAGTTAAATGCTATTGAAGTGTTTCTGACCAGTTCTACACTGAACTCTGCACTGCTTAAGCAAAATCCTAATAAGTGATGTAATCTACTGTAATTGAAAGTTACTCTGTTGCATAGGTTACAAAGATGTCTCTGATAAATTTCCCAGGTCTCACCCTCTAGATAAGTCGTATAAGTAAAGGTGTCCTCTTGTCCATCTCCAGATTAATTTAGTGCTTTTATAGGTGTTTCCTAAGGTAAAAGACTGTTAAGTTTCTGAAGTCAAGCACTAAGAAATCATAAAAGAATTGAACCCATGGCTTCTGCATTACATTAATTTGCCACTCCCTTTCCTCTTCAAAACAGATTGGAATAGTCTATGTTGTGGTGATGTGCATATATGATGAGCCGGGTCCTCTGCCTGTCTGAAGGTTCAGCATCTCTTAATTCCAGTGGAGTTTCACTGATTCAAACAGGATGAGATTAGGTTTGACATTCGAATAAAGCAATAACACATTCTGTCTGGAAAAAGAGACAGACTTAGTTGTAAGTGGAGATGCTCATGCAGGCATTAAATCCCAGGCTGCTGAACCCTGAAGTGCCCAAATTTGCCACGAATAACCACTGCCTCGGCTGCCAAAGTGTGCAAGTGCCAGTCCCAAGGGGTTATGCGGGGTGATAATTGCATTAACAGCTTGCAGAAAGCTGTTAGCAGCCCTGGTTACTCTGGTACTGGCTCTGTGGTTGTACCCTCCCAGTAACTGGTGCTTGTGCCTTCGTGCAGTGAACCAAAGAGATGCAGTGCTGCCAGCAAACAAGAAACCCGTGAAAAAGCAGATGAAGAGGGCAGGCTGGGTTCCAGTGTGACAACCAAGAGCCTGGTGCCAGGTTTCGAATGTCTGGCATCTACCAGCTTTCAAAACAGAGGATTTTCTGTGTAAAAGGCCTTCCCACACAAGAGATACAGGGATGTGGAAACAACATAAAGCAAAGCCTAACAGCTAAAAGATGGTCCTTGGCCTGTTCTGACTAAGAGTACTTGGGATTTTCTACTACCAGATCATTCATGTAGCCTTAATTTTACACTGAATGGGATGCATCCCCTGCCTATGGGGAGAGAATCCAGCTCTCTACCTGTCTGCAATTTCTTTGAACCACACTGTGGGGTTTTTTTTCTATTTTATTTATTTATTTATTAAATTGAAGATAAGTGTAACCTTGAATAGAAAACAATGTTTTCATCAGAACATAGTGCAATGGTGCTCTAGCATGAAATTGCCAACAAACTACAGGACTAGAGCTTGTGAATACTGTTAAAAACACTCTCTAAAGGGGAAACATTGGAAATAGCACAGAAAAGAGCATCTGGCCATTTGGCTTCAGTATCACATCACACTCCATCGAGTGTAACATTTTATGTTACAAACTCTTTCATGTACTAGGACATTATAAAAGCACAAGGCTGGAAATTTCAGAACAAGATCAACAGAAAAAGAACTGAGGAAATAAAATGCTTCCTTAGTCTTCACTGCTTTCTTCTCAGCCGTTTTCCTGCAGATTTGATCTAAATCTAACACAGCTTCTTCTGCAGGGGCAAGTGTGAACTGAATGAGGGGAAATGCAGAGAAGTTGAGTGTGCTAATTGTGTTGAGACTGAAATAGGTTTCACTTGCCTAATGAGACTGAACCAAGCCTAGAGATGAGCTACAGCTGGTCAGAAACTTTCTGATACAACATATTTTCTATTGCAAAATAACAACACATCCAGAACTCCAAATGTTCTGTTGCACTCTAAATTTTGATGCTGATTACAGAAAGCGTGGCTTGGGCTGTTGTGTACCCAGAGGTACCCAGATGTTAGTCCTTATCCAGGTGCCCAGTACACCTGGAAAAGGGTTCTTTAAGATTTTTGGAAGCCCATCTTTTAATCCCTTTCAGAACTCTTAAATATATATATATACACACATCAGTGCTGTGGAAAACACCTTTCCACTTGAAAAATTAAATACAAAAGTGTTTCAGAATATCAGCTGTTCCCAGAGCAGGGAGTTACCCATTTTTTAATTGACCTTTTGATTAGTTCCCCAGGTGGTTCTTGTTTTTCTGGGGATGAGAGGTTTAATCTGACCCACTAGGAAACAGAGAGGGCTCTTAGGATGGTGGGAGTCCTTTCAGCCTGATCTTCTGTGGTTGGAGCAAAGCCTGGTTGGAGGTGCCTGACCCAGATCAGCAGACCAGGTAAGTCCTGGAGGAGCAGTCATGGGGTGCAAGACCCACAGCTCCAACTGTTCTCCTTGGCTGTGGTCAGGGCTCCTATGCGTGGTTGTGTTGCTGGAAGGGTTTTCCCAGGTACCATCCTCCAGGCAAACCATCTCACTTGGGAAAATGTACTTCAGCCTTGGAGGTGAACTGTCAGATTTATAGGACCCTCCAGTCTTGAATGCAGTGTCTGGAGGTGGGATTGTAGGCACTGAAATGTGTAACTTGTCATCTGTTGCTGAGGTGTTATCCTTGTAGGAGAATTCAAGCTGCCATTATTTATGATGTTAAACAGAGGCATGTAAATCCTTGCCACTGGTGAGTGGAAACGTTCTTGTCCCGTGAGCATGAGGAAAACAGAGCTGGTCTTTGGGTTGTGGGCTAGGACTTGTTGTGGGGCTTAGGTTTGTTTGGTTTTGTTTTAATTCTGCCTGGAAAACTTTGGGAGGTAACATGACAGTTTTTCCTGTATTTTTTGCAGTCTGCTAGAGAAATGTCTAACTGAATAATAATTATCCTTGCAATAGTGCTGCCTGAATAGAGCAAATCATGTCGAGCTGACCTGTGTGACCAATACCCCCAGGCTGAGGAGCAGGGAAGGAATAATGCATGTACCTGTGTCGCTGAATAAAGGTTCACTCCTCGGTGCCAAAAATTGTATCATTATCTGTGTTGTATGTAATACACAGGAAAAAAGGCAACTTAACACTGGGCATGAAAGAGACCAACGATTTTCTGTTGAAGGCAGCAGAAGATTAGCCACCAATCAGAAGCTTTTAATGCAAGTCTTCTATAAATTTGGGTTTAATGGCCTGCGTAGTGCAATAGGAGCATTCACAACAAAGGAGCCCCTGGACAGGGCAGCTTTGTTGTATAACAGGCCAAGCACTTGCCAACTGATGGTCTTGAGGTGTGTTTCCTACCCTTCCTCTTCAGTTTGCCCACCTGCAAATGGTATTGATAATATTTACTGTATAGTGGGCAAAACAGTACAGGGAATGGTGAAGTTATCGTATCTAGGGGGCAGAAAATGTCCTCTGAAAGGAGCGTAGTTGAGCTCTTATTATTTGTTTTACAGTTAAGGTTTCAGAAAGGCACTGTCAGCAGGAAGGTGGCAGGGAGGGGTGGTTCCTCCCCCAAAGATCTCGCGGAGGAATGAGACCTGGCATAGAGGGGCTGGGAAGGGGCACAGAGCAGGGAAACGGATCCCTGTTCAGCTGAGCACCGACAGAAAGTGCACAGGTGTGAGTGTCTGTGGGCACGGTGGCAGTCCTTGGCACAGAGACAAACCACTGAGTAGATGAGAAGTTCATATGTTGCCACCTCATCTTCCTTCTGCAAGTAAACCCTCAAGTATTTTCCCAAGCTTGACTCAATTTTATGGTCTTTTCCTTGTTGGTACTGGTGTCAGTGAGCATTTGCTTGCAGCCGTGTTGTAGAAGAACACCAGTCATCAATTGCCCCAAAAAACCTAAATTATAGTAATTACTCATACTGCAGAGGTATATAATTTCCTTCAATCCAGTGTCCTTTAAAAGCCTTGGGGGAATGTTTCATGACAATATTTTTGGAAATGATATGTGCAGTAATGTACCTTTGGATCAGATTGGCTGGCAGGAGTTGGGAACTTGAGGACACCCATTTGCCACATTTGTTCTGTACTTTTTTCATTGGTATTGTGGAGCTGAATTCCTGCTTTGTTCCTGCACAAATAAATTAAGTCATTTCAGTATGAAAGGAAGGAAATGAAAAAAAAAAATTCAATAGAATATTTAAGGACTCCCTTAAAGAGCTGCAAGACTCTCTCTCAAATTTTGTTTCCTACATAGGAAAAATAGGGAAACAGGTTGGCTGAAATACTTTATTAGCATGTTTATTGTCATTTATATAGCTCCATATGTAGTTTCACTGTTTGCATACTGCAGCTAGTCTAGATCCAAACAGACAAATTACCTTTGCATCCTCATATGTCATTGCTTCTCTTCCACGAACATCAGATTAGATTGCACGGTGATGTTAGACACATATATAACATGCACAAATGCATTGGTCAAAATGCCAATTGCTTTCCATTGGTAACTTTCTTCCAACATAATGGAAAAGTGTTAGCTATTTAAAAGAAAGGAAAAGCAAACACAAAACGGCATATCTGTCATTTCTATTTGTCTTCTAAGCTTAGGAAAGGCAGATTGTACTGAAAAATCATATTTAATATGACATACAGAATTTATAGTGTGAGAAATGCAGCCAAGGAGAACCCAGAGAAGCATTGAAATATGTCTGCAAAATCTGTGTTAGGTGCAACTGCCTATTACATATTCAGATGTTTTGACTGTAATAAAATAATGTATTTGAATGTTTCAGCAAAACTGTAGCTGCATAATTCTACCTAATATGCCACTTAGATTTCCTCTGCGTCTCTAATAGCATGTAATTTACACAAATACCTTCCTATCAGCAGAAAAACAAACAATTCAATAATTTCACAGCATGCCACACCCCTAATTCCTAGCACACTCTGGGGGAGCAGGTGAATAACTATGCCTCCATTTAACCAAGGGAAACTGAGGCAGAAGTCTCTAACAATGTCCTCATGCGATGTTTGAGAGTCATTTGATAGCATAACCCATGTTGAAACTAATTTAAATAGACTTTATTGTGTTTCCCTACTAATCATTCAAAGCCTGAAATGATTACTGGAGGTTACCACACATGCATGTGTTAGAAGAACTGCACTTAAAATTCCTGTGTTCTGTTAGGGCATGATTGGGTGAGAAGAGGACAAGGGTGATGGACTTCAAGAGGAATAAGTAAATTCTAAAGCCTGTTCCTGAGTTGGGAGTGTGAGAGCACATTCAAAGCAATTCTCTTGAGATCTGATTTTTCTGTTCCTGCTTCCAGCTGACCTTGCCAGGTTGTGCTGGAAGGTCCTAATGGGTTGCAGAGTTTCTGACAGGTCTTCTGCACTGCCCTTTGTGGGGCCAGCCTGGCAGTGGTCTGCTGAGGACAACCTAGGGCGTTCTGCTTGTGCTGCTGCTTGCAGGCATACGTCATATTCCTTCTCCGCTCCTTTCCCTCACCCTTTTTACCCCTCAGCAAAAAGTCCATTGACTCCTGAACAGTTGTACCATGGGAACATACATTTAGAAGCTGCACCAGTGCATGTGCTGGATTGATTGGTGGGTCTGTGACTGCTGTGTTGTTAAGGTGCCGTGTTCCCTCATCCCACACCCCTCTGTCTGTGGTTCAGCCTTTTGTGCTCATGGTCCAGACTTTTGTTGCCCTGACATTGTGCCTTTAGCTGAGAGGCACTGATCTGCCAGACCCCGTGAGCCTCGGAGAGCAGCTGACAAGTTCAGCTCCAGTTAGCTGCAGTTCAAGGTCAAATGAGACTTTGAAATATGAAAATGTCAGGGTTTGCTGGCACATCGATCTCAGTCTTTTTGATTACTGCCAGATCACATGAATAAATTAGCCCTGACAGATGCAATAAATTGTATAGTCTACTAATCTCAAACAGTAAATGTTAAAGAAGGACATGGGAGGTGTGGAGGAGAAAAAACCCTCTGCAGATGCTTGTATTAAATGAGGTGAGTTTTGATACAGTGCTCCGCGGGTGATCTTCAGGCAGGAGGAGGCCTTTTGTTCATTTGAGATTCTGTGCCAAGTTGGGGCACATCTTGTACTGAAGTATTGATTTCCTTTGTCAGGAGGAGTTTGGGTTACTGTGCGTTATGAAGCGAGAGAGCTTCAGCTGCCTTTTCCACCAGCTGCCCTACCCATCCAGAGTGGCTTTCAAATGCCTTGGTTCTCAGGCCTTCTGGTTCCCAGGAGTAGATGGGATATACGATAAAATACAATAAAATACAGTAAAAGTAGAGGGCATTGGAAGTAGCTCTTTACGTGCTGTAATAATATACTGAACACTGTCAAGCCATGATTCGTTTGCATGTCAGATTTTTGCTCTGCAGGGACTTTTTACTTGGAAACCAATGCAGATATTCAGAGAAGCTCACATGCTTTCTTCTCTGTAATTTCCTGTATAATGCAACTGAGATTCTTCCTTTTCCTTCAATGCATAGTTTAAATATTAGCAATATCAACCACTGCTTTTTTTTTTCTAAGTAAGGAATTGTTGTCTTTTGTTGGTTGCTGAGTATATGAATAAAATTTGAGAATAGCATGTTTTTTCCCATACCACTTTATCTATGTTTCTCTAAAAGCTTTCAGTTTTCTTAAATCTAAAATCAAATATAAGACAAATCAGATAGCAGACTTTTTGTCAAAAACTTGTAGACTTGCTCTTTTCCATGTACTTTTATCCCTTTAATTAAGCATGCCCTCTTTCTGCAGCATCATACACATTCTGTCTCCGCATCTTGATATCTTGGTAACTCATCTGTGTGTTTGTGTATATAAGTCTGTCTATACATATTTATATGTATGTAGAAGTGATGGACCAGTGCTCATTTTGGGCAATTCCTCCTCTCAGTTGTATTTATGCTGAAACACTATGCTTTGGTTAATCAAAAATGCACAATTTCAAATATAGTAGCTTTTTTTTTCTCCAAAAGCAGGAACATATGGAAGTGCTATATTTTGTAGCAAAATAATTAAAGGAAGAAACTTTGTTTTGGCTTCAATCAGTTTTGCAAAATGAAAGTAGAACAGAGTCTCTAGGTGAATTTTAAATTTTCATTGTGAATGTTCTGCATAGCTCCAAATGTTTTAACCATAACCATAATGATCATCACTTTGTACATAAATTGTTCCATTAATATACATAATCAATAGTACATGTATAATTTAGAAGGGACTAATATAAATCTGTTGTTTATATGTCAAACTCCTTGGGTGCTGTGATGAACTGATACACCCTCAATGTGTGTAGTGTTGGAATGGAAGGGGTTATAAATAAGGATTTTTACTTATATAGAAATGTCTTTATATAGAAATACAGTAATGTAGACAGAGGCTGAGAGAGAGAAGGCTGGGAAAGAGAGAGGGCTTTTCCTACTACAAGAGCTTCTCCAGATGGATGGTATCCATCATGCATCATGTGTGTGGTCGGGTGGTTAAGAACAGCAATGAGAAAAAGAATGTAAAATGGTGTGTGCTGATGAAAGGAAAGGTCAGCCACCGTGCTGTGTGGTAAGAAGCAAATTGCCTAATACGAAGGATTTTGAGAATGGTATAGAACCTCTTGAAAGATTAGCCAATGCAGGCAGGTGGCTCTGAGCCTCACAATGTGTGCTTTTCTGATTAGTGGTATTGTAGGGAAAAAAATGTTTGCAAAGCGGTTGGGAAGAGGATGAAGATTATATTCTGAGGGCCAGGGAAGTATTGTGATAGACTTAGGAACCCGACAAAGAACCTGTAAAATAAATATATATGAGAGAAGTGTTAGTATTTCTAGAATTGGGGCTGTTTGAACACATGCCAGATGAAATGAGGAGGGATTTGCTTGTAAGGGTCAAAGCATCTTCAATCTAAAGGGTTGCACAGATTATTAAGGAATTTTTTTGTATGTCTACAACAGCTCTTCTGTTTTCTCTCACAATGTCTGTTGTTTTCAGATCTTGTAAACATTAATTCTCAAAAAATAAGCCTTTAAAGCTTCAGAGCAAGCCAAAAGATAAACCCCCAGGGCCTCTATTTTGTGCCATACAGTATTCCATTGTGAGAATGGATTCACAAGATAAATTAAAGCTGTGTGATTTGCATATATTGCACTGCTCTACTCCCTCCTCAGTAATCCACCTGTCCAACCAAAATGCCACTTTCTCAGTAAATTTAGATTTTATTTAGATTCAATTTTTGCTTTCTAAAACATTTTATCAATTCTTATGCTGTGGCACTGGGAGGAGGCTGGGACTTGTTACAACCTTTGCTACAATCCAAAATAACTAACTCACCCTTTTAGCACTGTGACAAATTCTTTGAAGCATCCACAAAGATAATATATCCTTATCCTTACTGCCAATGCATTGTGGTTTTTTATTCTTTTATAGTAAATATAAAGAGGTCAGAATTTATTACTTAAAAAAAGGCACACCCCTCTCAAAAGTCTGAAAAAGATTTACCACCATCAAATGAGCAACCAGATCAGGAAAGATAACTGAAATTTTTCTCTCAGCTTGCATATTATCTACCTTGTACAGAAACTTGATCACTGAAACACTGTCTTCCCATACAACAGAGAAATTAGCAATTCATGCATAGCTGAGAGGTACGTGATAATCCTCTGTGGATATTTATTAAAATAACACCTTCAGTAACTAATTCCTCCAAAGACCTGGATCTAATTGTATCAGCTATTGAATATAATAATAATAGACACATGCAAAACCTCTGTTAGCTGTTCATTTTTAAAGATCTAGTTTGATCTATTAATTAGAAATTGGTTATCATATAGTATGTCTTGAAATTTTATTTAAAATTAGATTTCAAATTCCCAAGGCAAAATGCTCTTCAGTAGGGATAACACCCTCAGGAAACAACACATGGGAATGGAAATTCAGGAATTAAATCAGGTTGTTTTATACTCAGCCACTTGTTGAAAGCATCAGTGCCCTAAGTTTTAGCATGAATCCATGTTTGTTTGCAAAGATGTGCAGTTGCTTTAAGAGCTGCTGTGTGTAGAGTTAGATACAGCACCCACCTCCAAAGTCATCCCTTTGAGACCAGGCTGTAGATCTTAAAAATCTTCCTTTGTCAGACTGAAATGTTACCTGGTGCCTAGAGGAGTTGTGGTTTTGGGGGTCAGTGTGTCCAGCAACTTGCCAATAATGTATTTATTTTCTCAGTCAACTTTAGTATACTGCTGCATATTGAACCAACAGTTCAATACTATTTGAACTGCCTCCATCACCTTAGACATTTGTTAGCTGATTATTCAGTTCACTGTGCATGCTGCTTTCCCTTGTGACACCTCCCTTGATGTCTATGACATATGAATGGGGGGGGGGAAGCATAGTCATGCTTAACCTATAAAAAGAGAAAAGAAAATGGCTGATGGAGATCTTAAAAGAAATCTCTAGGTGAGAAACCACAGGAGGAGAGAGAGATGGCAAACAAGCCTTATGGGGTTTATGATTAACACGGGCATTTTGTAAAGAGTCAGAAGGCAACTCGGTGATGTCCAGGGCACTGTGATTAATAATTTGGGGGGGGAGATGGAGAATGGGACATGTGGAACCAAACTTTGACAGGCGTCTCCCGAAAGAAGAGGACAGGTCTTGGTAGAGGCAATTTTGAAAGCACCCGTTGGTTGTACTAGCTGCTTCAAATGAACCTGACATGTCCCTGGAGGGGAGGGAGATATGGATAATGGACATGGAGCCAAGCCCTGAATGTTTAGCACTGAGCACCTAAAATGTTGGGCCAGACATCGTGTAATCTAAATCAGTCCACTAACTTCCCTACCTTGCCATATAAGCAACATAGGCATTATTCTAGTCTACTCCTTCCCAGCTCCTTCCTAGGACATTTTTTTTAATTTGAGGGTCAATGCATTTTGCTTCTAAAGTCATGCTGAGGTATTCTCCTCTGGGCTGCAGCAGAAGTAGAAAGTGAGTTTTAGAAAGCAGAGTTTGGACCCAGGTTTGTGGCATCCTGTGCTCAGCAGCAGCTCTTTGCATTGTATGCACTTCCAGTTACACAGGTTATTCATGGTTGTCTTCAGCAGGAAGCAAAGCACAAATAATTGCTAAGGAAAATGTGGTTTGTTTTTCTTGTTCCTCATTAATCCATATGCAGTATCTCTTCAGGAGGATATAGTGATGTGCAATTGTAGTGTGACTTTTTCTCCCTTTCCATTCCTTCCGCGTGTTTTAATTAAAGCATAGCCTGTTGTCCATCTTACTGAAGCAACATCTCCTGTCATGTCAGATGTCAAAGGCAGTTTCTACACGAAAAAATAGCAAATTCTAGCACTTATTAAGATGTTTCTTAGACCTTCACACAACTTTTTCATTCTGCATACCTTGCAGGGCAGCAATCCTTTTTTTTTATCAAAGAAAGCAGATAGGGAAGGATAGTGCAAACATAGCATTTTAGGTTTAAAATTTAGCAATGCGTTAAAAGACGCAGATAAAGAAATTGAGGTGAACATGACAGAGAGAAAGGAGGAGTCAGTATAGGGTGACCTGGGTGAACTGCATCTTGAAAGGTAGCTTAAAGATCCTGTAACCTTTTTCTTGGCCTTTTTGATAAGCCAAGACAGGAAAAAACTCTCCTTCAGTGGCATTAGCTGAATGTCTGCACCCTCTTAGATATCAAGACAGTGTTGTGATTTAGCAAAACGGATTAGGATCATCAGCCTGAGACACACTGTCTAATATTTGTAGCTATTCCTTTGTTTCATGTGTATTTAAAGAGTGACTCTTCTAGGTTTCCATCTTAATGGATCTTGGTTCCAGAGAACATAAGCCTTGTGTTTCAGGGGGAATTTCACTCTGCCAACTTGGCTACCCAACAATAGGAGCACTGTGTCATCAGTGTCTTTTAGTGATTGACAGTCACTAAGGCACTCTAGAGTGACAACTTAATATTTTTCTACATATACTTTAGCTGGCTTTGAGTGACATCCAGGTATTGGCTTTTGATGGCAAACACTCCAGAAAGTCATTTATAAGACTCTGTCTACATCTCAAACTAGTGCAAGATGAAGCATTAGATGTCATTAACCCTGACAACATGGTGTCTAGATTTCCAGCCCAGATTTCAGACATATATAGTGTACATTATGTTACATATGGGCATCAGGAATCAAGGAGCCTGATAAATTGCTGTTGGGGTTCATTTTCATAGTAGTGTCTAGCAATGTAGCTGGGCAATTCCCATTAATATTAATAGGAATTTAGCAGATAAATCTCCTTGAATAACTTCTAGAAAATTTACCCTTAATGTGCCTTACATTTCAATAGGCTGAGCTGTGTTTCGAAATTCCATTTAAGAAGGGTAATGTGATAGATATAATAATGAGGGATATGCAAAAACCAGTAGGATGCATATTTCTACATGACACTGGAGGCTTACAGTACTTTAAAATGAGAGCATCCTAGAATACTATTAATGAAATCCCCTTTAACCTTAAGGGGTAATTTTTTCCTAAGTGATCCACAGGGTATTTGGCTGTTAAATTTCCATTAACAGTAATGGGATTCACGATATTACAAAGCAGGTTCCCCACTAGCCATGCTGAAATTTTACCCCCTGCAGCAATTAATCATGCCCATTGGGCTCGTTAATGGAAATATGAAGCAAATTATCTGGCTAATCATGATCTGTGATCAATTGGCTCTCCTGCAATAATTGATTGCTGGATAGCTAAAGCCAATTCACAGTTTTAAGGTTTTATAGCTGAGTGACGAAAGCTGGGGTGTCCCTGTCATGGTTGTTAGTGCCACGACATCTGCAGCTCACACAGAGCATGTACCAAGGTTTGCAAGTAGCAGGTCCTCCTTATATTTCCCTGTCTTCCACCTCCCAGTGTAACATTTTTCCAATTTCCTTCTGGCTCACATACCTCATATCAGGTCCTGCAGCTGCTTCCCACAGGAAGCGTTCTTCCCCCACTGCCTTTACCAGGGTATCACTGGTATGTTGCTGGGATTCTGAATTTTCTCCTTCTGCCCAAGCTAGGGGTTGTGTTTCCTTCTACTCTTCTAGGGATCTGCATTTTGAAGCTGTCTTATGAAAATGGAGAAGGTAATCTGAATGGTGTGGTTGTGCTGGAATGTGTCCACAGAAGCATTGGCTCTGTCCTTCAATATCTTATTCTGCTCCCTGATAGCATAAACTCATTTGCCCCATTTTGCAAGGATAATTCTCTGAGGTTGTGGGCTGGTTGGGTCATCCCTCAAATTGCTGGAAGGAGAAGAATCATTTCAGTCAAAGAGTTTGCTCCTCACTGTTGGCCTACTTAAATGTTAAAAAAGGAAGGAATTTTTGGTTAGATCTAAGCTACTTAATCGATTGGTTTGGGGTCTTTTTTTTTCTCAACAGCATTCTGTGAAGGCTTAACATACCACCAAAATGCAGCCTTAATTAGGCTGCAAACTCAACTCTTGAGGATATTCTTTGATGTACGTTATAGTATTGTGGTTAAGCTAACTGGCAAACATGCAAATCCAGGATTGCCATGCAAAATCGATAGCATTTCTTCAGGCAGAACACTAATTTATAGCCACACTGCATGACTGTGTCATTTTTCCTAATGAATTCTCCAGTGTGCAGAGGTGCACTAAACAACAAAGATAAATACTGGTGTACGGAGGAGCATAATACAGATTTATAGCCTTAACAGAATACAGAGTACAGATGTTTTGCATATAACCAAGATTGGTTTATGAGCTTTTGCAAGCAGGGGTATCTGTATTCTAACTAAAGACTGTTTTTCAATGGAACTCTAAATGAATAAAGCAACAGGAAACTTTTATAAATACATTTTGGCACCATCCAAACGACAGTGTCTTCTGTGTGTACCCCACTACGTGTGTGTCAGCTCGTGTTGAGAGCTGTCTGGTGGCATAGGTTGGGCTTTAAAAAGGGAGAATCCTCAAGATCACCTGAGCAACTTTGCAGAGATGTCATTGAAAGTAAGACATTTACAAGAGCACTTGAGCAATTTTTAAAATCCCTCCCAGAACGTGTATTAAGTTAGCCAGGCATCAACATATTGAATAGCTTTTCATTGCCCTACTCTGTCATTTGGCATGGAAACATTTACTGCCTTGTTATTAATTTTTATATTCAGAAGCTTATTTCTGCAGAAATCTTGATTTTATTTTTTTTTCTTTATTACTGGGGAAAATAAAATAAACTGCTTCTATTATGCTATGTTTCCATGGGGAACCTTACTAATGCACATAATATACAACAGCTGACGGCAAGTGATGATAATTTGCTTATTCCATGGGGAGCTCTGGAATGAGTGGTTTACAAAGCCGGGTAAGTAATGAAAGTCCATAAACAAGACACTCCACAGAGCAGCAGAGTGACAGAATTTTGGCTCCAAGCTTGAGGCTGTTTGGCTGGTATTGGAAATCCATACAACACCCTTCCCTACTGGCATCTGCTACTTTGAGAAGGTTCAGTTCATTACAATAACAAATTTCAACTAAGCATGATTGCAGCCTGTGGCCTGTCTGACGGATGGCCTTACTGGAGCATCTCTTAACTTGGTCTCATGCTAGTGGGTGCTACAAGACAAGGCCTCCATGGTTGGTTGTCACTCCCTGACTCTAGACAGGGTACATGTACTGATTTGTAGTTAGTGCAGGTGATCTTTGTAGCCCTTCTGATCAATCCAAACTAATTAAAGGAGTAATTCTCTGGGTTTAGGGCCAATTTACCTTTCCATGATGGCATGAATGCCTGCAGCTCAACTAATAATGAGGTAACATCTTGGAGCCAATTAAGTGAAAATGAATCAGTAGAGCCCATTAGACTTGATAAAGTTCAATAAGAGACGGAGCAGGTGAATTTTTCCTTGTTAAAAACTCCAGTGTTTTATGGAAAGTTAGAAAACTCACAGCAGCTTCTCACACAAGAATGTCAAGCTCTGTGTTCCTGAAAGCATTCCATCTCCTGTAGCCTAAACCAGAGCTGTACTTCTTAGAGGTCAGGGATTCAGAACAGGCTATAAGTAATATTTTTCTGGATGTTATTTTAGCAGATGTTCTTGCAGATCAGCCCTCATCTATGAAAGGATTCTATTAATAAAACCAGCTGTGGAACAGGAAGAGAGAATGGTGTTATTAGTAACTGCAAAACCCTTTCAAAGCACTATTCATCATCCAAATAATTTACTAAATGGATTCTGAGAAGAACTATTAATTAACTGGCAAGAATGAGCCACATTAGCATTTGTTTATTGCACTATGTCTGTTGTCCTTGTGGGCTTAGACCAGAAGAGAAATTATTTGAAAAAACACAGAGGGGCAAATTTTAGTTGTTCCCTCCAGGGGTGGAACATCACAGTTAGTCACACTGGGCAAGCTGATTTGGATTAAGGCCAGATGCAAAGATGCAGTGTTTAAGACTCAGTTCTGCCCTCCTGTTGTCCCAGCTGATTCCCACTCCATGGAGAAGAAAGCCCTCCAGTACACTACCTCTCCTACACCAAGAGCAGAGATGGTCCCTGCTGCACTGATACATTGGGGCTGAACAAAAGGGCTTCTCCCTGGCACCTCCACTGTGGGTATGCAAGTGAAGGCAATCAGTCATCTGTGGGTGTCATGTGCTTCTGGTTTTGTTGTACCCTGTATGCAGATTTATTCCCTCCAGTGCTGCCCAGAGCTTCAGGTGCCACCGCTTGAGGCCAACAAGTGGGATGTTCTGTATCGCAACCACACAGGAACATCACATGGCAGCAAGAGCCCACTGAAGTCAATAAGAAGCTTTTAATTTCCTAAGGTTTGTTGGCAGAACTAGGTGTCCAGGCATGTTTGAACACAAGCTCTCCATCCTGGTAACACAATCACAGTCGAGGCTTAAATTTGAAGCTCATCCTGCTTTGGCTTCCCTCCCACCCTCCTATTAAGTTCTTAGCATTCACTCTTTTTACACCACTTATCTTTTGTTTTGTTTCTAATCTGTTGTTATAACTGTATCTGATGATATTTTTCTGCATCCTAGAAGCAAATTGTTCTTGTAAATGGTGAACTGTGGGAGCTTCTGCTGCCTTCCCTTAAGGTTGCAGGTAGACGATCTTCTGGCAAGGGCTGAGGCCATGAGTGCTGTACTTGCAGAATGAATTTGCACGAAGCCTTGTTGTTTATGGCTAAACTCCCTGAATCTGGAATGTAACATAAAATCTGGAATTGCTGTGTAATGGGAAATGTAGGACACAGAGCAGTACTGGGTGATTATGGATGATTTTTCCTTCTCACCTGACTGGAATCATTGGAAGTGTCCTGGCTTCCCCTCCTGACACTTAAGCTAACAGAATTTTATTTGATGCCCCAGTGTTAGTAGCTCAACATCAGAAATCAGCATCTCAGCATCCTCTCCTTACAACAGAAGCTCTTGCTCTCCAGGCCTGAGTCACAGCACAGCTTTCCCTTTAGATTGGTGAGTTTTCTTTTCCACAGTACTGAGAGGTCCAGTGAGAAACAATTTAGTGGTTGTATTTTAAATAGATATTTAATACTGTACAAGTCAATCTGATGAGAAGGAAGAAAATATTGTCAGTGTAATGTAAAAAATGTTTGTTTCTTCTTCTGAAATGTGACAGAGTTGAAACATTGATTCTTTCTATAATTTGGGTGTTCTCTACTGAAAAGTGCTTTTCAATAATGACTATGGTATAACAAAACCAAAAAGGCTAAGGTTTTTTTTTCTAATCCTTCTCTCATCTTTGCTTCATTCACATGTATCTGTGTTTCTATTACATCTTGGCTTGTGTGTGCAGATCATTAGGATTTGTTTGTTCGAGGGTACTGTGACATATGCTGATATTGGAGGAAACTCATTGATGTTGTAGGCAAAGTGTCATGCGAGACAAAAGTCCCTATAACAAAGCTTTCTATAAATCGGAGTAACAGCAGCCATCAGCATTCACTGTGTGCATCAGTTGACTCTATCATGAGGGTTTTGCTCCCCCCAGTAGGGGAGACAGGAGGGGGAGGTTTTTATTGGGTGGATTTCTATGCCTTTCCAAGGCAAACAAACCTGAAGCTGTGTCAGTATGTGGGCTGAGTGCAGTTAAAGACTGAGGTGAAAGCTCTGTTAAGAATGGCCAGAGAAGAATTACATTACATTTGTAATCAGTCCCCAAACATTTACAAAATAATGCCCCTGAAACACAGCTGATATCTCAAGCTTGAAACCAGAGGAAGCTGAGATAGGATCATTTTCCTGCATCAGTGCATCCTCCCAGCTCCCTTCCCTCTCTGGCAGAAGCAAAATGCTTCTCATTTGCCTTTAGTCTGTTTGAACTGATGGCAGCAGGGTTGCAGAGACGTACCTGAGGACAGTATTTGGTACAAAGCACTGTGTATTTATTTTGTTCTACTATATAGGTAAAGCCTTGATTTGTTCTTGCATCCAGGTCATCATTGGAACAAGATGAAGCACCTGGTTTTTCAGTTTCCTATTTGACGTGAGGAAATGGAGGAGAAAAAGTACATTGTGTTTATCTGAATACTAAAAAAACTGACCACACAGTGGCAGCCTTTGTTACCGTAACTCAGCCAGTTTAGAGAGGGTTAATAAGACTATTCGTGAGTTTGTAAAGGCTGTTCAGAATGTTGATGTTAGTGTATAACATAATTGGGCTTAATCCACTGAATAGTGTGAGATATCCACAAAGTCATTAGATGGGTTTTCTCAGCACATGCTATGTGATCTGCACTGTTCTTTTTTTACAAAGGGAAAAAAATAATAATTCAGATATGTGAACAGAGCTGGTAGTCCTGAGTGTCTTATGCTTCCTTGTCATGTGCAAATGGGAGAAGACAGATATACAGGTGATGACCTTATTAAATAGATCTATTACATTAGTTTCAATGACAAAATCTGAATCAGAAACCTAATGGTGTGTTAGTTTACAGGTTAATTTTTCTTTAACACATTGCACACATCTTGTAAGCAGGTGTTGTGGGCAACGATTCCTCTGGTCAGGTGTGTGAGCTGCTTGCAGGACACCTGGGCAGCAACGATCTGTTGCAGTCAAGTTTGCAGAGTTGTGGGGCGTTTTATTTTATTTTTTTAACAAAACCTAGGTGGGGTGGAGTAGGTTGGCAAAGTGTAAAAGTGTTCTATATGCGCTTGTTCCAAGTGTCCTTAGTGAATTTGTTTTCCTTCTTGTCTTTTATCTTGATATGTTTGCCAACACCAGTTTTACATTGCTTCTCCAACCAACATAAATGCATTTCACTGCTCAGTGTTTCACTGGTGTTTCAGAAAGGTAGCAGTAAACTATTTACTCATGTCAACACTAAAAACTAAATTACTCCTCTCGGCTACATGCCTGTGACAAATTTCAGAGTGCTTTCAGAATCTGACACATCCTTTCAGTGAAGATGTTAAAGAAACCAATGTCTTGCTGATTTGATTCAGAAGGAGTGAATCAATTTGAAGTGTGAAGTTATCATGTGTGTACAAAGTGGCCTTAGATTGCTAAACCAAGATCTTCCATGTGAAGCCACTTACACCTGAATTAGAGTAGTCCAATATGTTTGTTTAGTTTCATACATTCACTTTGATATCTTTTAATTAACCAATCTTAAGTATCTTCATGTTGACAAACCTTAAAATATCTGGATCAAAAAGAAAAGTGTTAGATAGTGTCCTGCACCTCTAAAACCCTTAAGTGGAGTTTCTGTTGAGCTGGGGCCACGTGCTGAGCTGGTGGGAGTGAACTGGGCTCTGTGACTTTTGTCCATGGATAAATGTATATACCAGACATCACAAGGACATCCAAGTGTTCTAAAATATTGGTCTGGTAATGAAGACCAAGACAACTTTTCCAGAATGAAGAATCCATATAACAAAGACTTTAAAACTTAACATTTTAAAAATTATATTCTTATCTTTTTCTCCCCAATATCCTAGACTGTTTCTTCTCATTCTGCTTTTTTGGCAACCTCAGACTTCCTTAAAAACTTTCAAGTATCTGTGAGAGTAGGAAATATGTTAGCCTAACCTCTGGAGACAAGCTTCCATCTAGCATGAGAATCAACTCGAGGTTCTGGACTATAAATTTTATTCTTGCTATTAGAGCTGAGAACCCTCAGCTGAAGATCGACCAAGAAAGAATAACATCCAGAGTTTTGAAAAATTACCTCTGATTTACAGTGGTGACACAAAACTAAGCATTGAGCTACCAGCACATTCATCACTAGATTTAGTGCAGTATCTCAAGCTAACTTTTTTTTTAATGGTGTTGCTGTGATTTTTGTGAAGCAATCTGTTTCTTTTTCATGCACCTCAAATACACCTTTGTGCAAGTTCTTTTTACCCATCACTTCCATTAGGCTTTTATTTATCTGTCCTGTGTAAACCTGCTGATACTGCATTTTTTTTATTCCTGAGATATGTCCTAAAACTCAGTTATGGCCAATGATAAAGGGGTTATGTCTGACTCTCAGTTGAGACATGCACATGATTTCCTTGAAATTGGTAATGAGATGCCAGTCCACACCAGTTCAAGGTATAAACCAGGAAGCCATACTGGATCCAGATTCATGTTTCAATAAAATATTGTTTGTTTTTCAAATGTGTTAAAAAGCCTTGTGTCAAATGTTTCTGCCTTAGCAAGTTGAAAACTGTTGATGTTTTTCCAGACATAGTCCTTTTAAAACTGTAATCCTGAAGAAAGCTGAAAGGTGCCAGACTAGCTATTTCTGTATTCATGTACCAGTGAATTGGAACAGCTTGAATTTAGTGCTGGGTTTTTGGACAGCGTGGAAATGCCTCATGCCCTTGGAACTCATGCTTCATGCATGTGCTTCTTTCTTTCACCTGTTCAGAGGACAAACCTCTCTAGCTCATACCCAGTGCCCTCTGAGATGAGAGATAGGGTCTTGTAGTATTAATTTTTTTCTCCCATCTGCCTATTCTTCCTCATGCTTTTGCCTGTAGGTTACCCTAATGGCATCTTCTGTGTTGCTGAATTGTGGGTTTTATTTTCAAATTAAGCCTTCTGCTCAGAGGAACCAGGTACACACTAGGTTGTGTGAAGGGCTGTGTGGTCCAGTGCAGGAGTTGGCCCTGGGCCATTTGCCTCAGTGCTGGAACTGGGTCAGTTTCCAGGTCTATAGATCAAGGAGAAAAGGAGCTGTTCTGGAGAAAAGAAGAAAGTCCTTATGACTTCCTTATGACTTGTACCAAGATGCAAAGAGGTTTTCTGTTTTTCAGGGTCAACTTTGCCAAAAGGGGCAGGTTTCTTGATCCTGCTTTATTTCTCAGGGTCTAGTAATGGTGGTGTGGGACCGTGTGGATGCAAGAAAAGCCTCAGCAGTTAAAAACTTGTATTAAAGTAGATATCAAGGAGGAATTAAGAGAGGGCAAGGAAAGAGGAGTTAGGGACTGAGAAGCCACTTCAAAGGAAAATGACTTGAAGAAAGAGAATCTGAAGCCACAACATTATTTTTTTCAGTGTCTCTGTGTTATGCCTTTTGGAACATCCTCAAGTATTACAGTGGCTGAAACTGCCGGAGGGGAACAGCATGAAAAATAATAGAAAAATAATCTCTTTATAAGGAGTGTGGGGGCTAATACCCAGAGGCGTTTTGACAGCAAACAAATAACAAATCCCTTACACAATAGAGAGGTACTCAAACAAGGCAGCATGCCTGCAAGACACCAAAGCCTGCTGAACAATGCTGCTCTTGTAAGCCCTGCCCATTTGCTTGCAGCAGATAACTACTAAACCTTTCCAAAAGAAGCTTAAAAAAAAACCCAAAAAACAACAACAAAAAAGCAACCAACAAACCACAAACAAAAAAATTCATGAACCTGCAATCTTGGCTTCTTGCCCTGTCAAATGCCCAAAACACATTTTGATGTGCAGCCAGTTAGAGACAATTCAGAAGAAAAGTGAAGGCCAGGTCCTCTGCTAATGTAAATCCATCTGGCTTGATTGCTAGCCTAAAAAATCAAGTGGAGTGGAAATAATTAAGTAATTTTAATATTAGATGCCATTCTGGCCTGTGATTTAGTGCCCCCCCCCCCTTCCTCTCCTCCTTCCCAAGCACATGTATAGTCACACACATCTGTTTCTTTACAATGCTAGGCCTGCATCTGATTTAGGGAAAGATCAGTAAAAGGAGTGAAATTTTCTAGCTAATACTCAGTGACCTCGATGTCCAAATCCCATTGAATTTCCACTCGAAAAATTCACTGATATCACTTTGGCTGTGGTTCTGCCAGATCCTCCCTGCAGGGAGCCTGCAGCACTGTCGCACAACTCAAACTCAATTTCATACTTGTGGTGTTGCTTTTGGTGAGGTGTTCAATTGGAATCATTTGGAAGGTAGCACTGGGGCACTTCCCCTCAAATAAAAACTTTGTGGAAGGATGCTGAGAGTTGCCTATATGCAAATATACATGTTAACATTTTGTTTCCCAATATAGAGAGTCACACAATTTTAATGAGTGACAGGAAAACATGTTCCCAAAATTGAAATGGTCTGTCACAGCACCTGCAGCCTGCTTGCCTTTTTGATGATTTGCACACAGTAAAAGATTCACATGCAAAAATAACAGTTGAAAAAATTATATATACATAAAAAAACCCTTTATATTAAAATTTCCTAACCAGATCCACTGGGAGGGAGAATACAGTGCTTTGTGTGTACATTGTTTTTTCTTTAAATAGCTCAGAGAAGTTTTGGCAAATGCACCAAACCACATTCTGTAGATGTTGGCCAGACATTTGAGCAGACCCAAAATTTTACTGAATCTTTGGGGCTTTGTTATCAACACAACTTACTCTAACTTGACTACAATTTATGAAGCAAGTTGTATTCAGTGCTTAGAGGTGCTAACTTAGATGTTCTATGATTACCTGGGGTTAAGAAAAAAACAAAGCAAGTAGATATTACTGTGTTTAGGAAGGCAAATGATATTATAAATACAGCCAAAAACGTAAATTGAAACTCTTCATCAAAATCTTCAATCAAAATTCAGACCCCAATTCAGCAAAGTCCTGAAGTACCTCCTTAGTGTGAAGCACTCATGTAAGCCCCCTTGATGTCGACTGGAACTGAGAGCTTGGTTAAAATTAAGCATGTGCTTAAGGGCTTTGCTGCCTGGAGATGGATGCAGGCATGCTGTGAGGCATCCTGTCTTAGCTTGCAAAATGAATGCCTAAAAACAAATAGTAAGTGACACATTTGAAAAATGTTGTAGCATTGTTTTTCACAAAGAAGTTTGTAAGAAAGCAGCAGGGAAGTGTTCAAACCAACATGGTCCTCCACTGGAAATGAAGGATACAGTGACTAGGAAGGGATAAAAGTAAGGAAGGTGACCCTGGTTGGCAAGGAGGAAGAAATACCAAATCCATTCTTCAAATTAGGAAGTGATATTAAATAGCTATCTCATCTTCACTGCTATCTCATTTCTTAGGTAAAAATTGGGGTTTCAAGGAAGTTCTTGACATTGTTTCATTTATTTTCTCCATTTTTCTGTGAGAGCAGGGAGTACTCCAAGGTAGGAGCTGGTTTTCTTTCAGTGTGTTTACAGTGCAATGATGCCCTCGTGTGATGCTGTACTGCCAGAAGCGGTGGTGTGAACAGCCATGCACCTTCTGAGAAGCAGAACAATTAGAGTTTGTGCTCTTCAAGGTGACTCAGATTACCAAATGCCGCCTCTGGCTTGTTCCTTCTGAATGACTGGAAGGAGGTGTGAGAGCCCTGTCCAAACACTAATGGACTTTGTTAGACTGGTTGGGCCATGATACCCATCCTCTGACTTAGTGGTGCTGGCTTTCTTAGGAGTTCACCTAAGATGAGAAATGTCACAATGATTTTAATGAACAGGTTTACAAGATATCTCCTTATGTTACAGAAGCATGCCTGAGAAACAGGGTTATTAATATTTGATTCTCATATCCTATGCTATTGGAACTACCATATAGTAAGGAGGATGCTGATAAATCAATCAGGTTTGTCCTCTGAAGAATTTCACAACAGCTTTGTTATGGGTTTTTTTCTAATGCAACGTTATCTTTCAGTAGATGGGCTGTGCTGTGTTTAGATTTCTGTCAAGCAAAACTCTTGTCAGTTTGTGACACTTAGCTCCAAGTAGCATTTTCTTGCTCTGTTTTCTTTAAAAGATAAAATTGTTCTTTGAGTCATCGAAGTACTTCCCCCACATTGCTACAGCCACTCCTTGGGGAGTTTGTCTCTCTTCTTTTTTTGTAGCAGTCTGCAGGTTATATCAGAACAGTGAGAAATGGGAGTTGTTCCTAGTTTTTCAGGCACAATTTTTGTTTGTAATTCCTATGTGTTGTCTTTATTGTGCACCAGGCAGAGCCAGGAGATTGGCTTCCTACCCACGTTATTTTTGTCGATATTTGCATTGTAATGTCACACTGTAATGACAAGATGTGTGACAGGATGAAAACAGACAGTATCTGCTGCGATCTTTGTAAGTGCCAGGTATGAGACTGTGTGAGTCCAAGGCTGAATTTCCGAAGTACTATAATGGAAGAAGGAAATAGTAGTAAAATAGCTAGGGAATCTTGTACTTGACAGCTGAAGCCACAGAAAGAATGTGTTTTGTTAGCTGACATACACACACAGAAAAAGTAGGAAGTTTTTGAGCTCAGAGACCTTTCTTCAATTTATTTTTTTTTATCCCTAAACCATGGTGGTTACAGCACCACTATGACATAATTTTATAGCAGGAATGAAACTTAGTTTATATCATTCAGCTAAAGAAAATGACAAACATGTTTTCTATGAAATTCTCCAGCCTAGGGCTGCTTTTAAATAATCTAAACAGAAATATCAGAATCCATTCCATTTTTATTTGAGTTTTGAAGAGCAGCTTGTAGGAACGCCAGTACCGTGGGTGTGGCATGGCTGAAGTACAGAATGTGGTCACCAGAGGAGAAAGCACTTGGTAAGAAGTGTCAGTGTCCCCGTGACAGTGGGTTTGAGCAGGCTGGTTTCTTTCTCAGCAGCAAGCAGTGACGTGTGGTCTGATGTCCAATGCTGTCATCCCTGCAACTGCTCCTGCCACTCAGCAGGCTCACTGACCACCACCTGTCAATGCTGACAGTTTGTTTGGGAGAAATATGATTGCAACATTGATGTTTTCTTGTGTTAAAAGCACTCTAAGGCTTTCAGAAAAAGAAAAATAGAGCAGTGTCATGTAAGTAGTCCATCTTCAGTACCTTTTGATCCTCAGTTTAACATTTCATAACTGACAAACGATGCTGTAAGTATTTCAGCAAAGACAGTTCATTGTTCTTAGAAGGGCTTTTATCATTTTAAAGCTATGATGTTTCTCTTTTTTCTCCTATTTTCTTTCACTTTCACAAAGCAGATGCTTTATGTTTATAGATTCAGCTTCTGTATTTCAGCTGATGAAAATGTATTTTGTTTCTTTCTGAGTGCAATAGTTGCCTGAAAGCGTGCCAGTGCTAATAATCACCTCACTAATGGGCAGCCAAGCACTTCCAGTGCTCCTGTGTTTGGTTTTCCCACACCAAGAGATGGGCCAGCATAATATAACTTGGAGCAAACTGTGAGTCCTCAAACCTGCCCCAGGTACCAATGTTACCCAGGGCACTACGTAGCAGCTGGGGAGCTAAATGTTTTGGTTCTTTCCAGGGTTGCAAAGAGGCAAGGGAAGCTGATAACTAAATGATTTCTCATCTGAACTTCAGTGAATCTTTCGTAGCTACTTGAGAGTCAAATCTTGCTCTCCCAGAACTTGACGCCACATTTCATTTTGATTATAGGGAAACACTGAGAAAGCAGTGCTGTGGAACAAAATTACCCAAGGGAGGAAGTTCAGGGAGGATCACCCTGATGCCAACCTGGTGTGGTCAAGGCCTGTTCCGTGGCTGAGCATGGCTCAAAATGATGAAAGCTGTGTACACTGTAATGTTCACTGTATATAAACGGTTTAAATTGCAGTCCTTGAAGATCCAAGACACAAAGAAACACAATCTACTTCATTCTTGGTGTAGGTATCATCCATTGCTGACATAAAATACTAGTTTGTCCTAATATGTACTTTGTTCAAATTGCTAGGAGTAGTAACCATTTCATAGACCAGCACTTCAGTTAAGGCAGAATTACATTTAATGGCATGAGCCCTTATACTTGTGATGCTTTAACAGGAGACAATGGTTAGAACATGACGTGTTGCATAGCACAATGAAGTGTGCAGTAGTAAAAAGGGGAGCATCCTGCTCGGCCATCACCTTCTAGCTCTTATTAAACTGTGAAATAACTTCAGGTGGCTAAAAGGAGAGGTGTTCATTGACCCCTCTCTCTTTAAGGAGTCCCAAATTTGCCATCTGCAAACTGAGGCTCCCCAGTAATCAGTCATGTCTGGAGGACCCTTACTCTAAGTCAACACCAAGTTCTTCCTACTTACCTGGAAGCAGATTATCTGTATTTTAAAATACCTGTACTGTGTTAAAAACAAAAAGGGTTTAGTTTCTGTATATTTTTTCAGCTTCTGATTTCCTGTGTTTTTAACAGAAGGCAATTTTATTATCTGCCCTTTACGTATGAGCACACTGAGGTGTGAGGTGTCTTATTAAAATACTCTGCTTTTGGCAGAACCAAGGATTCAAGCCAGCTCTCCTTCTCGGACATAAAAATGCCCTGCCTACAAGGTTATGCTGTCTCCTTACAGCTGTGTATTATGCATAGTTAATACCCATGAAATCAGTACTTGAATTTTCTACAGTCTCTTTATCATCCCAAGACATGTTTTTTTTCAGCTTCTTACTTTAGAAAACACATTTTATTTTGAGTTCTCTCATAGTTTCTGTTAGAAGTAGTCATGGTTTGATATCAATGTTTGCGGTGCTTTTGACACAGTCTAAGGTATGAATATCTGAAACCAGCTCTGCTTTGTATATTTTGTTGCCAGTTTAATGTCATTTCTCTTGCTGAGCAAGTGAATTTGTTCTGAATACAAAACAACTGTAAATGCTTTTAAAAACTGCCTCCTGTGTAGCAACTTGTAAATGTTGTGAAATATCAGAGAAGTGAAACAAGCCAGAGTTGGGGCATTTTTCCATTTGTCAATTAGTGAAGTTTTTGCTAACTTAGCCTACTTTTACCAAGCTCAACACTTTGGACAAAATAGTTCAAAACATATTGCATTTATCAAATATTGTTGCTTTGATTATTTTTCCTTTTGTTGTTGTGGGTTTTTTTCTGGTCAACTTCAGAACGTCCTTCACTGATTAAATGCCATTTCTGAATAACAAATTAACTATGTTATCTATGTAGAGAACTCAGAATTCATCAAGACGAAAGATGAGTTTTGCTACTCATCCTTTGAAATTGTGTAATCACAGCTATGCTGGGTTGTGTTTTGATTAACCAGAAGATGATTACAGAGATCCATCATGCAAAGACGCAATAGTATCCAGGGCAAGCGCAGATTTAATTCCATCCCAATATAACAAAAGCTTTTAAGCACAGTTCTTAAATTCCAACCCATGTTGGGGGAAATGCTTAAAACTGTGTATGTGTTTAAGGATGTTACAGCTTATTGCCTGAAGGAGAACTCATAGCTCCTGTGCTGCTGGAAGAATCAAGCAGGTAGACTGATATTTTGTGTTGAGACAATCTTCCCATTTTGGTAATAGGGCCACAGGCATATGGTTTACTCACATAATTTGTTATACCAGTGTCATAATTAGCATGATTTTCCACACTGCATGTTAATGATAATATGCACAGTAGCCCTGAAATGAGTAGAAGTCAAAAAAAAAAAAAAAAAAGAAAAATCTGTAGCATGTGCAGTTCTCCATGGGTACAAAGGCTGTGCAAAGGTTCACCCATCTTTTTATTAATTTTCCTTTTGCAAATGGAGAAGTGGATGATGGAGCAGGATATTTAGCAAGGTTTGTTACCATAATATAAAACACAGCCTTCTGATACTCAACCAAGGTGAAGTGTCTTGGGACCACAAATTGGTTTCTTCCAGCTGTGGTATCCAGAGCTCGAGAGAAGAATCAGGGCTGGCATCTTCCACTTTGCTTTAGATAACATATCTCATGAACTGCTATTTGTATTTGTCTTTTGAAGCTGCTCAGAGGTTAGAGTTGAAGCAGCTTTCTCTCTGGAATGAGGTCACTTGGAGGTTCCTACTTCTAAATAGTCATTACATCAATGAGAGCTTTTTCTTCAAAGCATGAAGTTGTCAGTTAAGTTGAGAAACTGTGAAATGGAGTTGAAGTCTATTATCTGTACAGTTTCACTGATAGTACAGCATTATCCTCTACAACACAAATTCTCCATATGCAAAAAATAGCGTAAAATTTCATTTTGAAGCTTGTTTTATTTCAGATAAGTTTAGAAATGTGAAGCCTCTCACTAAAAAGCTAAGGACATCACCTTATCCAGTTGTGATAACAAATCAGGTGAGAGGAGCACAAAAGCTGTTCTGTGGCCAGCTGCTGCCTTTGGGCTGGCATAGTTTCAGACTAACTTCACTCTAGCCAATGACTTTATTGCAAATTTACAGCAGCCAAACTGAAAGTACAATTCAGTCTTGTATGAAAGGTATCAGGAAAAAAAAAGAGAATGAAATTGGGGTTACAGACTGGATGCCAATGATACATTGTAGGGCACGCTTCCTATGAAGCTTCAGAAAGGGGAGTGTTAAGCACTTAGCTTTAAATGCAGAGAAGCATTGATGATTGTAGCACGGGCATTTTCACAGGCAAGGAAGCCTTTTACCCTCAGTGGCTCTTGAAGTTCTCTTGGAAACATTCCTTATGGTTTTGTGAAGAGAGACAAATTGTTACAGCACATCAGGCTAGGTGCATAACAGAAAATTTTTCCTCGCACAAAAGATTCATATAATTCACTTATGGCTGGGGCACTTGTGAGTTATTGGGCTTTCAAATGTGAGAAATAACCCTCATAAGTCATTGCTGCTATTGTGACCCATCCTCTTTTCATTTCCATACACAGTTTTTCTTTCTTACCCTTCTAGCTAAAGCATATTATAATTATTTGATTAGATCTGTTACAAGCTGCTCTGAGGAGTGAAAGGATGAGACTGTTCTCCAAACTGGAGTTCGGTTTTTCAAGAATGCTGATGTCATCTTGGGGGTGTCTTATGCTATTCTCAGTTAAAATGAAATCCAAAAATCATCTTTTTGCAGAATTTCAGGAGTCAGCATCCGAGAGCTCCAGAAAGTTCTTGCAAAATTATCTCCCATTTTCACACATCAGCATTTTCAGCCTTCAACTGAAGTAGAAAGGTGAGAGACTGCTTCTGTGCTTTTCCCAGCCTCACTGTTCCCAGGCAGAGCAGTCTGTGTCTTTGGAAAGTTCATCCAAACCAAACCTGTCAGTCAGACAGCTACAGGAGCTCTGCCTGCCTCTTCACTTTAGTTCAATGCATTTTGACTTACCTGCCTTATCTACATCAGTGCGCTTCGGTGCACTGTGTCTCTTGTGAAAAGGATTAGAAACTCTTTGTTGATGGACCCACCGGTACAGCTTTGCCAAATCTGGCTGGGCAAATTGTACTTGTTGGTTTTGTGAAGTCTCTGATGTCCACCCTAGGTGTCAGCTACTCACAGACATGGAGCTCTTCTCCCTCAAGCATCTTTATCTTGATATAATTACCAAGAGGCATTGCTTAGAAATGTGCCACTTCCTTCATAAAGTTTATTAGGTATTAAATTGTTTTATTGGGTATAAAATTGGTTTAGAGCATTACGTTCCAGGCTCCTGTAGCTATAAAGTTTGCAGTGGCAATTCATGAGATTCATGGAAAATCAGAGACAGCAAGACTTCCAAGGTAATCAGAAAAAAGGAAACCCACCCACATTGTATGTACTGCCTGAGGTGATGGCTGCTAATGAGATAAGTGTGATGTACAGTTCTGTTATGAAAATTGCATTAGGAGGAAAGACAGCAGGTTCTTCAGTAGGTCTTCTCATGGGTGTTTTCAGAAGCACATTTACTTGTTCAACATGGGGTTGAGAGGAGTTTTAAACTCTGGTTAACACCGGAGAACCGCTACAAGTGGGAAAGAGTGACAGTCTAAGTGGATTGAGGTATTAGTGGTGAATTGTTAACAAGCCAAAAACCTACAAGGCACTTAAATAGGCATTTAATTTTAGCTGTGTGAGTGGTTCTGCTACAGTCAATGGAATAACACAGAGCTGTATAGTTAAGCAAGCAGTCAAGCGCTTGCCTGGATCTGGAACTACAAGCAATTGCAAATTGCATTTCTGCCCTCAGCAATGCCATTCTACAGCAGCAGCAAAGGCAAGAAGGGATTTCCTAATGATCTCAGAGGATATAAAAGAGAAGATTCCTAGTAGCAGAGTTTTCTCTATGTCAGCAAAGAAAAAATGCAATCTAATAGTTAAAAACAGAAGTAGTTTGGAAGGTCCAAGTTGAGATAATCTATCCAGGGATACAAGGTAAGTCTGTAGGACTGCCCCTGTGGCAGTCAGGGAACTGCCTGTGGACAGTTATTGCTGAGCTTACAGATCTGCCAGGATGCTGTGTCCTGGGACACTGTGTCCCAGAGGCTGCAGTGCAGCTACACCAGAAACTGCATTTGGAGCTCAACAGAGGGCACAAAGCAAGTGCGTCTGGAGGATGCCTCAGGGCACTGCAGAGTTCCTGGGAATACTGTGTGGTCACCCAGGGGCTTGGAGATGGCTTTGTTCTACAGTTTAGAGAGTGTGGACCTGGGAGTGACTCACTTCACCCAGCCTCTTCCCAGTAACTCTGTTGCTTGGTTTTGTTGGGGTTTTTCTGTTTTGTTTTTGTTTTGTTTTTTAACTTAGCATCATATGATGACTGCCCTCAAGGGCTAGCTGAAAAAAAGTTTCCACTTTTTATTTGAGGCAGACATTTACAGAACATTTGCTTCTCAGGTGTTGTCTCATTGTGTGCTCAGTTCTGGCCATGGTGCCTATTTAGTAGTAGCTGTTGCTTGCTGCCTACTCTCGAGTTTATTAATATAAAACCATGACTGTACCTCTCTCCAGTGCATTAAGTTTGTTCTGCTTGGTAGCTGCTGGTTTACTGCACATCCTCAGTGATTATAAGCAGAGGAAGACATTGTTCTATTGTGTCTTGGATTACCAGAAAGTGATGCACAATGGATTCAGCATTTTTCCCCTTGTGAAGGAGTTATTAATCTCCACCTGTATCTCTTGCCCTGTTGTTATAATAATTGTAGCTTAAGAAATTTAAGGAAAGAAATACTGTTTGAACAAATTCAAATTCTGCATCAAAGGGTCATTAGGCTGGATTGAGCCCAGTCTAGGAAGCTTGCCTGATGAATTTCTAAAACAGAAAAATTATGTATCATTTACAAAAACTGAAAAAGTAGAGTTTGCTGTTTGTCAAGCTTTCTTTCAAGGCATGCTATTTTCTTACTCTACAATACTCTGTGAATTTGATATGTAAGGTTAAATCTCCCAACTTCTAGCCAGCTTCTTCAATTAAACTGGCTAATGGAGGGCCAAGATCCTGGGCGCCAGCAGTTTACACAGATAGCCCTGTAATTTCTGTTTGAGTTTTTAGGTACGTTGCAGAGGATGCCTAGCCTCACTACCAAAACCCTTGTAAGTAGTAGAGAATTTGCCATATAAAGTCAGTAAGCTGTTCAATATCTAATTATCTTTGTTGTTTAAAAAAACCCCAACTTATTCTAAAGTCAAAATTTCTGTAGCATTAGCTACCAATTATTAGATTTCATGATGTCTTTTTCTGCTACATGAAAGAGCTAGGATCAGGGATTTCTTCCCATGCAGCTAGTTATGAAACTGTCTCTTGGACTTCTCTCAGAAAGCAGCTTGGGCTTCTTAGGTCTCACTGTATGGCATATTTTTGAGATTTTAAAAAACACGCTTGTGTTATTTAGAAGGAACATCAGTGAAGTACAGTTAATTTGTCAGAGGAGAAATACTTTTTCTTGGTCCATTTGCACAAACTGTTCTACCTGAAGCTTGAACACTGACAAGTGCAGATATGGGACAGGCTTATCTGTAGAATTCTTTAGTGATCTCTGGCTACCACCTCTTGTTGCTCCACCTGGTTGTGTCGCCTGTCTATGGGCATTAATGCAGGTAGACATTGAATGTATATGACACATCCTCTTCAGAGAGCAGATGGTGCTACTGAGCTCTCCCCAAGGCACTTTAACATGAATCGTTGCAGATATTGGGAGACGGTATTTAGACATCTGTAAGATCAGTGCCTTTATATTCTCATAACTTGACAGCGTGTGAATTTGTTGCCCTGTTTTCTGAGGACCATCAGTAATCACTGACTCTAAACGAGAAGGAGGATCCCAGTTAAACTACATTGGGGAAAAAAAAATTAAGAGGGTATTTCTTAATTGGAAGGCAATGATTCATTACATTCATCATTCCACACAGGCTATTTATTTGATTTGGCTTCTCTGAATTTGCCTGGTCCCATTCCTCAGCAGCCCCCTCTGCACAACAATGGAACACAAGCAGCCACCAAGCCCTTCCTCCTGCAGTGTTACAGGATACTTGAATAATTTTTTAGACACAGCATCGTTCATGTAATAATGGAATTGCTCAACATAGTTCAGTTGCAGAGCAGAGGCTGTGACAGGGGTTGGTTGGCAGAAGGTGGCAGTGACAGGAGAAATGGGGAAAGGAAATAGTTGTTGCCATTACCTGACAAAGCAGATGATAAGGCTGGAATTCCTCACAAATGTGAGTACTAGAAGCAGCAGGGTATGTAAATACTGACACAGGGCAATGAGGCAGGATTTTGATACAGTGGACACTACTTAGAGCTAGTGAAGAAATCCCTGGGGGCCTTGACTGTGGTTATTGCTTTTGCCTTATTTCATCTCTGTAGAGGTATTACACTGCTTGTGACAGCCTGGCTCTGAGAGAAGATGGAAAGAGATTATTTAGAGGCAATGGGACAGACAAGTGGATTGTATTCCATGTTACAGCAAAGCTGCTCCAGGGCAAAATTAAATGAACCGAAAGTCCAGGAAAGTGCCTTCATAAAAATGATGTAGAGCTGCAGTTTTTCAAATTTTCTTGTAGATGATAGGCAAAGCAATGCAGCCCCTGTAATTGTTTTCTTATTGTCCATCCCATTTTACCAGGAAAGGTTTTTTTAACAGAGATTTGTGTCCAGATTAAAAAAACTAAAAGTAGGAAAGACTCTTGATTATTTCTTTGTCAGCCCAAAATGTTTACAACAAAGGCTCCACAAATAAATAGTGAGACAAAATCTGGAGCTTGGTAAATGAAGAGCAGTTGTGACTCAGCAAGGATAAAACACAACAGCCATGTGATAAATAAGGGCAGGATTGAGAGGGAGGGATGAGCGTGCTGCATGAGCAAGTTGTCCAAGTATTCTCTGAAATTCTCATCTAGCATATCCATGCTAAGAAACTCATGGATGCAATGAGTTTTATAAGAACAGAGTTTTATAAGAACAGAGAGATGGCATGGAAAACATTTTCATTTCCTAGCTTACGAAATTGAGATACTGTTCTCCCTGCTCACAGCGGGCATCTGCAAATCACTTTCAGGTGTCAGGATGAAAGTCCTTGCATAAGAGCAAGGAAGGATGACACAAAACATTTCTGACCTCTGCTAAGTTCTGTCTTACTGTGGTCTCCAAGGGCAGGGAGACAGCGGCTGCTGATCCCCAGCGTGACAGATGTTACCATGTGGTTCAGCACATGGCTGTCCGACACGAGGAAGCAGAACAAGAGGTGAATTTAGGTGAAATCCTATGAGCTGTAAACTACCTTTCTCTTTAGCTTAGCATGAAGTAAGTCCAAGTCAGAGAACACAAACTTGGCTCAAAGGATTGGCTTTCTTCTACATAGTCTGTCTTCAAGACTGCCTCTAAGTGAAGGGTTTTCAGGGTGAAAATCTGCTCGCAGAGGAAAATTGGTGTTTAGGTTCCCAGCCTAGGAGTGAAGAACTATGAGGAATTACTTAAGGAAGCCATAAAAAGGCAAAAGGTAAATGTCAGTGTTTTCTTTGTAATCAACTAATGATTTTTTAGTCTGTAATGGGACAGTAATTTTCCAAATTTTTTTTTTAAAGAATACAGATTTGGAAAAAAAAATTAAAACGTGAATTCATCTGTTGAGAAAGGAGAATCCATTTATTTTTAAATTGCATTCCCAAAAAAAGATTAGTTTTAGATGTTGTTGGAACTAAATATTTTTGCCTGATCTGAAATGAACTTTCTTTCCGTATTTTGAGTTGTCAAACACCTTGAAATGCCAAGCACATTTTTGGTTCAATTTGAAACCATATCTGTATATATATATATATTTAACTTCTAAAAATCTCTTGCAAACAAAGAATGTCCCGTATTTGCTCAGCACTTTAATAATCCAGGACACTATCTTCCCAATAAGCTGAAGCTAATATTTACAGTGTTCAATTGTGAGGACACTTTTAGCTCTTGGGAAAAATACAGCCAAATGTGTATGTGTATTTTCACATTCTTACGCTAGATGGAATGTGTCCTATCTAGTTTAAAAAACAAAAACATGCCTAGCAAACTCTTTTATATGTCACCATCAATACATTTCTGTTGGTTTCATTATACAACAGAATAAACAAACAAAAAATCCTCCAAACAAAAGCATTTGTCAACTAAATCAAGCCTTAGTCTAAAACTTTGTAAATAGGAATAATTAGCCCTGAAGGAATGAAATGAGAAGTGCCAGTGCAAGCCTGTGTCTGGTGATACACCTCACTTCAAACTTTCCTGGGGAGGCAACGAATCTACATGTGTGACAGCCTACTTTGTAGTCCTAGAATGTGGAGATTCTCTAGGGAGTTGTCTATAAAAATCACAAATAGTCTTTTTCTTTTGTGTTTTACCCAAATCACATTCCTTTACCAGCTCCTTAGGTGATGTACTGAGCAATCTGTTCATATAAAAGAGCTTAGTTTGTCAGTCACTTCATGGTCTATGATTAATGTTGTTATCTGTCCATTAATAGTAGCAATAAAGCATTTAAGCAGAGTGAATAACTAGAACATCATGACACTTACTTCTCTTAAAGCTCCTCTTCTCTGCCTTTGTGCCTTTGTTCTAAGGTAGCCAAAAATCAATCCAGACATGTACTGTCCTTTAGTCAGAAAGGTGAAGTCAAAGTGTCTTGTAACAGACTCACAGGGTTCTATTTTTCATTTATTTTAAGTTCTTCTCAGGTAGCTACCAAGGGTAGCTGTGCCTGGGCAAAAGGCTGATGTAAGTCAGAGGCGTCTTTTCCAGACTTCAGAGACATGTTTCAGTGTTGGACTCAGCCTAGATCAGTTCTGACTCTGTCCTTACCAGGTAGTTTATTCCAGGTGCTTATGGGCAATTCCTCTCTGCTGGCACCTTCCTATAGCACTGGGTGTGTTTCCCCAGGAGGAGAATCTTAATCATGGCTTTGTCATCTGAAGTAAATGAGCATTCCCAGTGGAAGTCATGCGCACACACATCTGCATTTTATGTTTATTAAGGATTTGGCACTTACTGTATAAAACAAGACATCATTTGAATTCAATAATCATGTGTTGGTTTAGTGAGCAAGTGCTTATTCCCACCAGATGAACTTGTCCAGTATAAGCAGGTGATGATTTGTGTTTTTTTTAATATAAATGGCATGTTTAGCTTGCTGATGTGATTTAGAACAGGTGTGTGGGAAAGGGTGTCTGGAATTGCTGTAATGATTTGTTAGTATTCCTGCTAGCAAACTATTTTTTTTTTCTTATTGCTTACCTCTGATGTTTTATTAATTATCCTCCTAGAGATCAGTTTTCGGTATAAATTCTACTTCCAGCTTGAGCTCTGCTAATCAAAGTACAAGAGAGAATGCTTTAATGTAGTGTCACTAGACTGGCTGGTCTCTGTACTTATGAGAGATGGGTTCCCACTATTCCTTACAGCGGTATTATCTCTGCTGTATACTTAAAGCACTAAGACTTAGTGAGATTTATAGAACTATTAAGAACGAGCTATCAGGTATATCTCTTGGATGATAATATTCATCGTTCTGTGTTCGTACAACCGCTCCTTTGGGAAGGTCATAGAGGAGGAACAAGATAGAATTAATGCTTTGAAAAACAAGAGTGCAACCCGCACCGCTGCAGGTCACAGCTGCCAAACGTGAATTTAAAGAGCGCTCCCGAGAGATGGAAACCAGCACAGCTCCTCGAGTGCTGAACATCTAGTGCCAGAACTCTGTGAATTGTTTTTGCTCAGTTCTGCCATTTTTTCCAGCTGCATTTGTCTCACATTCTTTCCCTTTTTTTGTCTGCACTGTCCCTGAGATGGTTATTTAGCAAGGCTGTGGAGAACTCACACCCCCTGTCTCACGTAGCTTCCTTCGGAGGTCCTGGTGAACAAACATCTCTGCTGGTGATTTTTCTCCACTGCCTAAATGCTTCAGGTGCCAGTGCTTGAACAAAAAAGTCTTTTGTACACCAGCCACCAAGAAGCCAACTGACATATGTGCCTCATCTGTGATTGCTCTATAATTCGGCCTCTGAGCTCTGTGACTGTCCATGGCATTGCTTTGTACCTGTAACGCTGAGTCCTTGTGACTTCTTGTAACCATGTTCAAAGTGGAATTCAAGCTGAGACACCAGATGTCTTCATGGTCTAAAATATTGGTAATTAATCTGAGTTTGTAGTGTTTCTGCATTAGAAGAAGCTTTTACTTTAATAGCCTTTTTTCTTTGGAAAGTGTTATTCTAAGTAGATCAGCATGCTGAAATTTGCATTGTAAAAGATTGTTTTGGAACAAAGCAGGATCTAATGAGCATATAGTAAATCCCTTGGCTCTGCAGCAGAGTCACAATAAGCATAATAGCTCTCACTGAATGAATCCCTTGCAGCCTAAAAGCTTTTTTCTTTAAAATAAAATAGCAACCCTGCAGGATTTAGTGCAGACAATATGCAAAGATCATTTAAGAGGCTGTTGTGGAAAGAGAAAACAAATGAGGACAACTCCACTTAGGGTCCTTTGAAAGGACCCTTTGTGATCACTTCATTAGACAGTCTGTTTCAATATTTTCTTATTCAAGAATGACTTTATTCTAATGGAAGCATCAATAAATTCCACTCTTTATTCTTCCTCCCTGTGGTCTCAGCTAAAATGCCAGGAAGCATTTTATCATTTTTCAGCCTTCTTACTTGAACATGCAGTAAGTATTTCCTTAGCAAAAGACTGAAAGTGTGAACTAATGGACAAGAAACAAGAACGCTGAGAATTCACTTTGGGGAAAGTAAAAAAAAAAAGGTCAAATAACTTCTGCCTTTTACTTTCATCCTGGCTTAGCTTAGGTAACAATTGAAGGGAGATGCTATTAGAGGTTTTGCCTGTTAGAAAAGGTGTCTTTGAGTTGCATACTTGCTGCCTGACCTCTCTGCAAAGTTAGAAGTAGTTTATCTCCATGCCTCCTGATGACAGGCACCCTAAATATTGTGAAAACCATTTCATTTGCCATTTTGATGAAAGTTAATTGAAAACAGACTGCTGAGACAATGTTGAGAGCTTGCCCAGAGAGGTTGTGGAGTGTCCACCACTGGAGATATGCAAAAGCTGCTGGGTCATGGTCCTGGGCAACTGGTTCTAGGTGGCCCTGCTGGAGGGAGGGACACCAAGTGACCTCCAGAGGTCCCTTCCAACTTCTGCCATTCTGTGATTCTGTAATTCAGCTGCCACATCCGCTATTGTATATGACTCCAAATCTGCTGTATCATTTTTTCTCTTGTTTTGGAGTTCAAAAAGTTTAAATTTGAAATTTGGTGTTATGAATAGACCAACCCCAGAGGTTTCTGGTGTGGGTGTTTTAATTCCAGGACCTGGCTTTGGCAAAGGCTTTTACCTTTGCTTGTGAGTTGGAGGTCCAATTTTTGTTTTACTTTGGCCAGAGGAAATAATCCATGTTGATCTGTGATACCAAATTAAAATGGGAAGGGGTTTGAAACATAAAACAACTCTTCCTCTGAAAAGCTCCAAGACAGTCCTCATGTCACCACAGATCCAAAGCCCAACCTTGAACCTAAGCTAGCTGCATACAAACCCTATCTAAACATGACAATCTTCGGCTTTAGCTCTACCTTAGACATGTGTTTAAACTAATTCATACGATGGGATTTAATCAAATTTGGTCCTCTATACTCACCAATTTTTTCCCACTGAGGAGGTGAGTTGCTTGAAGAGAAGTTGATTTCTGAAGGAACTGTCGTGTTTTGAACAGTGCCTATAGGTGACAGCCTTGGCTAGGGCAAGGGTGGAATTGGCCTCAGATCAAAAACACAGTGCCCTGCTACATTATCTGAAGGACTGATTTTTTTGTTACTACAAAGCCTTGTAAACCTCAATGGAATGAAATTACTAAAGGGCCAAAGGCATATAATGACTAAGTGCCAGTTACTATTTTTAGGGAAGACTTTCCGATGGGAAGTCAAAGGTTTAGAAAGCCATACTACAAGTATCAGCATGGTTCATAAACTGAATGCCTCTCAGTTTGTTCAGGCAGTGATCGAGCAGCTGAATGATTGAGGAGTATACTGATCTTGACATATATTAGTGTAAATTGAGACAGCAATGACAAGTGTGGTCAATGCAGTTATTTCATAAGTGATTTTTTTTAGAAAGTGTGCCAGTTCTGTTCTCTGTCAGACTTTTATGGAAGCGTCATGTGAACACCTACACATGTCAAGCAAGGCATCCCTACTCTGACCATCAGTATTCTTGCTAATCTTTCCTGGCATCTGACAGTGTGCTTCAGCCTGGTTTGGACTGCTGCTATGCCCAGCTGGTCTAGTCTTGAGCATCTTTGAAGTAATGTCCAAGTGAGCACTGGACTATGGCAGTTGGTATGCTGGTTCTTGCTATCTCAGAAGCTTCTCAATTGACTAGTCAACATTATTTGGTGGTTTGGTATAGGTTAGTAAAGCTCAGAATCTGGCAAACCAGGTATTTTTCTAAGAACTTAAATGCTGCAGGAGCTCAGCTGCAGATTTTCTGATGTAAGCTTAATGTATATATGTCTTTATCCCGTGCTGAGAATTGAATTTAGAGGAAGATTTTCTCTGTGAGAAGAAGCAACCTAAAGCAACCACATGAAAGAGAAGTGAGGAACAGGGATGATGGGCTGGTCTTTAATGCCATTTCATGTATCCCATGTGGATTGTATTTTTCCAAGGCAAATTTGTTGAATTTTCACAGTTATAGTACAAACAGTGTCTGTGCTGACAGATATGCAGAAATGACTGACAGTGGTTCCGTTGATTTGGGGAAAAGTTGAGTAAATTTGTAAGAAGTCAGAAAATTATTCTCATCAGATCCATTCTTAAGGAATATGTTATGAGGTACATCTGCCTGGGACAATTACCAAGCAAATTTCATTTACATTATGCAAGGAAAAATGATTGGGGTTTGCAAAACCCAACATATGTGGTGTCAGACCAGGAGAAGATATCTGCAGCTTCTTTCAGACTTGAGGGGAATTCAGAGGAAGTAGAGTTATTATCTCTAGTCTATAAGTCTAGGGGTATGCCTCAAAGCAATCTCTCTTCTCTGCCTGTCATTTACATGATAGGAGTTGTTAACATTTCCTGGAGTGTTTTGAGGTGCCAAAATTCATTCATTTGCTAAGAAAAACAAGTCTTTGAAAATTAAAACCTTGCTCTTAGATAGGCTGTCTATCCCCTTTATTCCCATGTCTCAATGCTTCCTCTCCTGTCAGACCCTAATGTCACCCCTAAGCAATGACCAACAACCACCATGCCTGTCAGGTTTCCTGCTTTGTTATTACCTTTTAAGCTGCCAGGTCCCAAAACTCTGCTCCCTAAGAGCTTTCTGGGACTAACAGACCATCTTCCCTATCCTTTTCCACCTGAGAGGTGTGCTGTCAGAGATCATGCCTTCAGCAGAGGCGTGAGCCACTGTCCCCTTCATGGCACATGGTTCACTGCTGCAGCTGGATCCATCAGAATCAGTGAAGTCCTGGAAAATTACCCTGGGGCCTCTCCCTGGTGGCTATCCTGGAGCAGGCAACCTGTGCTGGCAGTGGTAGATGTCAGGATCACCAGCAGCAGGCTTCACTTTGCAGCCATGTGAACCCTAGGAGCTCAGGTTTGCAAATGAGGAACGGGCTCCAGAGCTCAGTGATGAAGTCTGGTATCTGCATAAGCCCTCCTAGCAGTTCTTTGAGTACAGACCTGGCTGCATTTTGCCATCAATTTGGCCTCATGCTGAACTCCTGCTGTTCTCTGCTTGGCTGTGAAGCCTTCTTACCAGCTCCTCAGGGCACAGTCTTATCAGAGCAGGTATTCTTTGAACAGTTTCACTCCAGTTATAGATGAACTTTCCTAGCAAACGAGAATTGCTGAACCACCTTGGTGTGGGACAACATTTTAGTCTTTGCCATCCCAGTTGCTGCATATTTGAAATCCACATACACAGCACCTTCTGTGCAGTGCTGCATGTGCAGCTGGTCTTTGTGGTAGCAGTCTGCTCTTGGTTCTCTGAAGGTTTGTTGCAATTTCCATCCCCAATCACCAGGACATTTCAGAGAGTCTGGAATTTTCCTTGCAAAAGGGAATTCTGCTTTGCACAAAATTGGCTTCTTCCCTAGATGTGCTTTTCATAAAGGTGCAATATTATTTGTAAAAATTGTGCCAAATATGGGTTTATGGAGATCGGATTAGTGGTTAAAGTATATGAGACATTTTTAGTATCATTTTAAATCCCATCTTCTTCCTCCCATAGCAGCTCTAGTCTATTAATTTATCAGACTTACTTCTTTACACACAGTTTATCTTTGCAGCAAGATAGCAGTTGCTGAGTGTGAGTCTCTCTATGACATGTTTCAATTTCTTCATGCTTATCTATTTTCTTCTAGAAGGTTAACAAAGGTTTTATCTTCTCACTATTGTCACATCTGAGATTTTGGCTGGTTTGAGGTTCTGTGTAACCTCTAAGAAATAGATGAAGGACAACCTCTAAATTTCCTACTGAAGAGCCACCAGAGAAATTTAGAAAACGTGCATCAGTTGAGTGTCTCATTGAAAGAACATTATGGTCCCATTGCCTTTTTTCTCTGAAAGCAATTCATCTGTATCTTATTGTCATGGTTTGGATTTACTTTGAAGAATCCCTCCTGATTTAAACCTTGTTGGTCCATGGCTGACTGAAGAGAGGCCAAAACTACAGCACAGTCACTCTCTGCATGTTTTTAATGTTAAGAGTTACCTTTCTGTTGAACTTCATCAACAGAATGATGAAGGAATTTTCCTGTAACTTTGCTGTACACATGGATTTTATTTTACACAGTGGTGTTAAAGGAGGTGAGAAGGGCCGAGCAGTACCTGCTGCTGTGAATTTACTACCTGGGTTGCGTGTCCTTCTGCCCTTCAAGCATTGCAACTTTTGCCAGAAAGTACCTCAGAGTTTTTTCACCTTGAGGAATCACGATTTAATCACTCTGTCAGATCCCTTCATTTGGATGGTCTGTCGCAGCGATTTAAGGCATCTTTATCTCCAGGCCACATGCACTCAGAGAAGGGCTGTGAGCCCTGTGGCCTCCTTAAAGTTTGCCAGGCAGGGTTTTGAGGCTTTTCCAGCTGATAAATTGAAACAAAAATACTTGTGTGGAGAAGACTGTGCTTTGGCAAAATTTCTAAATGAGAACAGATACCTTTTTTTAATGTTGTCAAAAGATTGTGTTTTGCTAGTTTTGCAGCAAAGGTTTGGGGTTTCAGTTTAAACTGACCTTTCAGATTGAAACATGCTTATATTTAAAAAGCTTTTAACACCAAACAGATCTAAAAATCATCAGTGGTTCAGTTTAAGAAAAAACATTTTAGGATATTTTTTTGAGGGGAGGAAGATGGAGGTGACGAAGAGTCTGTGTTTCAAATAGTGAATACACTTCAGGTTTATGTTATTCTTGACAATTTAGGTCTGCAAAATTTCTGAAGCATGTGGAAATTCTCTCATGATAGGAAAATCTTTTCCAGTCCTGCTGTAGGTATTTGTGGGTAGTCTAGAAGACATCCAACTTTGGTAGGCTTTGCTTTGAAATTGAAGAAAACCTGAGATCCCTGACTTTTAAGAATTTCCATGCTGGGATATAATAAAACAGGGATATCTGAGCTGCTTTGAAAACTCCTCCATCTCTTCTCTTGGCTTCATGCAGAAAAAGAAGTCTGAAACCTGAAAGGCTACTTCTGTGAACTGCTTCTCAGGTGGAGTTCAGAACTGTTTTTATAAAACATCAGAGTCCAGTTCTAACTTAAGGGTTTTGTTTCAGGATATGCTGAACATCCACCTCTGCCATGCTGCCTCTGGCAGAAGCCACTGCAGGTATGCTGGGTAACATGCTCTGCTGGACACATTAGAAATGAGGGGACCCTGCTGCCACACACGTTTTGAAGCTGGTTCTTTCCATTTTCTTACTGCTAAAAGATGTAGACAGTGATTATTCCTTTCAGCAAAGGACATCTGAAATGTCCACAAGTTCCTGGAAGCAGACAAAGCACAAAGCTGCTATGACACGATGGCAAGTTGTACAGTCACAGTCTTCTCTGGCACCACCTCTGGGGAGCTTGCCAACTATGAAAAATAGGCTCAAACTCTCAGATTATTGCAAATTTCATTAATTGCTTGGTTTTCTACATTACTAGAGAGCAGGACTAATCCCAGCTCTCTTTTGGGAAAAATGAGCCTTTTTTTCTCAGTTTGTTTTAAGAAGTGGAGACCAATGTGTTGCAAATGCCTGGTTCACTCTCTCTGTTGCTTTGGCATCTGTAAACTTGCAGTGTTCGGACCAATGGACAGAACCAGTGTGTCCATTAAAAGAGGCTGTGAAATTGTTAGCAAAGTGTAATTGCTTGGAAGCAAATCTCCCCCAGGCTGAAGTCTCTTTTCTACTATTACATGTTCTTGGAGACCTCATCCCTCCATCCCTCCAGCTGCTTGAATCAAAGGTGTGTTTGATGGAAAAAATAGTTGCAACAGAGAGTCTAAAGCTTTTATTTTTCTCTCTCACTGAGCACCGAGGTGTTTAAGCTGCAAAATTCACAGCAGGATACAAAGTTCTTCAGGATCATAATCTTTCTTTCCAGCCTAAGTTTTCTAAGTTAAGAGAGTTAACTGTTTCCTCAGTTGTGCCTTCACACCAATGCCATTTTTATTTTTACCGACTAGTTTTGCTTTCACTGAGATAATTTGTACCAAATCAAATAACCATGTACAGTTGGCTTAGTGCACAAAATAATGTCATACATCAACTTGTGAAGCTGTATTTTTGTGGTTTTTGACTGAAACAATGAATAATCTCTAGTATTAGTTACTTGTAGACTGCAGGAATCCCTTCTGACACTCCTAAAAACATTAATAAGAATGACCACAAAATATTGGAATTTTATTGCCATTTTTGAATCATTTCACTCATTAATCAGTAAACATCTATTTTCAAAAAACAGAACAGATGAAGGTAATGTGGGATGCCCTTCAGTTCCCAGAGCACTAAGTCCATTGGGGACTGAAGAGCCCTCCCTGTAATCAGTGCGAGCACCTTGGGAGCTGCAGCTACCCTGTTGCAAATGGCTCACCTGAATATTAAATCCCAGGCTGTTTTTCAGCTCCAGCATTCACTCAGCAGGGTATGATGCTATTGGAAATAGGTCTCACCTGCAGAGCTGGAGACAATGTCAGCAATGTTCTCTATATATACGTATTGTCATGATTTAGGAACTGATTAGCCCAGCAGTCCAGTCAGCTTTACATCCTGCTTCAACAGTGACCAGGCTTGTTGTCTGACTTTTTTTTCTTCTAATGGAATTTTATATTTCACTTGGCTTCACCTCTTTTCCTCATTCTCAAAATACCTGAATTTTGGTCAGAAGTGTTGGCTTTCTTTTTGAAACTGTACTTCTAATATTTTCATCCAAAGAAAAGACAGTTGTTTAAGACCTCTTCTGGATCTTTTTAGGAAACCAATATTTTTTGCAAATCCTAATAAAAAAATGGTAGTTTGGACCTTCAGCAACAAGTAATTCTGGAAAAATGTGTTTCCTCAGAAAATTTCTTCCTGTTTGGTAGGAGTTAAAAAGGAACCATTTATTAGCCTTTTTAAATCATGTACCTGACCTGCATTCAGAGAACTTTGGTGATGCACCGTTTAGGTCATGGTATACCAGACACTCTTATCCCAGTTTTTGTTTGAATATAATGACCAACTGTCTATTGTATAATAAATGATATTTTTCTGTAGGACAACCATATCTCAGGTGAACAGGAATAACTAATAATTAGTGCCAGTAAATCACTGTAGCACAAACCACAAACATTATCATTCAGTTTGTAATTTACTGCTGATGTGGGTACTTGTTCTTCTTAATACTTAATATGTCTGTTTATAGAAAAGTTGATTGAGATAATTAGCAGTAAAAATGCTAAGGTAACGCAGCTATGGTAACATTTATATTGCTATCAGTTTTGTTTATAGCAGCCTAAAGAGCAATGCTGAAATTAGAAATTAACTACAATTAGCAAATAAATTGAGTGTCTCTTGGAATTACTTGATCATGTATTAAAACATTGCACACTGTGATGCTCGTAGAGGCGAAGCCAAGTCCCTGGGCTGTAGCAGAAGCCTTTTTGTTTCTCTGCTGTTGTTGCTTATCAGTTGGAGCTACTTCTGTGCCCAGCCCAGGGCATCCTTTGAGCCTGTATCCACCTTCAGTGGAGCCTGAGCTGTTGCCCCACAACACAAGTTTGATGAGTGCAGGCAGTGATGCCAGAAACAAAGTTGACTATTGGGAATTTGTCTCCCCATGGGGGAAAAAGAAGGCTGAGTGTGCTTTTCAGTGCTGTGTGGCTCAGAGACACTGTTCAACTTTCATGTTATCAGCAAATGAACCATCACATTATTCTCATAGGTAGAAATAGTTTGCTTCCTCTAGTAAGGCACTTTAAGACCTCTGCTTGATAAATGCTATATAGAGGCATGTAATGATTTTTCTGGCATAATTTCATAATTAGATGTGGAAAGAAACAGGTTGTTTACTACAGTTAAAATGGGTCATTAAATACACTTTTGAGGAAAAAAGAGAAGAATCAACCAGTTTCACGGGCAGTCACTGATGCACCTCTCTCTCATCTGTTCCATGCAGTAAAACTTCCCTTGTTTTCTCATCCTTCCTTGTATTTCAGCCACGTCTTGTTGTTAGAGGCAGACAGGCAATGGTTGTCTGAAATACGCGTGCCTTTCAATTCTGTGTCCAGCAGAGAGGGGGTGCTGCTAAACCTTCCCATCTTGATTCAGACACGAGTCTTGAGTCTTCATCTAAATCTCACATGACTGCTCTTAACCACTGGGTTCTTGCCTGGTTTTGGGTGCACATATTTGGCTGTACTACTGAAGCTCTCATTTTGTGTAAGTTTACATAATCATTGGGCTGGAAAGGGAGAGGACAAGAGCTTCACTCCATACTTAGCAGTGCACTGACAGGGTGTGGAGATAGAGAGTCATGTCTGTGCTCCACTGAACAGCAATTAATCCTTATGAAGTGGAACAGGGGACCTTGTCTGGCCTGAAAAGAAATGACCCATAGTAGGGCAGCTGGGATATGGAGAAAAGCAGTGTGATGATCTATGCCTGGTGATACATGACTATCTAACTGCCTCCTCGTCTCGTACACTGTACATCCAGTTCTCTTTCTCTGGGATTGGAAATCCCATCCTTATCCTGGGGAAACACCCCCAGCCGGTGTTAAAAGTTCCCTATCCTCAGAAAAAACAAGTCATCTGGGGCTAATTAGCATCTTCATAGGAAGCAAAATTTCCTTGATTATTTCCTGGCTGTTTTTTTTCCTTCCTACCCTTCAGCAGATTTTCTCTCTTTAAAGAGCAAAATGGGGCTTAGGGGTAGGGGAAAGAAGTGACCAAATGTAAATGTAGAGCAACCGCGACACTGCAGATGGGGTGGTCACACCACAGTGCAAATTCATGCTGACTGTTAAGCACCGAAGATCTGCCAGGGTGAGCATTATCTGGCCTGAGGCTGCTGCTGCCTATTTTTGTTGTGTTTTCTTCAAAGCCAGGTGTATGAGTTCCCTGTAGATTTAATCTGGGGAGAATTTATCGCTGCTAAATAACTGTTTGTGCTGGATTTACAGATGAGCTAAACTGTTTCCTTTAATGTTGCATTTTAGTACCTTTTTCTTTTCAGGTTTGCATAAGCACTGGCATTTGAAGGCAATAAATCTGTCGCTCAGATAATGTATTTGCCCTTGGTACCAAAATATATAAATAAAAATTACAAGGTCATTAGCCATATCAAGAGAAAGAAAAATGTGCTGTGCATTAAATAACTGACTTCCAGTATGGGTTGAGCAAATAGCAGTATACTAAAGTGTACTGCTCATGAATGTGTTCTGATCATGAAAATGAATTCATTCCTTTCTTTCTTGTAGCACTTCCTGTTTGCACTGGAAACCCTCAGCATATGTCAGTCCAAATTTACGAGCAGTCTGGTTTTCAGTGTATTTCATTTATCAAATGCAAATTTCAGTGGGCAGTGATTTACAACAGAACTGTTTGGAAAGCAGCAAATAAATATTACCTAACAAAGTATTAAAAAAAAAAAAAGCGAAACTGGAGGAGATTTTATCTGCCTCCTCCCAAGCAATTTATCTTTGTCCCTGAGAAGGCAGGTTAGGTGGAGAACTACCCCCGTATTGTTCTGGAACACATCTTGTCTGGAAATGAGCTCTTATGCTCAGTAAAAGGCAGCCTTGGAGAGCAATGGATTAGTGCTTATATTTTAATATCTTTTATTTATTTCAGCTAGACTATAGTACTAGGTGCAGACCTAAGGGAATTGGAACATGAAAGCTTCACTCCCTCTGCATGACTCCATATCTCACTGATTCAGAAAGACAACTCCTCTTTGTTTCCCACCATAGAGTTCTTACAGTAAATAATCAACAGGAAAAAATGGATGGGAAGGGTACACTGCTGTCTGGGAAGGCTGGATGATACAGCCTCCACTCAGCCCCTTTTATCCATCTTCATCAACTCAGGGACAGAGAGATAATTGGTCATTTATTGCTTTGTATGTGACCGGGCTGCAGGTAAAGGCATACAGAATAGTTGCAGCAGAGGTTTCTCCTTTCCTTATTGCCAGGCTGTGTCATTTGCTTACTCTGCTTGGGAAGGAGGGCAAGGTGGTGTCCTCAGCATCGCATGCGCCTCTTCAAAGCTGACAGATGATTGCTGTGCGTGTAAGAAAATGCAGGAGCACTGGGTAGGAAATGTGTTTGCTGTGCCAAGTGTGGCAGTAATCTCTGTCACTGAATAAATGCACATTTTGGTCAGTGGCCAGTTTTACCAAGACATCCTGTGCTAAGACTCGTGTCTTTATTCTTGGATAAGATTTCCATGGGATGTCCTGTACCAACCAGGTAAGTCAGTGCTTATTACTGGCAAAGGAAGGGCAAAGCATGTTTGTGAAGGGAGAATCAGTGCTGAAAATCAGTGAAGCCTGCAGGGGCTAGGTCAGAAAAATAAAAGAATGACAGACTGACTCGCTATCAAAGTCTAAGCTTCCATACTGAGAAAATAACTGTGTTTTCATGCTTTTTTTTTTCTGTTGGTATTGTACATGTGGGTAATTGGTTTCCTTTGGGAAATGTTCAAATCCCTACATAAAAGGCATGGTGTGGAATAGGTCATCTGAGATGCTTATGTATGCAGATTTTTTTGGTGGTCACATTTAAGGAATTAAGATTTTGTTGGTTGATTTGGAGAGCTGATACAGTAACCCCCATGTACACAGCACAAACAGAGCCAGTTGACACAACTTATTTTTGTTGGAAGTTTCAATAACAAGCACTAGGTTAAATTAGTCCCTATGACAGACATTACCACCTTGTAATTTGTCTAGTGCCTAATGGTTCCAAAACCAGTGGCATTATGGGGAAGGACTCAGATATTTATAGCATCTAAACTTATGTACCTAACACAGCCAGCTGCATTCACCTCGGGCTCATCTGTAGTCAATGTGCAGAGAGAGAAGGGGTTTCACCCCCGAGCAGGTAAATTGGGTGATCATTCTGAATTGTTCAATGGTACCTATCTCTGACTAGAGAACACCCAGTGTACAGCATCTGAAATAAAACAGTTATACTGTGTGTTAAAAAAAAAACATTAAAAAAAATCATGTAATTGTTCTTCCTACACTCTTCCAGGTCTGGCAGTGTGGAGGAAGCATGGAGGTGTTACCCTGTTCTCGCGTGGCACATATTGAACGCACAAAGAAACCCTACAACAACGACATTGATTACTATGCAAAGCGCAATGCCCTGCGGGCCGCCGAGGTCTGGATGGATGACTTCAAGTCCCATGTTTACATGGCATGGAACATCCCCATGGCAGTAAGTACACATCACACCTTCTCCTCAACAGAGGCAGAGATGTGGATGGCTGCTCTCTGAGGTGAAGCATATTACTACAGTTGTACAGAGTGGGCTGTGCTTAGGGGGAAGAGTGCTTTCATGCTGCTGTGTGCTTAATACAGAGAGTTCTGCCACGTAAACTTGCTTCCTAGGTGTAAGTTGTTTTTTTTATAAGCTCAGGAGCAGTGACACAGATTTACAATTTAACTAGAGCACGTTGTTTCAGGTTTATGCACTTCCTCAGAAGAAGTCATTAATTTGGGATGCCATTAACTTTGAGGTGTTCATATGCTACAGTGGACTAAAGAAATGTCCGTAAATAAATATCATCGTTCATCATGAGACTCACTAGACCTCACCAGCATAAAAAACAAAGTATGTGATAAAAGAATCGCACGTTAACTAGCTTTATTGGCTACAGGCTGAGTCTCGCAATGTGGACACATTCTGCTTCTTACTGTGCATACAAATTTTAGATGGCATGTGGGGACCTCTAGGAATCCATGTAATATAAATATTAGATAAACTGTAGGTTCAATTTATCACTTTATTCTGTAAATATATCACATGCTACATGTCCACTGAGCACAGTTCTTTGAGAGAAGGGGTATATGTTATATCCCAGTCAGGGTGAAGCTGACTGCTGCTGTATCCTTTAGTGGTATTTGCATCCAAATTATTCATGTGAAGGGGCCAAGGGATAGCAGCTGAGGGGAAGCATATTTCAACCTGCAGGTAATGATGGTTTAGTTAACCCATATATGAGCGGTTTGTCCAGAGCTGATTGAAGTAAATGGAAACAGGAATGTTCCTCTATGAACAGGAAAATATGCCAATCCAGCAGTGCCTTTGTGGATACTGAGTTATGACCTAGAGTCCACCAAAGTCACGGGAGTCTTGTCAAAGACTTCATTGGTTGTAGTCTGTGTCCTAAATACCTCCTGGTACTTTGGTACCTAGATAATATACAAAACCCCATTTTTGTTCATTCCTGTTGCAGTTTTGAGAATCAATCTACCTACAGGAGCAATGTCATAATTCTTCTACACCAGATATTTAAATACTCAAATGTTTGCACATGTCCTGATTTTACTTACTTGCTGTTCAGGATTAGACACTGTGCAATGTTGGAAGTTAGGACTCTATGAAGTTGTTTTGATGATTTCTTTTGGCATGAGAGGTTGTTGCAGAGAATTATTTTGCCTTAACAAGGCAATACTTGCATAACTTCTTTCCCACACAAGACTTCCATGATAGTATAAGGACAACAAAGCAGCATCCATCTAAGTTTTTAGGGGCATTCTGGCCCTGTCTGCATCCATTTGATAAAATGGTAAGTTTCAAATAGGAGATGAAAAAGTAGTAACCTTGGTAAATTTAATTGCTTGATGCCTTATGCAAATGAATCCTGAGAAAGACAAGACATTTAAATAAGCATTTACATCAAAACATTATTTCCTTTAATCTCCAAGATAAGTTATTGATGTAGTTTCCTGCACTGAGCTGTACAGCAGTGCTTAAAAAAAAAAGGCACATCTACATTAATAAACATAAAATCAGCAGAAGTACTGAATGTTAAAATTTTCTTTCCATAAAATAAATTGATTGATAAAATGTGCATCATAAAAATAACCCCATTAGCTCTCAGGAAAAGGAAGCTAGTGTTAGTGTTCACAGTTATTCCCCTGTAGTATTCAATCAAGATGGCTGAGAAGTACTGTACTGTTATAAGCCATAAGAAAAACCTTCTGCAGGAGAACTAGAAACATTACTGTCTGGTTAAAAATAACATGTCCACATACTAAACTTTGGGGACAGCTCATTCTTGTACCATCACACTGTAACTCGCACATGATGACTGCAGCTAATACAGAAGCAAGCATGGCATTTTCATAGCTGCTCAATTTGCTGCTCTTATGTTCTGAAGAAATGGCCCTGCAAACAGGGCACTGTACTGCCTCATTTCAAAACAGTGAAGAAAGGAGGGAAATATAATACATGTTTCCTCCTATACTAAAACCCATTTGAATTAACCCTTTCATAACTCACATCATCTTTTTCACAACTACTCCCTTCCAAGTTATTGAGGATCTGTGCATAATGTGTATCTTGATTAGCAAATGATCTTTGAACACATCAAGATCATATTCCTATAACCTTCAGCCAGCAGGTCAGCACAGCTTTATTTTAGTTAACCAAATATTTGGTATGCCCCTGCTTATGATCTGTTCATTGACAATTTTTGTGATAAAGAAATCTTATATTGAATGATTTATTTTACTGAGTGCCTCGGAGAATTGTTCTCCTTCCATGCAGCCTGAAGTAGTACGCAAATTAACATCCATTTGAATGGATGTTGCATAGAGAGCTCATGACAAAGTATGCATCAGCAAGCAGCAGGGAGCACAGCAAACTCTTTGTGGCAAATAGAAAAACCTGTTCAGTATTACTCTTGTATTCTCTCCTGAAAACAAGGCATCTGTTGGGGATTCTAATAAACCCTGAGCTAAGGTCTGCTGCTGTCTTGTAACCCTGCATTAGGAACAGTTTGTAAAATGTACAGAAACCTTTCTGGAGGAAATGTACAAGGCACTTAAAACAGATCCATGCAAAAGCCCCGAGTTTCAGTCCATTTGATTCATACAGTGTCAGAAAAGGTTTTTAGATGAGGTCACTCTTACTGTCTTAATGTTGAACTCTGATTTATAATGGTTTAAATCAACAGGCACTAGCTCGGGACCTGGCATTTTTTTAGATGGCTGGGTTTGATCATATTGATTTGACTCTTCCAGCTTGTGTTTTTCATGGGATTTGTATTCAAACATGAATTGAATTCTGAAGCAGAATTGCAACAAAGGTTTTGAGTTTAACTGCATTTCATGGCTCAAGTCTGCAAATGAGCTCCAGTTCCAGTAAAAACTGAATGCTGGTCTATGCAAATGTTTAATGGAGCTTAATGACTTTTTGAGCAGCTCTGTTTTGACGTTTTAACAGATCTGTTCTGATCTCATTTACATTAGTGAATACCCAAGGCTGTTACTAGAGTAAACCATGATCAAGCTGCCGTATCTCAGATCAGAATTACCGCCTAAATTCCTAACGAATATGAAAGCAAAGGAGTTCAGGTTTGATTACAAACATTTAGAATTGCTGTAAGTAACAACATTCTTGTTGTATTCTTATTATTTTGATTTGTGTTTGTTTTTTGCTTGTTCGTTATCCTCCTTTTTCCACCGACTTTCATTAATATTTATTGTCTGCTCTCAACAGCAGCTGTTTGATGAGCTGTTACTTACAAAAGAGAAAGAGAGGGAAATACAGCTTGTTACACAAAATGAACTCCAGTTTGGTTTCAGTAAACAAAACAACTGTAAAGTCAATGCAGTAAGATTTCTTTATTCTTTTTCTACTTTGTAGAACCCTGGAGTTGACTTTGGAGACGTTTCTGAAAGAATAGCTCTACGACAGCGGCTGCAGTGCCGGAGTTTTAAGTGGTACTTGGAGAACGTCTATCCTGAAATGAGGGTTTATAATAATACAGTCACTTATGGAGAGGTACTGTATGTCTTTGAAAATGTATCTGGGCTGCATTAGAGCAGTCCTTTCATCTTAGGTTATCAGGATGTACAGAGCAATTTCCAAGTCAGCACAACAGTAGCAACAGAAATGACCTCCCCTGCTCTTAGCACCCAGAAGTCTGGCTTTGAGAAGCACTGTCCCTCTCATTGGAGTGTATCAGATTAAATCATTCTCACCAACAATGACATGCAACCTCCTTGGCTTTTGTTTTAAAATAGAGCAGGTCTGAGAACAAAAAATTGGTGTAATCATTTTTCCAAAAATGGTGCCACAGACATCAAGGAAACATCACAGTCAAGAGACATAAAATGGTTACTGTCAATGAGAACCAGTTGAGTTTCTTGGATTGAATTTAGCTAAAGAATCACCCCTTTCTTGGGTTTTGCCAAACTATTTGAAGGATTACACTCACTTTGTTAATTCACTTTTGCAATCCTCCTTGTTTAGGATAACAGCAACATATCCTTGTTCAGATTATAAGGTGAGGCTACTATTTGGCAGGTCTTTATCTCATCGTGAAAAAGCCACTACAGGAAAAACAATTTTGCTGCTTTGTGCTCAGATTCTGCATTTTCATTTCCACTTGTGTACCAGTATTGAGTCAGAGCTTGGAACACCTACTCGGAGACAGCTGAGTGGATAGGTTACTTAACCCTAATAAAATGCTAGATCAGAACATGTTAGAAATCTGTAGATGTTTTGGTTCACCTCAGCTGTCTGGATCATTTCTTTCTCTTCTGTAAACTAATCAAACCTCCCACATATGCTTGACCCCAATCTTTAAAGTAGTCAGACATGCCTTCTGTAATTTTTTAAATCTGTATCACGTGCCTGCAATATAAAGTCTGCTGTCACTTATGACTGTGAACTGGGGCAAAGTTCTAGGAACTCTCCTGCTGCATAATGTTTTTAAGATTATGTTTTAATTATCTGCTTGAACTACAACTAAACTAAATGGACATTCTTCCTTTCTGTTCCATTTGATTGACTCCATATAAAAATAAGTCAGGCACTTCAAATGTTGATACAAAATCAAGTTTTATTGCATAATATCACTTTGCATCCTAATATAACTACCCCTGGCAGTAACTGAGGAAAGACATTTAGTAAATTCAACAGGAGCTATTAGTAACTGTCAGCTCTGAGAAGGCTGTTAACTGTGAAGAACATTGGCAGTACTGCCAATGTTGTGTCAATTATACCAGACGGTTAGCAAGCTGGGCTCTAAAAAGAAGTCTGTCTCTGTTGAGTGGTTGCATAGAAAGTTCTTGAGTCAAACAGGAAGTTTAGTGATGTAAGCATCTAATTCATTAAAACTTATAATAAAATGGAGGCACATGAGCTATTTAGCTAGTATAGACTGGCATAGTTCCCTTTCAGTCTTATGTGCCCATAATGAAAAAACTAGAGGCTTCATCCTAAACGACATCAAGCTTGTTATTAAATACTTTTTCTCCTGGTATTTTCCTGGAGGAGACAATGTCTGGATTTTAGTGAGTTTAAAGGAAAATAAATGTATTTGGTAGATGTGAAACAGACTGAAGCAGTAGTAAAAATACATTTCCTAGTGACTCAATTCACATCTTTTAAAGCCGTGTCATAAAGCTATCTTCATCTTCTTTAGCCTTTATAATACCTGAGTCATAAAACGAACCTCCTGAAATTTAACTGTTGGTGAGCCCTTTTATCTGATTAGATTCCCTGTTGTGCTCGTACACTATGATATGAAGGATTATCTACTGATTTTTCTGACATGTGATGCAGAAGCTATTTCTGTGTAATGGGAGTGGTCAGGCAAACACTTCACTGTCTAAACCAAAACTGACCTGTTGACTGTTTCAAATTGTCTGTCTAAATGGCTTCTTGTTTAAGATACCTGTAAAATTCTCCTATGTCCAAAATATTTGTGTAATACTTCTAGCCTGAAGAGAAAAAAAGGCCTGACATTTCACAAGAGCCCCAGCCCAGTTTTATAGACTTGTAAATTTTTCTTGCCTGGGGAGACACATGAATTTTTTACTTCACTGGATCTCTGAACTCACACTTTAAGTATATTGAAAGCCCTCCAACACTGCTCATCATTGCTGTATTCTTTCACAGCGATGTGCTTTACGTCACTTCTGTACATAACCATATACTATATTCTCCATTCAAATAAATTCATATGCTTTTTTGTTTTTATACAAGCAATAGGAGCGAATAAAATGGTGTCACATCCAACACCAATCCTGGGTAGTTTCTATGCTGTTTGGTGAAGTCACATTCTCAACATACAGGGTCAAAATTTATATTTACACAAGGGTAATTTGGTGCAAAATTTGGCCTGGGTTTCTTAGAGCAAATTTTATGGGGTTTTGATCCTTGAGTAATTGCTGAAAATATAACTGACCCAAGGTCTGTAAAGACAGCAGGTTGTCCAAATAATGTCTTTTCCTGGAACAAATTCACTATTGGCATCCTCTCCTACCTGGAGAATTAGCCTGTGTTTCTCAGAGAACAGTTTTACATACTAGTTGTTTCAATAGCTGTAGTGCAGCTAAGATTCAGCTAGAGTGGACTTGCACCTTGTACGCTGATTTGTAATACAACTGTTTTCTTTCTGATCTGGTCATAGGTGCGTAACAGCAAAGCTAGTGGCTACTGCTTAGATCAGGGAGCCGAAGAGGATGACAAAGCAATCCTTTATCCATGCCATGGAATGTCTTCTCAGGTAAATGGTTAAAATCCCCTAATTAGTGAGAATTTTAACACAAAGAATTTTCAGAAGAAGCAAAATAGTAATTTGGTGCATTTGAGTTGTATTTGGCAGTATATTCTTGGGTTGCAAAGGAATGGATCTGGCTTTGCTCCAGTCTTCTCAGGTGCCCTTTCCAAGATTGTTCAGCATGTGAATCTGTACATTGAAGATGCCAGTTAGGAAAACAGAGGAATGAGAATTTGTGTTAACAAAGAGATCCACCGAAGACTAATGAATTTGGATAGTTTGTGTGAGTGAGCAGCTCTTCTCGTTATGACTTGACTTATTCTAAGAATAACACTTCTTTAAACTTAACTGTTCATTGGTCCAGTAGTCTCTTATGAAGAAATGATTTAGCAAGCTGCTGGAGTGGTTCCCCAAGTAGGCAAAAAGTCAACCATGTATTTAACATCAACTTCAAAGGGAATAAAGAATATCTTTTAAGTTAATGCTTTTCTAAAATAGAAGATTTCTTTTTTGTCAGTCCCTGTGTGTATTATTATTTTCTTACAGATGTCTGAAGATTTTTAAATTATGGTTTTCCTTTCCATGCTCATAGTGATGTTACTTGGTTTTTAAATACAAGTTGGATGTTATTTAAATCCAGGACTTGAGCTTCTTCTGAAATGTAATTCTAGGGTGGTTTTTTTAAAAATACCATCTGAATCAAAACTACATTAATGATCATTCTGATGCATAAATAAACTCTGACCTTATCACAGACTTAACACGCAATTATCTGATGTTCAGTCATACATATATTGATTTGGAGTCCTGGCTCGTACATCACCATGGAGGCATAACAAGACTTGCAAAATATAAATATTGCCTATTGTGCTTGATTGCAAGCTGATGAAGTGAGACAGTAATTCCTACTGACAAAATGTCCACCTTTGGCAGGATCATTATGGAACATTTGACTGACACTTTCCTAGTAGAGGCAGAAGAAACAGCATTTGAGTAAAGCAACAAAATAGTGTTGCTTAATTAGATGTAAATGAGCTTTTCAAGAAGACTCTAACTAGAGATGTGGAGACACTCAGAGTTCAGTTTCTTGCTTCATTATAACTCTGACCAGAAAGTTGCAAATTTAAGTCCTTCAAGAAAGTCCCTTTGCAACATCTAGTCTCCCATTAGCGTGCTAGCATTGAGAAGAATAATGTTCTAACCATAACTTATTTTGTAAGTCGTTAACCTACTTGTTTGCCTCCATGACTCCTGTTTCATAGAATATACTCTGTCTTCCAGAAGAAGAAAATAGATGAGGGCATAAGTTACTGTGAGTTTATTTGAAAGGGTACAATGTGCTCCACTTCTCCTAACTCTTGTAAATTTGGGGGCATAAAGGAACAGGTCACTTTCCTTTCAGTAAGATATAAATACTTTGCCTAGTAGATGATGCCTTTTTAATTGTGAGCCCTAGACTAGACACTGGGCAGATCTTCTCTGGAGCAAATAACAATACACAAAGTATTCATGGCGCAGTAAGTTGAAGTCAGGTAGTTAATTCTTTTCTGGCTTGCTTCTGCTACAGGTCTTCAGTATCCCATTTATGTGAATTTTCTGGGAAAGCCTAAAAAGCTGTTTTTAGACCTTAAATTACAGTCACAAGGTAGAGGCCTTTTGTTGCTAGCACTGTATAAACACATAAAAAGAGAGCCACTCTTCTCAAACCCTTAAAATCCAAAGAGTCCCCTATGTGTGAGACTTATGAAAGTATGGGAAAGGCAAAAGGGTAATCTACCAAATTATCCTGCAACACCTTCTCTTTCCTTTTTTTTTTAGAAAAAAAAAGGGAAAAGGAAAAAAACATTCATTCTCTAAGAAACACCAAGCAGAAGGCAGAGGTGATGTTTTATCTAAGTTGAGTGGTTCACAGACAAGCATGGGTTGGAGCCACTCAGATGTAGACAAGTTAATTAATGATTACACAGCTGGAAAACTTCTATCATCTCACCGCAATTTACAAAATTAATTCAGTATGAGAACCACAGCTGCACAAACCCTAATCAAGGATATTCAAGCACAGAGCATGAAAGGTGTTGACAGCAAGTATTTTAATATATTAAATAAACATTTTTAAAGCCCTTCTTCTAGTCAGCCTGGGTAAGCATAGTTGTCTTATGTTTAGCTTTCAGTTTCTGACATTTTTCTTCTCAAGCGCAGGGCATAAAATACCCCTACTGAGTTGAGATTTGGGTTAGTTGTACATGCCCACTGAATATAAAAGAATATAAACATGGCACTCATTTCCACCAGTTAGGCGATGACTGGTGATTGCTGTTTCCTACTGGTGTGAAAGCCTCTCACTCGTCAGCTATCGTCTTGTTTGTTTTTCATACTCTTCAATTCTGACAAGCAAATTACCAGTGATTTTAGTATATACATGGAAAAATAAAACCACTCCACTGTTACTGCTCCATGAACAAAATGCCTTTCTTTATGTGTATTCTCAAGATCAGTTTTTTACCATGATAAATCACATCTTTTCAATGGCATCACCTTTTAAATTTCTTTATTTCAGAGACAAGCTCTTTTATGGATGCTCTGGAATGCATTTAGCCTGAGTTTACATCAATTTAGCTTTGACTTGAGCTAGCTCAGGGTAAGCTAACAGCTAGGGATACACAGACAAGGTTTTGAGTCAGTCTAAGTTGATTTCAAAACTCACTTGACAGAAATGTAGTGTCCTTTCTATATGTGTTCATTGGATCTGAAGTTTGAGTCCAGTCCTTATCAGGAAAAACGGTTTGCAAGTACTGCTGAGAGAAACAGTCCAGGGCTAGTGAACATTCAGACACAAAGGAATCCATTGGGGGTCTTGCACTGCCTTGTGTGTGGCCTCTCTTGTACAATCACCTGCAAAGTCCAGTGGTTCTACAGCACTACATAATACCCATTTGTTGTAAAACAAATTTTAAAAATGGGGGACACAGGAATCGATACAACCCCCCAAAAGTGGAATGTGCTGTCCTGAAAGCTTCTTAGAATGGTTATAGGACACACAGGTTTTGAACCATCTGAGAGCACTTATATTAACCTCAGTGGCAATATTCACTGTCGCAGAGTCTGTCTGGAATGCTGTGATGTGGAGCTGATTATACAGTATGTAAAAGAAGAGAAGTTAATAAAATGGCATCCTGAAATAGAAAGGCCCTGGTGAACAGCCTCCTTCTCCGCCCTCCTCTATTCTCTTTCACGCCGAGAGAAAGAGGAGGCACTGCAGCTGTGAAAGAGAAAACTCCCTCGGCATTGAGATCAAGCGGAAAGATGGGAGATCTCGATGTTCGGATTCCTGGAGCTTGCAGCTATGCAAACAGATGGAATAAGAGGAGATGAAAGGCTTTACTTAAACTGTCGCTTGAGGGCAGATATTTAACATTTTGCTTGGTAGAGCTTTGACTTTCCAGAGTCTCACACCAGGTCTGATTGCTCGGAGCAGGCTGGATGAAAAGGTGGTTTCTTAACCTGCAGGAAGCGGTGGGTGAGATACTGTAACAAACCTGGAAGTTTGGTAACTTGTGTTTGTCTTGTGATGACAAATATTCTGGAGACTTAAGATATTTCGGATTCCTGTCTAGCTTGCTGTTTCAGTTTCTATGTCAGCTTACACTTAACCTGCACGGCTGAAGGATCATTTAAAATTTCTGTTGCTTGGAGAGTAAGAGTGAGAGAGAGGGGTTGAATCAGTGTGGAAAGCTACCAGACCCAACCATGTAACTCTTTCCTACAAAGCTGTTTTTATTTTGTGCTTTTTTATCATTTCACTGGAAATTAGCAGGAATAGATTTTTCTGAAGTCAAATCCTTCAGTAAAAAGCTGGCATTTCCTTATCACACTGATGCTCCTGGAGGATCACCTTCCATAGGCAGCACCACTCACTATTTTGACCCAGATATGGCAGCTTTGATAAACAACCTTTGACATCTTTCCCATTCTGCTGAGATTTCTGGATGTTGAAGGGAAAACTATCTTATGTTATCACAGGTATGGCAGATAGTATCAGGGTTAGATCTTGGAGCATTTTATAGACCACTTAGCTTCAGTGTCATTTATCTGGATCCTTCAGCTCTTCTCAGATAAAAGAGAAAAACTGTGCAAAGATTCACCCTCATGTGATGTATAAAACTGTTTCTGTTCTGCAGCTTGCAGTGCAAGTATGTGGATACTTAGGGCTCTCAGTCCATCAAGACTTGCACAGATTTTTATTTTTTTTAATGAATGGGATTGAATATTCCTTAATAAGGGGACTTTGTCATTTGATTCTGGATGACTGGCACTGGGAATGGATTTGGTGTGATGTATCATGCCCACGGTTCTTACACAAATTCAAAGGTTATTTCTTTTTCAGTATGGTAGTGGCACTTAAGATCAAATTTGAACACAGCAGGTGTAATTTCACTTTTTCATTGACTCTGTATCCCAGTTCCTGTTTTCTAGTCTACATTAATAAGCAGCTTATTTTAATGCTTATTTTGTTTTCACAGTTTGTGTTGTCTCTAGGAAGTTGTGATATAAAATCTTTGGAGGAAGATGTTAATAATCGTAGTTTTTGAACCTTAATTTCTGGTCTGATTTTGCAGAAGCAGGCACTAAAGCTTTATTATGTAGTATGGTCTGAACTGAGAGAATTGTTTGTGGGTGGTTTTTTATGATTCTATTTTATTTTGAGATAAGCCTAAGTTTTAATGACTGTTGGAACTCCTGACAGAAAGTACAGATTCAGGAAAATTAAGCCCATGATGTTTCATTTGTCTCGTCATTGTTTAGACAGCAGCTTCTTGCACCGAGCTGTCTGACTCTGTTGAGCTGTCACAAAACTGCCATTTTCAATATTGGAGATAGAACTGGAAGATCCACTAACTCTATTATAAACTAAGGCCTAAGCAGAAATGGTACTTTCTGCTTTGACAGGCTTCTGTGTAACAATGTCTTTCCCAAGTGCGTGGCTACTGTAATGCAGAGCACATACAATTCTAAAGACAAAGAATATTTTAGACCATTTTGGTGTTGGTACAGAAAATGCTGCTCATCTTAAGCCACAGGGAAAATCGATCCTATACTACAGAGCAGGTAGCCCATTATAAACAGTAGTTCTGATTATCTAGATAAGGCAAAGCCTAACAGGTTGCTAGGTGATATTTTGTGACCTGGAGAGATGTAATAAAGATTGCAAGATGAACACATTTCCAAGTTAGTGCAAGTTTCAGCCATGCCTGCAGTTCATGTGAACTCTGCTGAGTACCCATTAGATATCAGAAGGGTGAAATACACAGGCAGGTTTCACTTTTTTTTTAAAAAAGGCTTGTGGATGGTTGTTTTTTCCCCCCCTCCTTTGTAAGGGAAAAAAGGAGTTTAATTTGTCTGAGCTGACAGTCCATTCGTATTTTGAATCACTTTGCTTGCTTGAGCTTCTTTCACATGTGTCTCCCATACCCTCATAGTGAAAAGAAAATTTTAAAAAGTGTCTCAGTTTAGTGTGTATAGACAGTACCTCAACAATTACATTGTTCTTAGCAAGAAGCATCCTCATGGGGTTATCCCTCTGCCTTCTCTGATGTAGGCTCTGTTCTAACTCTGTGCTTCACATAGTTGCTCTGAACAGAAGTGGCAGGTGGGAAAATGAACACATACTATGTCAAAAGGCATCTCAGAGCATGCTCTTTTTACCACCAGTAAGACATGATTATTCACAGCATGATTCTTCGGAGGTTAATAAGGCTGGCAGTAGAAAGCTAGACTCTAATTCGAGATTCTTTGATTGACTCTTAATGATATCTCATGCACTGGTCAGTAGCATCCAATAAATGGCAGACACTTCTGACCTTCCTTCCCTTTCTTGTTAAGCAATTCCAGCCATATAATAGCAATAAGATCAGACAGGCAGTGAATTTCCTGGGTGATAATTGCATTTCTTCGGTGTCTCGGATCTTCACCCTGCAGCATCCAGCCTCACAGCACACAAGCCATGGAGCTGACTCTGTTTTGCAGCTTTTTGGCACCTGGGTGCCACACTTGATTACTTCTAAGGTAAGAAGGGCAAATATACTGGTGTAACGACTCTGGATTTAAGCACAAGAAGTGAGAAGCAGATACATCTGATTTGACATATTGGCTTGCTGCCAAATTAACATTGTGTATTTTCACTTTAATGTGTTTTGATATCTCTTCCTCAAGTATATTGAAAGTAGCAGTAATTAAGGGGATTACTTACTAATTTTTGCAATTTATAAATGAGGACTTTATAGCTATTGTAGTTACCTACAATCAGCCAGCCAGCCATTTTGCAGGTAGATTGTGGCAAGAGTTGGAGAACAGGGGGATGGACCACTGGACTTTTAGGTGGCTAAGCAAGCCCAAAGCCCCAGTGTTGGTGGGGCTTTGGAAGGGCTTCCAGGGGAAGGTGAGGGCCAGCAACAGCTGGCTGGTAAGCTGACAGAGCCCCTTTTCCCTAAAACCACCCTTAAGGCTTTGAGGATTTATTAGAATACAGACTGAATAAAATACTAGTGGGGAAAAATCAGACGTGGAAGAAGCAAGATAAAGAGTTTGAAATCAACCTTCCTTCATCAAGACTGTGTTCTTCACGCCTGCTGTCATCCAGCAGTTCTTCTGTGCCTTCTTGGATTGCAAGAAACTTTTCAAGGGTCCCCAGTGCATCCCTGGAAAAAGCTTGCTTTTTCCTCCAGTACCTCGAGATGTGGGCTTATGTGTGCCCAGGATTCTGCAGGCTCGTGCTGGCTGTGTCCCTTCCCATGCATGCTGCACAGGAGGTTGTGCCACCCCAGTGAGCTCGGAGGGCTCAGAGAAGGAGCAAAGTCACCTCCTCTGACCCCAAATGTAGCCTTGCAAGAAGGCAAGGGGGCAGCTGCCCTCTTCTCACAGGAGAAGGCTGCTGCGAGCACCCAAAGGAGTTCTCTTCCATTGCATGTTTGTATTGTGACAGTTAGTCCTGATCGACAAGAGCCATCTACAGCTATTCTTTGTCTTTAAATACTTTCCCTTGGTCCAAAGTTAATGTAATAAAATATATTCTGGCAGGCTGAGGTCACAAGAGACCAATTCTTTTTACCTCGCCTTCTAGATATGGATTTTTTGTTTCTTATGGGCCATTTTCCTGCGAATGACTTGAGGGAAGTGAAATCAGCACTTAAAAGAGAAGAAAGGTTAAAAAAAATTACACTCCTGTAAAAATTTACATGACTGATTATGCTTATTTTTTTTTATTTGAAAAAACCCTCTAAAATAATAAATGGCCTCACCTGAAGCCTCCAATTACAGCCAGTAGCATTTACCACATCACTAAATGGCAGAACTGTTAAGCCTCACACTGAAATATCAGAGTGTGATTCTTTATTATGTAGGCCTGAACCATATGTTAGCAAATTTGCTGTTATTTCCCTAAGGATGTCTTTTTTTTTCTTCCTGTTTCTCTCATATTTTTGGGTACTGGTTGCATGGTTGAATTTTTTCAGTAACGTTTATTTACAAAAACTAATTAGACTTGTTGCTATCAATAGCCTCTAACAGAGCTCTTAAGAACAAACTGCATGGCAAATTGACATCGTGTCCTTGTTAAATCAACTCCTGCTGAGTGGCTATGATTTACATATTGATTACTTCACTTTCTTGATTGCCCTTTTGCAGTGAAGTAGTGGGTAGGGACTAGTGGGAAGGCAGAGGTGTGAGAGAAAGGAATATTGTGTCCTGCGAGAGCTTCCCAAGCGTTGCCCTTGAGCAGCATGTGCCAGACTGGGAAGGTCCCAACACACAGCAGGACAAAGGACTCCTCACCAGCGCTTGGAACAGAAGCTGGCAGGGAATGCAGCCACAGGTCAGCTTTGTGTCCCATCTCTGGGGTACCTGGGGCTGCTGTTACAGACCTCCCTTTCCTTTCTTCCCCAGCTTGTCCGCTACAGCTCTGAAGGTGTCCTGCAGCTGGGGCCGCTGGGCTCCACCGCCTTTCTGCCCGACTCCAAATGCCTCGTTGATGATGGGAAGGGCAGGACACCCACTTTGAAGAAGTGTGAAGATGTCCTGAGGCCAGCACAGAGGTTCTGGGATTTCACACAGGTATGGAAGAGCTTGGGGAGCCTTGCAGAGATAAATTGGAGAGAAATGCTGCTCCAGAGGATATAATGAAGAACAAGGAGGTCTTCAGAGGACTATTCTAGGAATCTGCCTTTATGCATTCTAGAAATAGTCAGATATATTTTCTATAGGTCATGTGCTATCCAGGAATTTTCTTATTATTAAGAATTTGGGGATATGCTTTCTAGGAATTTGTAGTTATCCTTTCTTGGAATATTCTAATTTCTGTAGTGATTGTCAAGAACATATTTGTACTTTTTTTTTTTATGTCTAGGAAATTTTGCTTCTGGACATTTTATAGGACTTTTCTAGCATCTTTGTAAAAGTTTTTAGATCTAGAACTTTCAAATATTTTTTAGGACTTTCAAAAGTATTCTTACAGTTTCTGAAATTTCCTGTATCTTGGGTTTGTAGGAATTCTCTAGTGCTTTATAGAGACTTTCTAGTGATTTCTGGAGAATTTTCCAGCAATTCCTAAATTTAGAATTATCAAGGAATTGTTTTGGATCTTTGTATGGATTATCTAGCTTCTCCTAGGAATTTCTTGCACTTTCTAGGGACTTTTATCAGGGACTGTGATATATACAGAACTTTCCAGGCATTTTATAGTTCTTTATAGGGATTTACAGATGTAGCACTATTTTTCTTCTAGCCTTTTCACCTTTTTTGTTCCTTCTTCTAATTCTTTTTTTTTTTTTTTTTCAGAATGGTCCAATCATCAGCAGAGACACTGGCCGTTGTCTAGAAGTGGAAATGTCAAAGGATGCAAATTTTGGGCTCAGATTAGTTGTACAAAGGTGCTCGGGGCAAAAATGGATGATTAGAAACTGGATAAAACATGGCCGACATTGACTGCCGGGGCTGAGGAGCTGCCTCTCCTGCTGTTGTCCATTGCGCAGTGTGCCATATTTTGCAAGGCATTTGTCTTAAAGCAAATCAGTCTGAACAGGACTTGGCTCTCAAGAGTTCTCCATAGTTGAGCATTCAATGGAAAAAAGAAGAGAAAGAAAAGCAGACACATACATGCCCTGTTTGACTCTTCCTTGCTCTGGTAGACAACCTGGGAAGCTTAACAAGAATTTTCTGTTGATTTGGAAATCTTGTGAAGAACAGAACACAACAGAAAAGTGGGTTCCTTAAGCTCTCCTAAAGGAATTAATAGACAGATGTTTCTATGATGAGTTCAAAGGAGAGATCCCAATACTGCCTCATAGAGAGAGTTCTCTGATGGGTAGCTTTTTAGCTTTAAGTTATTGACTGGTGCACAACTCCTATGGTGAATAATCATGTGCCTTTTTTATTGTACTTCGTATAAAAGGGGACTGGAAAAATCCCACCTTTTCAGCATGTCTGGTTCATTGTACTAATCAAGATGATCTGTAAATAACACTGGAAATATAATATATGAAAAATTTCAAGGTTGATTGTTTAGGAGTCTCTATTTCTAGACAGAGACTGTTCCGCAAATGTTTACAGGTGGTTCTCGACCTTCAAGCTGCTCAATAGCAGCATTTTAGAGACCTCTTCTAGTTAGACACAGGTAAATGTTGAATAGGTAAAATAGCCACATGCTCCATTATATTGCCACATTTTACATTTCTTGGCTGTAAAGGCATCACAATATAGCACTTGCATATTTAACTCTTTCAAAGCAGTAAACGTCCTAGCAGATGAATGAACTTCTAGGAGCCTCAGTTGGCCTCCAAGCCCTGAGTCTGTAAGTGCAAGGTTCCCATCTTGCAGTGCTGTGCATGCAGGTGCCCTGTTGTGTTGTTCCAGAAACTTCCTGGAAGCTGGATACTCATTACTTCTGAGATAAGCTGACTGACTTGGGTGCCATTTGTAGAATTTAACAACCTGCATCTTGCATTTTGTTTCCCATTCTGTGAAAATGTCAGATGTGAGCACACATGCTTTGTGAGCACTGTCTAGACAAATTTCCTGAGTAAACCAACAGTCTTCCCAGTATTTGAAAAACAAATAAAAACCTAGTGATAAGAGGGCAAACTAGAGCAAGAACTAGGCAGGATATATAGATACTGTTACTCTGAAATATAAATATTTTACTGTAGTTGACCCATTGACAGCATCCTCATGAACCTGCATTTGGTAACGTACTGAGTGGTTCATGCAGTAGCAGTACATGGGCTGCCAGAGCCTTATCAAGGCTGTCAAAGTTGATGACCACTGTCAATGTCAGCGGGCTTTGGATGTGGGTCTGTGGCAGACAGCTTTTAAATCAGTCATACTGAAGGAGAGACAGAGATGGTATCTGTTCACTTCGCTGTTTAATATTTTATAGTAATTTTTTTAAAATTTGTTTTACTGAGCCAGGAAAATAGGTAATTGCAGACACTGGTACCATAAAACTTGGTGATCTGTTTCTTTAAGAGCTTTTGCCATTCCTATATCAAGGCATGCTGAACAAAATAGAATGGAAGGAAAGCTAATTTTTCAAGGGCATGATATGTAATAAAATATTTACTTTTAACATGCAAAATTCATTAGTTCTTGTCAACTCTTGGTTGGTATTTACAAAGCATATCACTATATTTTGCCCCAATTTTATTTTTGAAACAGAGTGTGCAGGATGTAATGCAAAGCCAATGCTCCTGGAGTTTATTTGTGGCCAATTGCTGATTTTTATTTATGTCACATGGATCTGATTATGCATGAATGTATACAAAAGAATAATTCTGGGTGAGATTCTAAATATAAAAACGCGTAAAATACCGTGTTTATGGTTAGTTGAACATAACCTCTTGAACAGTGTAATAAGATCTGCAAGGAGAGGTAGCATTTTTAATAAATCAAGCAACACAGTAAAATAACATGGACAAGCTCGGTATTTGAGCCTTCCTGCAGGTCTTGAACAGTTAGGAAGCTTCAGGCTAAATACAGATTTGGAACAGCTGCCCTCCATTTCACCTCCTTATGTTACCCTATTAGACAATTTAAAAGGATAGTTACCATCTATGGAGCAGGTGTTGAAAGCTTTGTACAGTTCTATTTGCAAGTGACTTTTCATCTTCTCTCCAGATATAATTTCTCCCTTTTAGATTGTATGAAAACTGAATTCTTTTTTTGTTTACTCTGATGGAGTTTCACTCTTTGAAATATTTGGCCGAGAAAAGTGAGAGGGCAAAAGAAGGGAAATGAAAGATGGTTTTACCAGGTGAACTTTCCAGGAAGTAAAGTCACAGGTCATTCACACCATTTGTAGTCTTTCCAGTGAGTAAGTGCTAACTATTTTCTATGAAGATGGCTGGAAGTTGAAAGTAATTGTCAGTGTGAATACTAAATGCCTAACTATTAGAATATAAAGTTACTGTGCTGAAAAGAAGCAAATAGGTCTCATGCTTTTTTTTTTCCCCCTTTTCTTTTTTCTCCTTGTCTTGAATTGCTGCTGTACACTTGATCCTTGGATAGCAATGATGCAGCAAGCCTTTCACATCCTGGGTAAATGAAAAAGGGAGGCTGATTATTGGAGGAATACCAGATTTTAAATTTACTATCCTGGAAGTGTTGCATTTGCAGTTTAGGAGCTTTGGAGCTGTGAAGACCAGATAGATCTGTGTTTACTGGCAAAGATTTTGAGCAAGCATGACAACCCTTCGCTATGACACCACCAGAATGAATGTGGATTGGTTGTCTTGAAATTTTGCTACTGCACATTTTCAGTGCCCAGAGCAAAGCATTTTAATGTGGCCACGTTGTCTAACTGAGAGTGGTCAGTCCTGGCCAGCTCTGAGCGCAGGCGCCACAGGCTGCAGAAGGCTTGCAAGAACCAGGCTTCCAGTATAAGAAGGAAAACAGATTTTTGTAATAGATACAGGGCTCTGAGATTTACAGAATAATATAAAAGAATTCAAATAACTCATAGGTGGAGTTGGTATTTTCTGTGATTGTAAATTTTTAAGATTTACAATTTCTTATATTTGAAAAACACATCTCCTGGATTATTTTTACTTTAGTCTTTATCTGTATGAACCACTGCTTTGGCTGTGGTTTTAACCTGGTGACTCTGCGTGTGAGAGGGTCTTAAATATTCTCTCATAGAAGGAATAATCATTTTTAAAGCCTTGACTATTATCTGTTTTAACCAAAGTCTATGGGTCTCTTGTCAGTATTTCACCCCTTAGTATAATCTGAAGCCCTTCTTAATGTTGTTTCAAATTTTCAGTCCTGTTTCCCACAGTGCAGCAGCCCAGGTATTATGAAAAGGATTTAATACAGTGTAATTTGCCTTGCAGAGAAAATTAAGATCAAAATCTTCAATTGCCATTTTGTTTGATTTAGGAGATTATGGAGTTAAATACTAGGTCCTAGGACAGAAGAATACAAGGTGAGAGAGAACATTGTCTAGTACAATGCTGTCAAAGGCAAACCAGTAAAAAAAATACTTTTCTAATTGTGTCAAGACCTCTAAAAATTTGTTTGAGTCATGTGAGGTGAAAAAAGCCCTTTCTCCTTTGAGAGCTGTAAGCTATTTTCCAAGTAGAATTTATCCTTGGCTCAATTAAAGCCATTTGTTCCTCAGCCAAAATTGTCTTCTAGTTTTATTGGCTCACTTGTTCCTAAGGCATGCTAACCTTCAGTGGAAAGCAACTAAGAGAAAGATGAGCTAAAAAAGGTGTTGATGAAGGACCCAGTGGATTCCCCTGTAATTACATAAAGAACTATATTGTGCTTATCCATGAGGCATGAGAACTCTTAAGCACTGTTCCACATCCAAAGAGCTAAACTCTGGTTTCATAGAAATGATCTAAGGCAAAAATATGGAAACAAACAACAGATCTTCATACATCTTCTGAAAGTGTTGAACTATCTCATTTCAATGAATAATATGGGCCTTGGTGTGTCTGAACATCAGGCCTTCGCAGTCCTTTGTTTATATTTCTTTTCAACAGCCTTCTTAGAAACTGTGGTCTCATAGATGAAAACCTCACTTTCTGTGTGACAAGGGGTGTAATCTATCTGACACAGGACAGCTACAATTTTAAGTACTTAAGCCAGAGCTAATAAGATTTAATGAAACAGCACCAGTCCTAATCTGTTCTTTAGATCAATTACACAGCATGTAATTCCTTCAGTATCCAGTATTCATTTGAAATGGTTCATTAGCAGCCATAGAGCACATTATGGCCTGTTTTGGGACCCATGAGTTGGGTTGTAAGAAGAGCTTTAATAGAAGTTGGAGTTCAGAGGCAGTTTGGCATATACTATTTAGTTAGAGTATAAATACCTTAGTTTTTTTCATGAAAGACTTTGGGAGGAAGAACAACTGTCAGAATTCACTTAATTGAAAATGTTTCTAGCAATGATGTTCCATTTTTGACTGCTGCTAGTTTGACTGCCTGCTTCTTCCTGCTAAACCAAGCCAATCATGAGGTCATGTCACAGGTAGAAGACGGTATTGCAAATTAGAAGAACTAGGTAACAAGCTGGATAAAAACCAAGGAATGGTCAGCTCTTCACGTGTCTCTGGACCTGGATGCCATCAAAGTAAACTTGATACTATGTTCTCTCTGGAAAGAATCCCAAACTTAACACATTTTTGTATTGCTTCATCAGGAATACCTGTTCAAGAGACCACTGCAGTGGGTACCTTTGAATCTTATTTTGCAAATACAATTATATTTTTGTGTGTGTGACATTAGTGGACTTTAGGTTAAAGCTGTAATTACTGAATGCATGAAAAATAGATTAATTGGCACCATGGTCTACTGAAGTATGTGCATCATGCGTTTATAGCTTCCTGTGTGGTCACAAGCATATTCTTGAAATATTAATGCATTGAGTGCATTCTGCTAGAGATGGAGTTTGCTTTACCTAGTGAACTAAGGGAACTCAATGAGTAAACACTGAAATTATATAGTTCATAATTCTCAGTCAATGTGGCACAAAGTGCAACAATATTTACATCTTCTAAAAAAAATGCAATTAATTAGCTTCAGGTTCTCTCTTAACAATCTATTTTGCTCTGATAACTGCTGAAAATGCCATGTCCCTATAAAGATCTGGGATGCTTATGCCATGTGAAGACTTTTTAGCTGTGTCTTTAAAATGCCCCAATCATCAATGGCATTAGAAAAAGGGATATACAGTGACCTCTCTAGTAAGTTGTAATGGATTTTAGAGTGGTTTCACAAAATATATTGACTTCTATTATGAAAGCGCTAATGATCTGTAACTAAAAGTATTGTGTTCATGGGTTGCCCTAAGCAAAAACAACGTTCTTTGCCCAAGAATAATTACTTATAAATACCCCACTGAAGCAACATATGGCAACCTGATTTTGAAGAACAGAATTTCTGAATCAAGAGCATTCTACAAAGATGAAGAGGTACTTACTACTTTCCCTAGGGTTACAGTTTTCTACTGGCCATCAACAAGTATTGTGCAGTTCTCAAACTCTTTGTAATAAGTTGAATTAAAAAAATAATGCAGCAACAAGAATGCAAACTGTGACTGCAAATAATTTTTCATTATGTGGCACATCATCAAATCAATTTGTATTTACACTTGAAAAGTTAATAAATTACTATGCATTTTACTGCTGACATCAGCTGCATTTTTTATCACTGTACATTTGAATACCTTGTATGGAAATTCAAAGTTGTTGCACAAAGGAAAACTAGAAAAGCAAAGTATATATGCATTTTAAAATTTAAACTGCATGTAATCTGTTCTGAAAGGTAGTCAGCCCATTTTTGAGATGAGCACAGCACACTTTGCAGCAGATTCCAAGCTGTTCTAAAGTGGACGAGCTCTACGGATGTCAGAGGAGATGCATCAGCACATACTCATTAGAGGCTTAGCCCCTGACCGTGCACATCTGGAACTAGATGGACTACAGACTGTGACTGCTCAGTGACTGTCAGACCTGACGGGAGGCTCGTCTTGCCACCCCAGCACAAAGACACACTTGTGTAACGCTTGCAGGTACCAACCCACACAGCAATACAAGCTCTGTTCTTGTATGGTCCTGCAGGACTAGTAAGGACTCTGCAAGCATTCAAGCATAGATAAAAAAAATCCCCATAAAAAAATTCTGACTTTGCAGTCACCATTCCTGGAATCCCTGAACCATGGGGAAAAATACGCTTGCGAACCACAGCCTGGATGCTGATGATGAAAGTGTTCTCTTTCGAGGAGTTTTGTGTTGGAGCACTGTTTTAGAAATTCTGATGTGCAAGAGCACAATTGATCTGTCATTGATGTGTTACTGTTCTAAAGAACACAACCAAACCAGAACAGCTTATACTTCCCAAATTGCCTAGTTAATAGAGAGGACTGAAGAATATCCCACACCCTGTGACCTGACCCCTATCAACAGGGAGGTCAGATCTGCAGATGATATAAAATGCCATTGCTCTGCTGCAGCCAAGGAAGTCATGGGGACTATGGTAATTTATGCCATCTACAGACCTGCTCTGTTGTAACTAATACTACTGTTAGTGACTTTTTTTCTGCTTCCAAAGTCACTTTTATCTGCCTAAAGGCAAGAGAAAGGGGATACGAAGTGCTTATGAACTCCCTTCTCTACAGTCATACATCTACGAGATGGCTACACAGCTCAGCACCTCATCACTGAAAACAGTCAATAATTGATGTTTAGAAGAATGAAATAGGAGACAGGAAAATCATAGAATGATCCTTTCATCGTGTAACTCCCCTAATTTCAAAAGGTAAGGAATTCCCAAGCCAGAGGCTATACACGCCAACCCAACCAGTAGATTTAATAACTGCTGTGGGCCTGTATGTATCTAATCCACTTATAGGCCTGGATGTCACCACATCCTGCTGCAATAAATAGCACAATTGCTGTGAGTCAGTATCTCTGCTTTTCATTCCATAGGATGGCCTGTAGGTCTCTTGTGGTGAAAAACTGTAACACCCACCAACTCTGTTATAACACCCTTCTTAGCTTGACCTTTGTGATCCTCTTCTAAAATGTATTTCAGAGCTGGTTGAGTGTCATGGGTTTTTTTCTATCACTAGCAAACAACTTTGTAAAAGCTCAGGCGGATGCTCTGTGTCATATATTGGATCAGGTGATAGCATGGCGAGAACTGCTCAGGTTCTTGAACTGCTCAGCAGTATAAAACATACATTACTGGTTTTAACATTGATTTTGGATCTCAGCCAGACTGTCTCTCCTGTTAGCATGTATGCACAAAGTCTGCAATTTGTGATCAAAGAGCACAGAGCATCTGAGAAAGGATCTGATGTCTTCTTTTATTCTGCTAGAAAGAACTCCCTGTCCGGGCCCCCTGCTAGGAGGAGGCCATTGGGCCCACCCATGGGTTGCAGTTGTGTGACCAGGCTGGGACACGTTTCCGTGCTCCTGACTCTCTTGCACACCTCTGCCCTCCTTGAATTAACTGGGTGAGACCTGAGCACACAAGCTTTCTCTTTCCTGATTCCTACAAGGACAGTGACTGCACAAGCCGCAGAACAGCTGTTAAGCGATTCCTTGGTTTATCCAGAGGAAGTAGAGTTGGCTGTCATCTTCAGGCGGGCAGCAACACAGTCAGCCTCAGGAGGAATAGCCTGACACAGCCTTGGCAAATTCAGCTCCACCTCCAGGATCAGTCTCTTTTAGGGTGAGGCATTTCTTGTAAATCCACCCTAGGGACTCTGTGTAGAAACGCTACTCTGTTGCTAGCTAAGACATTCTGTGGACTTAATTTCCTATTGTAATCAAGCCAGCATTTCTTGGAAGACGAAATGTCACCTTTAAAGGTACCATATGCTTGCTAAAATGAATGTTCTGTGAATAATATCCAACAAAATTAGGTTCATGTAAATATTTTGTCAGCAGTTCTGCATCTGACTGCATTTGTACTACAGAAATTATCCCAAGTCTCAGATTTTTCACTGTGAAGAATGTATATCACGACTGTAGCTATTCCTCTTCTTTTTTTGATCAATAAATCTTCATGAATCAACTGTAAATCGTGTGTATGTGCCTGTAACCGAGCAGTAAGCAGCAGTGACAATGATTTTTCAGCCTACAGGTTGCTTGGTGGCCATTTTGTTTTGTTTTGGCTGTCTGTGGTTCCTCTAACACAGCTGAGCACCTGCATTAGTTAGCCTTGCCTTTGCATCCTAATTGGTTATTTGGGCTTTTCAACAAGAAAATAAGGTACTGAAATATTTTCCTCTCTACCTCTAATGCCGAGGTAAGAGTAAAAAAAAAACCAAAAACCAACAAACAAAACCTCTTTGTGCTAGAACGTATGCAACATTCCTAACCCGGGAACAGGTCCCAGAACTTATTTCAGTGTCTAAAACCAATTATAAGCCTAAGCACCAGCAATCAAAAATCAGCCCTTTTCATGCAAGTTTAGCACAACATTTTTGTGTACTGTATTCTTAACGTAAGTTCACATTTACTGCTTAACCATAGTCTCAGAGTTTCCCCTTAGACCCTTCCCGTCTTCTTCTATCATCTTATTTCCCTACTGTAATTGTATAACTTTCTTTTTTCAGTTGTGTTACTAATGCATATGACCTGCATTGGAAAAATGACCCTTTATAATTAACAAAAATAATTTTGCCATTTAGGGAACTTAGGGGTAAAGGTGCTACCACCAGAGTGCTGTGTCATCACAATTTTTAAGTCCATTAATTTTAGAAAAGCCAAACAGAACTTCTGATGGTCCCCCCCACACACACACCCCTTGGGTGGGCCCAGCTGGCACAAAAAGTTTTTGAAGAAAATATTGTGGTTTAGTGTTGTAACTTGGAGTTACAGAAATGGGATGATAAGGGAAGGGTAACGTACGTCGAGCTTTCCTTGAACTGGAAAAGTGAGAGTTTAGCATGAGAGACTGAGCTGCACTGTCCGGTATGGAAAGCAGGCACCCACGTACAGCAACCCACTGAGTGACCAGGCCCTGGGTTCTTTACGTGGATAACTGAGCTGTAATACAGAGATCTAAGTCAGGGTTCAGGAAAGATTTTTCTGCTTTTGCAGTTTATTACAGGGAAATCTGTCTAATCTGTTGACAGAGCTCCAAAACACACACGGGTTGGTGCAGCGATGTGTTAGCAGTGAAACGTTTGCCAAAAGCTACTGAAATTCTCAGTGTACTTCAAGTGCTGGCGTTCTGTGCAGAAAATGGTGCCACCTACCAGTAAGAAGGAGGAAATTAAACAGCAAAATTACTTGTTTAAGCCGAAAGAACTATATTTTCATTGCAAGGCTGATGGTTGTTTATTAAAAAGCAAAAAGCCTGTTCAAGATGATTCTGTGTAAATGAGGAGCTAACCTGGCTGGCCACTCTCATGCTGAGAGAGGATTTCTAGGCTGGACAAACACCAGATGTTCTCATCTTGCTGACAGAAGGGCTGAGAACTAAGAGAAGAAAATCTGCATCAAGGGTGCAAAATGCAAGTCAAGCACATCAGCTGAGGTGCAACTCACTACAGGTATGTAGTTAAATATTTTTCTGTATCTGAACCTAAATAACTTTGGATCCAGTTCTTCTCTTTTTACATGATACAGGTCATTTTGAGTCACTCTTGATAGCAGTGTAGGCTCATGAAGTGACACAGGTATTTTGAAAATGTTTTTTTCTTTGTTGGAAAAACTCCAGTTGGAGCTTTTGTTTAAAATATGTGTAATACATTCTGGGCTGTCCAAGCCATGTGTTTCCCTCACATCATGTCTCAAGCTATCATAATACTGAGACCTAGGTTACTGCATTGTGCTGCCTTCTTTTTCTGAACAGAAATTAAGTTCAAAGCTTCAGTGGGCTCCTGAGGGACAGTGAGGGATTTATGCTGTGTTCAGTCTTATCAGAAAAGAAGTCAGGACACTTTTCATCTCATAGGGGCCTGCTTCATGTTTTGATCCTGGAGCCAAAGCTCCTTTCTTAAGTCTGAAACAGTTACAGGGATGTAAATTTTACAATTCTAAGGTTTTTGAAGCACTTAATTTTTTTGCCTAAGCAAGAGGCTAAACAATGGACTTTAACTTTTCTTTTTCTTTCTTTTCCTTTTGAAATGCATTGATAAATGTGGCCAAAAATTTAGTCTGAGTTAAACATGCACAGCTTCACCAAGTCTCACAGAATTGTTCTTTTGTACACCAGCAGAGGATTCATCCCAAACAAGTAGGAAAATGCTCACTGCTTAGAAGAACAAGGCCCCTAATAAGTTTATTTGTGCCAGTGTCCTGCTGCTTTGTGGGTCTAGCAGTCACGTTCTAATAAAAGGTATGGTGCCATGTTCCTATCGAGGACAACCCAGACTTCATCACCCAGCTTTCCTGGAGGTGAAAGTGAGCTGGTGGACAGTGGAGTGTGTGATGCACACTATATAATCCACAGGGGAAAAGGCCTGAGGGAATATGCACATAGAGTAGGGCCCAAGGGGTTTTATTCAATGTTATTGGAAATAATACTGGGTTTGAGCACAGGGCAGAACTACAGAAGTACAAGGGCCAAATTTCCCATGGGCTTTCCATGGGTACTGTATTAGTCAGAGACATTCTGAAAAATCCTCCTCCCCCTTTTGTTAATGTGCTGATGACATCTGATTCCAGTATAAGGTTCTGATTTACTCTGTATGTATGTATCAGTGTGACATATACCATGGAGCTTTTGTATCACAGAAGTGTACAGGAGCCAGAGTAGAAGAGCATCAGCACCACCACAATGGTGGAAAAGAAGAAGAGAAATAGAGAGTGAGTGGATGTTTAAACTATTAAATACTTTTTTATAGTCAACATCTCCAGGACCCCTCCCTCCCTACTCCCTCCCTACTCCCCTCCCTCCCTTCCTCCCTTTTTCCCTCCCTCCATCCCTTCCTCCTTTATTCCTGCCCTCCCTTCCTCCCTTTTTTTCCCTCCCTCCATCCCTTCCTCCCTCCCCAAAATGAGAATCTTGCTGCCTAAATAGAACTAAGAAGTTCTGTTCTAGTGATGTTTTGTTATATCTTATCACATAAATGTTTTTTTAAAAGCTTTCTTACAGGAAGGCAATGAAGTCACTAATCTGTAACATGTAGACCAGACTTACAGAAGGGCAAAGAGGACTTGCTTTGGCTCGGATGGCATTTATGGTCTGAAAGCAGCTCGTGGATAGGAAAAGGCAGCATGCTGTTCTCTGTAGGGTGTACAATTTGAAACAATTTTATCAGAACTGCTAGATAGAAATCTTAATAAGCTGGAGTTAAGTAACTGGGTGTTTTTATCTTGGAGGCAAAAAAAATAAAAGAAATGGTACATTTAAAATTCACCCTATGCATGGTAACTTGCCGTTAGTAATTAAATTCTCACAACATCCTTTCACAGTGCCAGGCAGAGCATATTGGCTCAGGTTGGCCTGGTTGTTGACTGTGAACCAAAATGATTTCTAACAGCAATCAAATACATTTTGAAACATGCTCATAAAAATGCTAGCTCAGAGGCTCAAAGCAATAATGATTCATGTATTAGCAAATGAACCTGTCCTCTGCAAGCTAGCCCTTGAAATGTAAAAAGGGATCAGTCCAAGGAAAGAAAGAAGTGTATTTATTAAGATGCTGAGAAATAATATTTTGTGATGGGAGTCTGGGGTGGAACAGCTATGGCTTGAGGTGTTGGACTGGACTCTGGAAGCCAGGCTGTCATGGATGCCTTTATCTATACCCCCAGAGGGATTTAGGTAATATATTTGCCAGAAGTCCCCCTGTCCCTTGGTAGTATCCAAGACAGGCTCTTTACTCTGTGTATGAGCAAGGCTGGGAGGTGGAGAAGGTGCAAACAGCTATCCTGTACCTCCTGTGCTGTGAGGATGCCTGCCAGCTGAACCGCTCAGCTGAGGCAGGGAAAGGGAAGGCCTGTGTGCAAGTCCTAGCAGTTTTCAGATAAATAATGAAGCTATCTTCTGCTACGACTTCTGGACACATCTAAAAAATACTCTGAAGGGACCACAAACGTAGAAAAAAACACACAAAATCTTCCCAGGAGCCTAACATGAACACTGGCTGGACACCTCCTTTCTCTCTTGTTCTGACCATGAAACAGGGTCAGATCCTCCCTCCTATTATGCCCAGTCTTGAGTGCTCATTGTGCTGGTCTTGGGGCCCAGGGGAGGCCCATGGGATCAGAGCTCTGACACTTGGTGAGCCACAGGAAAGTGGGGTTCTGGGTGGCCCCTGGCCGGGCTCTGCCATTGTTTATTCCTGTGCTTTCAGGCACAGTGGAAACAGTAAGAAAATCAGAACAGGAGAGGAGAAGCAGAATAGAGAGAGAATCAATAAGGACCTGGGTATTTTATGAAAGTAGAAAAATCTTCTTAAATAAATATCTGTACAGAATCCCCACTTGGTGAATCAGAGATTATGGTCCATTTTATCCCACTGGTTTTAATTTGCTGCCAGAGGCCACTCAGCTAACTGGCATTTAGCGAACAGAGGGATGAAGGGGACGGCAATATGGCCTGCGGACTTCAGAGAGCTGTGACCTTTCCAAGCACAATGTACAAAATCTGCCCATCTCGCTCACAACGAGTGACCGAGCCTGGGCACCGCAGGCAGGAACCGGCAGCCCCGACACTGCCACCACCTGTAAAATCACCTCATCCAACCCAGCTGCTGCCACCCGCCCGCCCTGGGGCTGTGGGTGAGGCTGAAAATCAGGGGCGAAGCTCAAGGCGAGCGGGGCACAGCTTGAGCCCCGCTCCGGGGAGCACCAGCCTCCAGCGAGAGCCTGCTGAGGGCATTCTCCTCCCGGCTGAGGGGCCATCTGAACGGGCAGCGGGGTGCTGGGCTGCCCCTCCACCCCGATCCTGTCCCCGCAGCAGGAATTCGGCGGCCAGGGCCCCTGTGAGGGAAGGGCTGGCACGGCTCGGCACTGCCGCCGCCTGAGGAGACGGAGGCCTGAGGCGGGCGAACGCCTGAGGCGGGCGGAGCCCTGAGGCGAGCGAACGACCGGGGCGGGCGCGGCGGGAAAAGCGTTTGGCGCGGCGGGACGAGGTCAGCAAGAGGCGGGGCGGGCTCCAGCCCCGCCCTCAGGCCCTGGCGGGAAGCAGGGGGTGTTTTCCTCAGGCTGGAGGAGTGTCCCTCATGCACACCCAGAAGGGTCAGGGTTCCTGAGCCCCAGCGAGCAGCCATGGCACAGCAGTGGGCAGATAACACTTTCACTCGGCCCAGGACGGGGCTGTGTGGTGCAGGAGGCAGAAAATGTGGGCACACTGGCTGGGTGCCTCGTCCGTGTGCTCCATGGTGTGTGGGCCAGAGCAGCCTGGATATTCCTCACTGAATTCACTCTTCTAGCACGCAGATAGAATCCTTTTTCCATTCGTGTCTCAGTCCATAATGCTGTTTTACGCCGTGTATAATATCCCTTTCGTTCCCCTGCAGCCACATCCGTGCTCTCACAGTTTGTTTGGATGCAAAGCAACGTTTAGTCAAAGCTTCAGGAAAAAGGGAAAAAATATTCTTAAAAAAAAACCCCAAAACAAGACAAAAAAACCCCCAAACATTCACAATGGTTTCAAACTGCAAGACAGCACCCTGGTATTGGCAGAGCCTGGAGTTTTCTCACATGAGATGCTGCTGCAAGATCTGAGGCAGAGATCTGATCGGGACGAGGGGCAGCTGGCAGAGCAGGCTGTCATGCCTACAAAACCACAAATTAGACGATAATTATCCACCTACACTGCTAAGGAATAAATAACGAACGAGTTCAGTTTACTGTGCTGAGATAATTCTGATTGTAACAAGCTTGCAGGCTGTGGGTTTTTCTGAAGGTGTTGGAGGTGCAGTGATCAGCAGTGGTTGTGTTCAGAAGCAGGGACTGGGTGGGCTTTGAGTCCTGCAGCCTCTGGAGAACCAGAATCAAAGCTTGAGGCGACTCTTGGTCATTGTCTGCCTCCCCAAAGCACAGTGTAATGATGTGTGGCCAGATACCTGCTCTTTTCACCTCCGCTTTCTTGCTGTGTAGCATTGGATTTAATCACGGGAAAGGAAAACAGTTTCAGGGAAACTGGCTTTGTGTTCTCCTTGTCCTGGCAAACAAAGGAAAGCCTGACAAGAAGATCCTTTCTAGTCAAGGTGTTAGAAGTATTGTTCAGAGCTGGAAATTTCAGGAGCTGTGATCCAACTAGATTATGCTAACACATGTGCGTGAAAAATAATGCTAGAACATGTTTAAAAATGGATTGATTTATCCCTCAGACCACTTTAGAGCAATAGACTGTAAAAAAAATAAATCCAGACATGTTGGCTCCAAAGGGCTTTCTTTTCAGAGAAGAGGGTTTGACCCTGTAGCCTTTAAGTATGCTCAGTTCTAACTACTTGTGACAGTAGCATCTCTCATAGCCTTAGTTATACCTTGCAAAAATACCAAGAAGAAATAAGAGAGTCTTGTTGAATCTAGCAGACCCTCACTGGCATGGCCATTGCAAGTGTTAATAGTAATTAAATTTTCCATAAAAATACCATTTTAAATAGTAAAGGTGGTAAAAATGTTTTTAATATACTATATTTAATTGCAATTCTCCTCCATCAAATCCAGTCAGTGCTCAGTGGCTAGAAAGCAGTGAAGTCTTCTGAGAAGCAGCTGCCACACTCACACAGTTATTCCTGCTGCATTAATGCACTGCGCTACCCTCCTGTGTTCCCTTGTCTAACTCTGAAGGCAGATCTCATTAGCTATCACCTTCCATCGGTCAAAAGCAAAGGTTAAATCCCAGGATGGATGTGTGAGCCCACGTGAAATAAATCCCGACCCTTTGCAGCCTGAGCAGTAAGTTTTGTCCTTGGAGGCCTGGGGGAAGGGAACAGCAGCTTTATCCCCTTGTTCCTGAGGTCCAGAGCAGTTCTTGGTACTGGTTCAACAATCTCTCTTGAGTTTATGTTGATGGCAGTTTCATAATCAACTCTAATTGCATACTCAATCTGAGCTTGGAAGCTCTTTATTTTTTAATAATACCTTCCTGTTTACAAATACACTTGAGGTGCCATGTTGCTGCAGAATATTGATTTGCTTGTGTTAATAATCACTTTCTTCCTCTGAGACTGAAACATAAACCTAAGTCAGGATTAGTATGTCCAAAGATTATTTTAATTAAATAATTTAGATGTCTCAGGTGAGGTGAATTTAGTCTCTCATTGTCTCTTTAGCTTTGAATGGAGACTTGTTTATAAAAAAATTGTTACTAATCTTTGCATTTATAAGAATTGGTCTAAGTGTTTAGCATGTCATTAAAAATAGATTTGGACTGAAGTTTTTTGAAACTGAAAAACTTACAAGCTTTTAATTTAAAAAAAAAAGATATTGAAGCTAAACATGTGAAACTCATGGAAAAATGTGACACTTTGTTTGGGAGAAAAAAAAGGCGAAAACATCACTGACTTCAGTCTTTCAGAACTATGGAAAAATGTCAGGCTGAAATGTCCAACAAAAATTACTCACACATATAAAATGTCTTTGCATCCTCAAATCTGCTTGGTTTTTTTTTTTTTATTTCTTTGGCAGGAAAAAGCAATGGCAAAATTTCACTTATTTTTTGGGTATGTAGAGAATTTTTTCTTGAACGAAATGATCTTGGTGATACTTCCAAGCTGAGCTTCTGGTTGTGTATATCTATGCTTTATATTTGGACAGGAAACAGTTTGACATGCAAAAAAGTTACTACCTACACGTTTTGAAAAACATTTTACACAAGACCCGCAGGACCTTTCTCTTTGAGCTTTAAGCACACGCTGTGCTGCCCCATGCCCTTGTGTGACTCTAGTGACATTAAAGCTCAGCTGGACAGTCTGTATTGGTAATGTTAGTACTGCTGGTGCCCTTCAGTGATGGTGGCCTTTGGCTTCTGTCAGAGAAGGTCGCTTTACATCAATCAGAGTCTTATTGATGATGGCATACATTCAATGATAGCAAATTTGAGCGAAAGGAGGGAAAAAAGCTATTATTTCAGCTGGGATGTGTTTTTCCTTCTGGTATTGAAGACAAGAATGCTAATGGAGAGCAAAGTACCATTGTGTTCCTGTGTAGCAGAGTGCTGTGGCCAAAGCAGCTGGTGGCAAGGATTGCAAAGAAGAGAAGATGTAGCCTTAATTTTGCATGCATGGAAAATAAGCAAAGAATGAACCTAAGAGACGTGAAGTACATTCTTTTTTTTGCTCTTTCGCTGAGCAGAGAACAGGAGATGGATAAGCTGTCAGAAATTACTTGGTAGCATAAACCTCAAGCCCATCATGTTGTGACTGCTGTGCTTAAATGAACAGACTGCATTTGATTGCTTGCCTGAAGAGTGAGGGGCAGATTCCTTAGTTTGTCCAGCAGTAAAATATTTCCACAGGGGCAAAATACACTACCTGGAGTGCCTCCACTGTGCTGTGCAACTGTTCTTCATCTGTAAAGCCCGGGGTTTTGTGGATTAACCCATTACCGAATCTGTGGCCTTATCTGGAATGGTTGTTTCTGTAGGATAATTTATGCAGTCAAGGATTTTGTTGCCTTAGCTGTACAGAGATGAGTTCATGATTAAGCTAAATGGCCTCCATCTCTTGCATGATAATGTAGTTTCTCTCCTTATTTCAACATCAAAGTATGGTGTTTCTCCATACTGATATGAGTGGAACAGCCACTCATCAAAATAACTTTTTCTTTTTGATTTAATTGAGAGACTGAAGCCTAACCCTCGTTATCTTTCTTATAGCTTTCAGAATAAGAAGTCCTTCTTTACGGGATTCCATACAGGCCACTGAGCGTTAGATTATTTCTGCTATGTGTAAATATGGTCTGCTTCTCCTCAAGCTCAGAGGCAAAAGGCTGAAATCAGAATAATGGAAGTGCAAAGTACTTTTCTCTGGATCACTTTTTTTTTAAGCATTTGAAATGAGTCTTTGCTTCTTTTAAAAAGTAGAAAAACTAGCAGTTTGTTTTGCTCAAGTACAATGGCTGCTGGCGATAAGAGAAAGTAAGAAAAGAACTGTGACATTAATTAAATTGACACTTCAAGAAAATACTTATATTGTTGCAATCCTCACAGCAGCAGCATAAAGCAGAGTTATAACATTTTGCCAAATGTTATTTTTCACGAGGAAGGGAAACCTAGAGATTTTGCTAAACTCTGTAACCTGGGGGTTTGGTTTGATACAGCTTCTGGGGGCAAGAGAGAGTGTTTGTTTGTTGAACTGCATGCAGTTTGGACATATTTCACCTTTCCTGTAGCTGTCAAATAATGAACTGCTCCTGGATGGCATTTTTATTAATGAAATATCATTAAGACTTGAATTAAAAAATCTGACATAGTTTGTTTGTTTGATTTCTTTTGAAAAGTGCAGAGCATGTTATGAAACCCATACAAATCAGTTCAAGTTCTTTAGGGATCCCAGACAGTATTAATTAAACATGAAGGATATTTACCTCGTATAGCCTCTGTTTAAGTGTTTTCATCTTCTTTCCTAGATCTTCCTTTTAATATGGAATAATTAGCTGAAGCTGGTGAATTTTGTTAGCACCAGGAGTAAATCTACCTGGATTTGAGGAAGAAAGAAGGTAGGGAAAGAATGGGAAGTAGAAGGTGAACAGGCCAGTGTGGTGAAGAAATTCTGACTATTTCTAAATTGCAAGTCATGGTCTAGGTGGGGTTTTTTTGGTGTGTGGGTTGGTGTGGATTTGTTTTTATCTTTTTTAACACTAGCTATGGAACATTGTTATCTTTTCCTACATGAGCAGTCTTAGTGGTGAAATTTAGAAGCTTGTACTCTGCACTTGCTTAGGGGTAAACAATATCTGTTGGAAGAAACTTGCTCCTGTGCAAGGGTTCAGACCTCCAAAGCAGGGCAGTAGTAGCAGGTGGGTCTTAACACTGGCCTTGTGTGCACAGGTTAATTTTATCTGTGCTTCATGTATTTGGAGACCTGGATTTATCCTATAAAGTAATGAGAAAAATGACCCACATGGGAAAACATTATAGATTGCTTCCTCTGCCGTTCAGTGATAAATATTGCATGACTATCTGCTCACCCTTTGGATTAAAAGAACAATCCAATATCCATTTTGGTTTTCTACACTCTGTGCCAGTGTGGCTCTTTCCTAGTCTTCATAAAAAGCAAAATCCACAGAGCTTTCTTCTGAATGCTGGATGACAAATGAAAGAGTAATACCTTCTACAGGAAATCTCGTGTGTTTGGCTGTTTTGTACACTGTTATGAATTTCTTTTTAATTTGAGAGTGGAGAACATTTCAAAGCCATTAATGTGGGGCAGAGTTTTATACTTTGAATGTGTTTTCCCCATTCGAATCCACAGGTCAGCTCCTGAAAAATGAGCTAAGAACACTTGGAAATATTTATTTTATGTGTTTGCATGTTTGCAAGCTAAATGCAAAATCCTCACCTGCAGGCGTGTGCTCTTGGAGCTCTTCAGAAATGTCTGTGAAATACTGACAGAACAAAAGCAGAACTCATGCTTCCAAGCCCCAGTTCTAAGCTGCAAGTATTTTTTTTCCCTTTAGAAAAATCCAAAGCATCTTGATGATCTCAATGAGCAAAATGAATACAATTAAACTTAGGGGTTTTTTTTTTTCTTCTCCAGAATATAAGCCAGCTGTTTAATCTTGGTGGACACTGGTCCACCTGGTGACAGCTGATTCATTTCTTGCAAATCAGCCCAAGGAGAAAGAAGCCCAAGATGTATTTGAAGCATCAGCCTTCCTCTATGCAGCTCATTATAGCAGAATTGTAATAAAACAGAAATATTTGGAGTCCCTTTCCCCACTGTTACAAATTGGTTGCTTTGGAGGTGCTGACTTACTGCAGCTGTGACTGCAGTCCCTTCGTCATGAAATACAGCAGTGGGTAGAAGCTAAGCATACATTGCACTGCTATAGCTGATCTGTTTTATGACAGCTGCATGGAACATTCTAATTTCATCAGCTTTTGGTTATGCCATTAGGCTCAAGCTACCATAGTTCCTGTAGAAAAATACTCTTTAACCTTAGTCCTGCTACTTTTTCCCTGTATATGTCAACAGAAAGGTGAGGAAAATGCATATACTTCGTAAAGCAATTTCAAGACTTTGAAATAAAAATGTAAAAGCTAAAAAAAACCCCTTATAAAATGCTGTGTTGTGCACTTCTGGAGGCCGGGGGGAAACTTATGCCATAATTTCATTATACATATGTTCTTTCATTTGGTAATTAGAATACAAATATCTGGAGATAATAGCAAGGGAAAAGACTTCAGCTGTGTTAAATCCCAATGTGTAGTTCGATAAAGACAAGGATTCAGCATTACCAGATGAATTTTTAACAGCAAAATATCATTTTGGGAAATGTTAGTTGAAAGAGAGAGTTGTAATATTAATCTTGGGTTAGTTGTATCTTTTTATCTTGTCAAGAGTTTGTAAGGAGAAAATATTGTGCTTCCCCATTATGCCATGGAAAAATACATAATTTAGAAGCTTAAAAATAAATTTGATTTCACTTAACATAAATATTCCTTTTCTCCTGAAGCTGTTTTGCAGAGTACAGCATTACTGAGCAGAACCTCTGTTGCGGTTTTTTGCAGTTCTGATCTGGTCTTGGTTTTATTTTGGAATTATTCTAAAAAAGAAAAGCACAGGTGCTATTAAAGGACTCCTTGCTCACCTTAGTTAGGTTTGGTATTTTTCTTTCACAGTCTGAGGTTCGTTATGCAACTCTATTTTAATTATTACCTAATTTAATTATTAAACTATGAAGGTGCGACTGAAAGAATTTGAGAAATTTTTTTGTTGTTTGGTGTTTCTTTTTTGGATGCCTCATGCCATTTTCTTTGCAGTTCTTGTGCTATCCAGTAAATAATTGAATAAATCTGCCTCCATACTCCAGAGATTCTCGTCTTGCCAAAAGGCACAATTCACTGCAAAATTTTCTTGAGGAGAGAAATTGGATTATTTAATTTAAATTAATGCAGCTAGTGCCTGTTATACAGACTCCTGCCAAAATTCAGCATAATGGATAAGATGTGTGTAAGACAGAGGACCTGATTATTAAGTAAGAATTTGTCTATAGCTTCAAAGTCTTCAACATTTTTCTGGCATACTATTTGTACATGAATGCACATTGGTTTGAGAAGACATTCTTTAAGTTGTGGCTTTTAATGTCTTTGACATCTGCTTAAAAATAATGCAAGAAATGAAGAGAATGTTATCCCCTGAAATGCTCCTCTGTTTCCTCAGAATTAAAGGTTATAGAGTAATAAATCAAGGCATAAATCAAGATCTACCTTAAGCCAGAAAAAATATTCCAGCTGAATAGCCTCTGCTCTCAGTAGCAGTTTAGGGGGGAAAAAAAGACAAAAATCGCTAATAAATTGAGTTACTGTTCATGTACACCTATCAACAGTTTGTGGAATGGCAGAGCGGAGATGGTGGAAGGAGAACTGTAGGGGTTTTCCACTCTAAAGAATTGTATCAAATAAATGATACATTATATTTAAACAAAATATGTGGAAGTGATTATATTCACAGTCTATCACTTTCTCAGTCATTCCCAAGACACATTCCAGGACACATTTTTTTACCTAAGCTCTACTTTTGGGTGAAAAGGGGAAAAGGAATATGAAGAGCCAGAAGCAGAGAAAAACTTGGAGATGCAAGTGAGGATTCCACATTCATGAGAGCAGAAGGCTGACCTTTGGCAGTAACTGGTCAGGCTCCAAACTGGCTCTTCAGTGGTTGGTTAGCTTTAGTTAATACTTTGATAAAGCATCTGCAGGCACTGGTTTGTGCTTTGTTTTAAACAAGTGTTTAGGAAAGACGGAGACCAGGACATCTGTATGAATATTTCTCTGAGTAATCAAACTCTGCACACTTGTTGCAATGGTGAGCAGTTCTGAATTCTCCAAACCCACACATCATTGCTGTCATATGCTATGCAAATAGCAGCGTTTTGGCTGAATCCCTTCCCTCTGCCACAGCAGCAGCCCTCAGGACTGTAAGCACACAGATTTCTGTAGCACTACATCAGAAGCAGTCCTTGACTATTATATTGTCTGTTGCATTTGCAGGTCTAAATAGCAAGAACCATTTATGGTTAATAATTGTATTTTATTGTAAGACTAGTGGTTACAAGGACAGAATGTTTCTCCAATACCATCAATGCTGTTCTACCTAATGAGAATGTATTGCCATGGCAACCAATGGCATTAGTATATTTTTTAAAAAGTAATTAAACTTTCTAAGCCAATTTGCCCTTACTTGTCAGATTAGGAAATAGAACGTTGTTTATTGCTTTCTACTGAAGCAGTGAAGTAGCTAGGAGGGCCAGCAGGATTGCAGCTACCCGAGGAGATACCAACTCTGCAAGCCTTTTGGTAAATAAATTATTCTTTTTAACATGTGTCAGGTGTGGGAAGGCTCAATGATAAATTCTGAATACTTGCATTCCACCTGAATTGGTAGGGTGTTTGCTAAATGGGGACATATGGTTAAATACTAAGACTTTACTTTGTGACTAGGTGAATATACAAAAGTCCAGGATGCTCGGCTGTGATTGAGATGTATAGTTGTGAGCAAGATATGAAAACCAGTATTTTTGCCAGAACTGTTAGTGGGATGGACAGACATCCCTGATTCAAGCTCTGCTTTGGTACTGTCAGATTTATTTACCAGCCCTCATATGCTGTACAACTTGAAGTCTGTTTCTAAAACACAGAATGCCCTAAGAATGTAATGGAGGGAACGGACCAAGCCTTGTCAACTCCTGCAAAACACAGGGATCTGGAAAGCACCCAATTCCCTTTCCTGTAGTGTGATGCACGGGAATTGCTGGCCACTCAGAGCGTTCTCTGCACAGAGCCAGCTTTAGGGATATCCAGAACATAGCGGCCAGCCACACAGCAGGATGGAAGAGAGAGGCCCATTTCATGCCTTCTTTGATTTTTCTTGAATTTCCTGAAGCCACTGTACGCTTTTCCCCTTCCCTGTCAAACCACATCTTAAAAACTACAGCTGTCAGCCCTCGGGTCCTAAGAAGTTTATTTTAGCTACACTCTGCTTGTGCCCTTTAGCTCAAAAGAGGATGAGTCTCCAGCAGAAAAAGGAGGAAAAAAGCCTCTTAAGTGTTTTCATTTTTGACTGTGAAAAGGCTCTGCTTGAGCATCAGAGACAGAAGCAACAACTCAAGAAGCTGCAGAAAGTTTAAAGCATTCGTTTTTTATTGGTCCTGCTGTTTGCTATTCTGTTGAATTGATATGAAAGAAGATATAAAGAGATCTTCATAGAATATTTGATATTTTGTTTTCTCTAGCACAACAGAAGCTCTGTACAAATAACTCAGTTTATGTTTGGTGGCTGAAACTGGAAAAAAAAATTCTTAAAGATTTGCCTGAATGCCACATTTGAGTTTTTCATGCAAAAACAAAGTTGGAGACAAGTAGTCTTGGTTTAGAAGGAATTTTGTTGTTGTTGTGATTTCTTAATATAACTGAACTTATTAAAAATTACAAAGCTTGCTTATTTTTCCTTAAAGTGCAATTTTTTCCTGCTACCTAATGAATAACTTTAATCTGTCCCAATTTTGTGATATTTTTGTTTTCAGTGAATTAAAGTTAGGAAAAATTCATATTGTATTTGGGGGGATTGAGGGAGGAAGGGAGGAGCCTAAAAGCACACTCGAAATTCTTCGTGTTTGTATTGACTTTCTAATGGTACTGTGTGTCTGAAGGCTTATTTGTATGTCCCCAACCTACACCAGTTATGTCCTTCTCCCCTCTTCACGTGTGCTGATACTCAATACATGACAGGGCTCTTTCCAGTATTTATTGTCTTTGGAGTGGCCTCTGTCCTGAGGGGCCCTCTGGGTGCCTCACTTAAAGTGTGTGAAAGCATGATTAGGTCAATCTGCTCAATGCAGGTGCCTTTTTAATTTACTGTTGTGAGCATGAAGCATTTTCATGGTGACGTTCCCTCTGACAAATCAGAATTTACAAATTGTCTTCAAAGCATGTGCTTGCTGGCTTCTGGAGCAGGAAGGAGGAGAGGAGCCTGCCACCACATTTTATTTTCTTCCTTCCCTCAAAAGTTGATAAGGAAGCAAGAGGGCACTTGTCATGTAGTCTTTCATTTCCCAAAGTGGAGGAGCCCACCTCTACACCCCTTCAAAGCCTTTGGGGAGGTCAGGATGGGGGAAAGACTCTGCAACAATTTAGTTCTGCTTGAGCTTGTAGCAAGATTGGAAGAAGGGATCTGGCACTGTCAAAACATCCTTGTATATCCCTCAGCTATTAAAATGGGGAAAGATATGAGAAGAAAGCGATGATGATAGGAGTCACAGATATAAAAAGACGCAAATAAGAAGGAGTGAAATATAGTGTAATTTGACAGCAATGAGAAAAATACTGAGAAATCTATCACATCTCTGCTCGTGGTGTTAGGAAGGCAGAGAGAGCTGTTAGGAAGACACAGAGCGTGAACTCAGAGTACTTTTATGCAAAGGCTATGGTAATAAATTCCAATCCTGCTTGAGAGCAATTTTTAAGATAAGTACAAAAGAGAGTTTGGAGTATTGATTTTTTTAAAAACAAAATAAATTGGAGTGAGTTGTTAAAAATTAGTGCTGCCTGGAACAGTTCACATTAAATCCCTGCGCAGGTAAAGAGGGACAGGTTCAAGGGGGAGCATATCAGGGTTGAATTTTGGGTCTTGGAGTCACTACTCGCTGGGGTCACTCCTTCCTGCATTCAGTTCCCTTTCCCCTGCCTCCTTCGTTGTAGTAACCCCTGTGGATAAAGCTCCAATTAATAAAACTTACCTTTATGTATGCATTATCATAATACAAAGGCTCAAGGGGCACACAATCCCTTCATGCCTGAACAAATTTAAAGCTCATGATTCTCCCGGGATTCTTGCTGGGAAATAGAGAAAGGGAATAAAGGGCATTCTAACATTTCTGCTGAATGATGGCTACTCTTTGCAAAGTGCTGTGAAGCTTGTTACATTCTGAACATTTATGGGAACCTTATTGCTATTAGATCCTGTGAAAAGACTATAATTAAAAATGCTGGTCCTTTTTACATGGAAGATCTGCACTGTGTGTTAAATCATTTTCTTGGAAGAGCCTGGGAGAAATTGGAAATGTGATCAGTACAATAAGAGCAGATGACTAGAAATATTTAAATTGCCAATATCTTTTAATGGAAAATACTGTGAATGCCAGGTTTGAATGCACATAAACAGTCTCCCATGTTTTATCCTTGGGACACAGTTGCATGATAATGATCACTGTTATTAATAATTCCGCTCTTTTATTGTTTCGTCTGTTGTGTGACTAGAAGGTTTTGGTCCATCATAGCTTGTGCTGTACAGAGCATTTATAGAAAGGCAGCTGCCCCAGAAAACTGTTAAAATCTATAAGGGATGTAATGACAGAGTCAGTTAAAAGAGATGGGATGAGGGAAAAGTCAATAGCCCAGTAATACAATTATGGCAGAGTTATAATCAGTGATCAAAACACTCCAGCTTCCTAACCATTGCCAAGTGATCGTCACTGTGCCAAAAAGAGCAACTGTAAGCCAAGATTTGAACAATAACTTAGTGGTGTCAGAGGATTTTTGCAAGTGCACCTACCATACATGCACATTCAATGCAAGTTGTCCATTAACCAGATTTAATAACGCTTTGCGGAACTGTGGTTTTCATTAGCAATCACCTTGGAGTGCTAAAAGGGACAAATTATAGCATGAGCACATTAGAGATTTTTACAATTTGGAATGTAGAATATAGAAACTTCCAACTTACATTTCTCCAAGAGTGAGCACAGTCAAGTAATGTCTAGGGCCCGTGAGCAGCCCAAGGGGGCATAAGTTGTTTACTCATGATGCTGAGTGTATAACTACAAGGAAATTCTCTTGTGCCAGAAGAGGGACCTGTAATCGTGTGTCACTAAATACCTGTTTGACTAAGGCAGGTTCACAACAGATAGCATGTAGTCAGCTGCAGACTTTTCACTTTGATCTAAAGCCTTGCACACGAAGAAGGCATCAGTTCCTCATTTGTAATCACATGTTGAGCGAGTAGCCAGCCACAGATTTACGGTCCAATTTTATTTTGTTCTGGTTTTCATCCAGTTTTGTATGAATTCTTTTACAAAAGTCCCAAGTGGATGTGTGGGGCTATTTCTTCTCAGTTTTACAACCTGACTTCATGAAAGATTTTTGTCTCAATAATTTTGAAAAAAGAGCTTGTACAAGGTCTCCGTTCCCAATCCTGAAACGTTCCTAGAAAGACAAGGTCATTCCTTAGTGACTTCATGTACGTGTTTGCTTTTAGCAATACCAGATAAATTCTCATAGGGACAAATTTAATTAAACTGAAAATCTTGCTAAGTCATGTAGTTAGTAGCTAGATAAATAAAATGAACTCAGACTTATTTGTTACTTGTTCTCAGTCTTTAATCACCCAATAGTAATTCCATAATTGAATTAAAGTACTTAACCATTCTAATGCAAATTGACTGGCTTATAGTTCTTCAATGAGTAAATTATTGCAAATCAGGTACCCATGATATCAACATTATTCACTTGCAGTTAATTTATCTTCCTAATAATTGAGCTAATTTTTATTTGTTCAAGAAGTGGATGTCTTTTTAGTTGTGAAAGTTGAAAATTAAAAACTTGGATGGGTTCATAAAAATGGACTCTCTACTTTCTTTTCTTTTTTTAATTAAAAAAAAATCAGACAAGGAGAAAGGGAATCCATGAAGGATACAAATCACAACAGCAGCCCAGCTTCCCCTACAGTTTTAATAAAGTGAAAGCAAGTGAACTGTAAACAACAAGAACATTGCTAAATATCTGAGAAGGAAAGCAAGAGTCCTTATCAAAGTGTAAAATCTGTTAAGAATTCCTTTTTAATCGTTAAAAAGAGTAGAAGGACTTGCCTACAAAGAAGAATTGTCCTCAATAAGACAGCATTTTAATTAGAAAAACTATTTATAATTTAACAGAATATTTTAGAAAACTTGTGTGCTGCTTCAAAAATAGGTTTATTTCAATTCTAAAATGTTAACCAGGAAGAATTTACTACAGAAACTGTGTGTAGAAAAGTCAACAACTGCACACAGCGAACACTGTCATGAATCTAAAAAGTCAGTAAGGCAGGAGTTAACTTCAAAGAGAAGGTCAACACTTTGCTTGTTAGAACAAGGTAATTGGATGAGCTACAAGTATCAGGGATTTTGATCTGAAACAGGTGAAAATGCAGCTTCTCTGAATTGATGGCTAATTAACTGCAATTAGCATTTGATAAACAGGTGCCCTTGGCCATACAAAAAGAGATGGTGGAGGGGTGGTGCTTTTGCTGCTCTGTGGTTTTTAGGGCTGCTAAGAGCTGAGGGAAGACTTCTGAAATTATAGAGAAAGGTAATTTATTTCTTTCTTGGTTCTTGTACTGAAGAGTTCTCTTGACTTTGTTTCACAGAAATAAAATAATGTAATATGAAGTACTGCTCAGAATAGGAAAATTGAAGGTTGCTGGCTGCTTTTGAGGGACCTTTGTCAGCTGCTTGGGGAGGTGAATTATAGTTCTAATATAGGGAAAGCTGTACTGATAAACCAGTTCATAAAGGCTATAACCACTTTATTTTCTCTTATAATTTTTTTTGCCTGCTCTTTTGCTTTGCTTGTTTCGCTTTTCATTGGTTTGCCTTTGCAGTTTGTGTTGTTAGGGCATAATTCTGCACCAATATTAATCTGGTGTGTTTGTTTGTGGGATACCTATCTGTAGATACGTGATAGAGTGAAAAAGCTGGTTCATTCTCTGAGGATCACTAAGTCTTACGGTAAAACAAGTCTAATTTGATAGAAGGCTAAGGATTATTTTATGTGCTGATAGCAAGGTACAGATGCTCTTACCTGCTTTGTTTGTATCAAAATAAGTAATTTCCAATGTGAATGCAAAGTCTTAAGTTAAAGTTAAGATACAAGGATGGGAGGTATAGTATCTTGTTTTCACTGCCTTACAGGCTTCAGAAAAAATCTTGCTTGTGGGTTGGTGTAATTAAGAGGAGTTGGATCTGAATCTCTAAAGGAGTTCAGCAGAAATTGCTTTCACTATTTCTGAAATAATAGTCAGTTGGATTTCCTTGTTAGAACAATACAGTAGCTTAACATCATCCTTCCTGTATCCTCTTACAGTTACATGTTGTAACTGTCTGCTAAATGGCTTGGACAAAACAATTTAAGTCTCTAGAGCATGAGCTTGTAGGTCTGTCAGCTGGCTGGCAGAGGTGGACCACTGATGGGAGCTCATGTGGTGCTTGTTTGCTCCCTTACTAGGATGACTCAGAATCCTCTTAGCTTGCTCCTGCTCTTTCTTGGGTGCCTGAATTCTTAACAGACACTTCCCTGACAAAAATCCCTGTCCTGTGATTGCTCAATTATACTTGTCTGTAGTAAGTCTACAATGACTAATCCAATAGAAGCTTGGAATAGGATTGTGAGTGCTTCTGCAGTTATTAGCTGCATTTATAATACCCTTACTTTTAAACTTTCAGACTTAAAATATGTTTCTTTCTGGCTTTTTTTTTAACAGTGTCAAATAAATACCAGGCATAGTGGGAGCTCAGAACATGAAGTGGCTTACTTGAAAGAGTTTTACCCAAAGTCAGAAATTAAGATTACCCTCAAAGGCAGCTAATTGGGTTGCAGGGCTTGTTTCCTGTTTAAGAAACATCAGTTGTTCAGATTCTCCAATTGTGGTGCTTGCCATGTACTAACAATTAAAGTTTTTACCTGACAATTGTATAGAAAGGAAAGAGGGGAAACCTTTCTTTTTGCAGTATAGTGGAGAGAAAATGATGGGTAATACCTGAGTAGGGTACCAAATTGCAGGAGCTGTATGGCTCAGCTTCTACTCTGTCTGGGTATTCTAAATGAAGGGTTTAATTTGAAGATGTTGTTACAAATCTGGCTGGGCTCTAACTCTAACCTCTGGCTCCTTGAGTTTCTCCTAATGAGGTGCTATTTGTCAAACTCTTCTATGAGCTATACTTTCTTTAAAATGGTTCTGCTGGCAATGTAATTATTTGACTCTGAGACTGTCACCTTTGCAATCTCAGATCATTAGAATTATCCTCTTGTCAGTTACTTTCACTTTACAGTTAAAATATGATTTCTGTCTTGACAATGGATATGTGTTGGCTTAGCCCAGAATGTCCTAACCAAAAATTCTTTGAGTGTATGCTCTTTTTTTATTGTGTAAGGGAATGAAATATGTCTCAAATATATTATACTCCTATGATCTGTCTTCTGATGGGAAGTGAGTGTTAAATGTCTCCCAGAAACATAGGATATTAGTTGTTAAATATTTTCTTGTTTCAGCACATCTGTAAAGTAGTGAAGATCAGTGTGGTGTAGTTAGTAAGGTACAGCATTAAAGGAATCAGGTTCTGAACCAGCCTTAATACCTACAGTGTGACAAACAATCTAAGTACTTGTAATCTGTGCTAACAAATGAGACTTTTGTGATGTGTTTGCAACAATAGAATGGTCTTAAACTTGATTTAGGAGGCTGCTTCAGTAGAGCTGTTGGGTCCTGATTGTTTAGCCCCATTCTGCCTATGGTGTGGGGCAAGCAGAAAGGTGAAGTGAATCAATGAAGCCCAGACAGCTGCTACTGAAGAGGTTAAATTAGCACCTGACCTGCCACTTGTGCTCCACCCTCGGGTTCATGAGAGCTTAACCCGGGGGCCATAAACTTGGAGTGTCACAGCTGATGCTTATCTGCACAGGAGTGGGCAAATAGTCTGTGGTTCTTCCTGGCATTGCATGGGATTGCCCTGTTAGACCATGGCATGTCTTTTGGTTTCATAGGTTTTGCCTGTTTTATAGCAGTATGGTAGAGATCAGAGAAAGTGTTGTTATATTATAGTAAGGAAAGAAAAGTGACTACAAAAAGAAAAAGGTTACTCAAGTCTCTCTTGTCACACATGATCCCTGACCATGGGTTTTGTCTCTCTGGTTGAGCTGGGCTGATAAACCACCATCCTCTTCATCCTTGCCAATACAACATCAAACTCTTTTGGAACAGAGGGACTATCTTCAAGTACCACAGCCGGTTCTACAGTGGATGTTTCACTGTGACTTTAGCACCAGTGGCCCTGAAGTATTGTTTTGTCATTTACATAGTCAGAACTGTGGGCAGATTTTTTTAAAAAAAGTTGTAAAATCAAAACCAGGACCTCATGCTGGTCAAGCCAGAATGATTTAGGGAGCTGATGTCTCTTGCTTGTTACAATCATTCAGGTGAAGATTATAGTGTGTGGGAGAGCTGCTTGGCTGTTTCCCTTTATGCTTGTCTAGGTTAATTTTGGTCTCTGAAGCGAATCAGTGGCATTTCTCTTCATTTCAGCAGTATTACCATCTCTGCAAATTGGAATTGTTGGCACTATCCATAAAGTACTCCCAGCACCACAGGCATCTTGTGAGACACTGCTCCCCAGAGTAAAAAAACAAGCTGCTGGAGTTCAGTGCAACTTTGACCTCTGTTTGCTTACTCACTTCCCTTCTGAGCTGACTGCCCTTTCTGCACTGTGTCTGTAGGCAAAAGTCTGTATTCAATGACAGAAGTTGGAAACTCTTACACTGAGAAATGCATGCTTGTTGCAAGTCTTAGTATCCCTTCTCTAATTACTGCCACACTTTACTTTTCTCAGTAATAATAGGTGTGATGCTAATGGTGAAATCATGCACTGTTTGTGATTGTAGCTTAGTGTAATTGAGAATAATGATAACATAATAATGATAATGGTCTCACACTGCAGCTTGTCTCTAGGCAGTGGAATTAGGATGGTAATTCCTTGTCAGTTAATGGAAAAAAAGGTTGCTTGGGATCTGCAAAAGGAATAGCAAAGAAATCTAGGAAAAGTTGTAAAAACCTCCTGAAAAATCCAATACACTGTGTTTAGGATCTGCTAAATATGTTTTGGGGGACAGTAAAGACAGATGTATTTAATCAAGCATTAGTGTGATCTGTGAAAACAGATGTTCTCCTTCAAGGGCAATGCTGAGGCATTAATTACAGGTAGAGATGGGTTGAAACAAGAATGGAAACCTGCTGCTACCAGAGCCTTTTTTTGGTAGAGCTGATTTATTGTAGCTAACTGTGGAATACAAGTTCTAATGAAGATGAACATTGAAACCAGGCAGGTAAATGTAATGTGTTATGGCCCAACATGATATATTCAATTTACATGTTGGAAATTAAGCTTGATAGGAATTGCAGTTGTAATGAGCAGTTTGCCCTGTGATTTCAATGAAAGGACCTGATGGTGATAACTGCCTTACAAATGCCAAGGATGCTTACCCCTGTTTAGAGCAAATGGCTTCCTGGATCACATCAGTTACAGAGTGGTGAAGGTGCAGTCTGCCTAAAAGAAAATTAATAAATTCAAATAGGTGATTAAATGTTGATGCCTGTAGTAACTGTAAAGCAGAAAAAACTGCCTTAACTAAGGCAGAACAGGTCAATTTATGGTCAGGTTTTCCTCATCCTAAAAAAGCAGTCAATAGAAGCAGAGAATACTGCTGTGAATCTAAGTGCAGGAAGTGTGCTGTGTGTAAAACAACACTGAAAGGTGGCACTCAAAGCAGAGTAACCTCAACTTCCTGGTAATCAAGGCAAGGTATGAAAATGTAGAAAATAAGAATTAGTCTTTATAAGCTTTTCATCTCTAATTAGCATACAGTCTATGTTGCTGATGTAGTTCTGGTTTAAAACAATAGCTAATTTGCTTAATTGCATGCTCGAGCTACTATTATCTCTCTAGAAAGCACAACTGAAAGTCTGAGTCTTTTTCGTGCTGTTGTACCTGGCACAGTGCTGCAATGCTCAGAGGGATGTGAGCATTATTTTTGGACTTCAGAAGCAGGATAGCTGCATTGATGAGCTACTCTGCCAGTACTGAGGCATCCTGTAGTGCAGTTGTTAGGCCTAGGTGTAAAGCAGTGGTAATGCAGACATATTGCTTCCCTGCCACAGGGTCTGTGTTTGGTCATGTAGCTGTACATACATGAAAAGCTGACTACTTTCATGGACAGTCTCATTGTTTAAAATGCATGTTAACAAAGAAATTCAGAAGACCCTGTGAATGAAATTAAGAATATTAGTTGGGTCCCAAGAAGTGTGCATATGCCAAAAATATCTGGGAGCTTTGCATGAGTAAGGATGATCGTGCAGAGTCAAAACAGCATAGAGTTCATCTTTTTCCTATTATTAAAAAAAACCTAATAAATTAAATGGAACAGAAAACAGTAATTAAAAATGAAGTTATATCTTAGAGGAAGGAGGGGAAAAATAAAATTGTGAAAGCAGAACAGGAAGACACTAGCAATACTTATTTTTCTGTTGTTAGTACAGTTAGGGCAATCGGGGAAAAATAGGTAAGAATAATAGCTGGTTGAGAGTCTTTATGGAATTCCATTCTAGTTGCTTATGTTTGCCCCAGTCATCAATATTCAAATTAAGCCAGAGATTAGAGCTGGTTAGACAGAAAAGGTTAGACATGTCAAAATAACTTTGCTTTTTAATCCTTGAGAAGCTCTTCCTCACTTGTTTTTTGCATGAAAACTTGGTTTCTGCACACCTTATGTATCTGATAAATATCCATTTGTATTTACCAACTCATTTAATTTTTAAATAAAATCATAAGGATCAGTTCTTTTATGCAATCTACTTGCTTTTAAAGGTATGAGCATCATAGAGTATTTTCAAGAGTTTTTGTTATAAAGTCATCTTTCCCAGGGAAAGCTGGGGTCCTCCAGAGACAAATGTGCATGATGAGCATCAGTAGGTGCTCTGGTGGCCTAAACAGTGTAACAGCAAAGTGTTAAAGGCTAAGAAATACAGGCATTGATTGTGCAACTGGAACTATTGGCAAAGTTGATTGTGAGGGGACACGGGTCATGTATTGATCAGACTATAATGAAGATTGAATATGAAGAAACTGGAAAAGTAATAATCTGTTCTTAAACACAATAGGCAAATTGGGTGTGAAGGGCAATTCCCTGTGTTATGGAATTCAAGACAGTTTAGTATATCATGTTTCTCCCACTGGCATTGGAGGATGTTTATGCACCAAGCTTTCTAGATCATACTTGTAATAACTCTAAGGGTTAATAACTCTGTCTCCTCAAGTCTTTGTGGTTCACGTTGCAAAACAAGATGCACATTAGTTTGCATCACCTGGCAGAACTAAAATGTGGACTACCTTGCTATGGGGACCCTTCAAAGCCATCAGGTATGACAGTTACCTCATTAGAGAGGAAGTGCATGCATTTCTTTTAATGGCAGATGTTTAGCTGAACAGCAGGCTGATCTGTTTTCTTGGAGAGAATTCCTTGGATTTATATTCAAACAATTTTCTTCTGAAAAGGTGAAAACTGCTATTCTCCAAATTGGCAGCTCTGGCAGAAGACAGGTGGGCTGGATCTGCTTTGCCAATAGTACAAATCTATTGATTGATTTCCAAGTGGCTGAAAATGGATTAATGTTATTTCAACTCCCAGTGGGTTTTTCACAGGAGTTTGTAGTGAGCTGCCTGGTCTCTGCTTCTAGTCTGTGTGCACTCCTATTGCATCTGAATATAATCTTCATATGGTTTCAGAAGGAAGAGTAGCACTGCTACCCCTCTTAACGTCCCCAGGTGAGACTAGGCTGGACTTGCTTGCTGAGACTAAAGCTGGGGAAAAAACCCAAGAATAATTATATTTTTTAATTTATAGCAATAGAGCTTTCAAATGCACATAACCAGGTTTCTGGATTACATTTGTGCATGTGTGCTTTATATTCATTTCTCTCTTTCAAGCTGCTCCTGTGCGATTGTGTTCTGATTGCACCAGCTCGCAGATCCAGTTGAGATGGGCTGGAATCCCTTTTTGCTGGGGACTCTTACAAGATGCCAAGATCCCAGGGGGGATTTTAAAATTCATTACAGAAGGTTAAGACAAGAAGACTGAGGTGGGTAGGAAAAGAATAATTGAAGATGGCAGTTGTCAGATAGAATAGTTTGCATGCCTGCACATCTGCATTGATATACTGTGGTGTATTCCTCAAATAAAAGCTGACACTGCAACAATGGATTGGTCATTCCTAGAGATAAACAATAGTCCTTGGTTGATTACCTGTCAAGAAAAACACTGTTCTTTTGGAGAAGCTTTTGATGAGTATTTACACTTCACAAAATAGGATAATGAAATTGGGCTTGGCTATCATCTTTAGCTTTTCTTATAGAGAAAGATAGGGATAATCTACCTCTAAAATAGCCTCAGCCCTAGGGGAATAGCGTTCACTTTATCCTTTCATTCATTTTCTTTGTTTCCTGGATAAATATAAACCTTCATTTAAGTTGTAAACATGTTATTGCTGATGAAAGTGATTTTTATTTTTTTTCAGTTGATGCTTCTATGAATCTTATAGCCATATCTGCTGACCGTCAGCCAACTGTAAAGGTTCCTTTACTTGTCACAGCAAGTTATTCCTGATTTAGGACTGCCAGTTATGCTTTGTGAAATGTACGATTCAGATGGAAGCAAGATAGCACGACTTTAGATGAGAGCAGCCAAAAGCTGGAACATAAGCTTTTTTTAAGCAAACAAGGATAGTTCTTCCTAGGGTGTCTTGTTTCAGTGAGCAGTATTCCCTGGGGGATGAGGAGCTGTCCTGCTACTGCTCAGAAGATAGATTTACTCCCAACTCTGCCATTTCCATTGCAAATGGAGGCAGATGGTGCAATGGTGTCTCTGGACCATATGTTCTTTGTTTGCTCAGTTGGTTCTTCCTTTGTCTGTTTCTGTAATTCTGCACTGGTTTTTCCACCTGCTCATTTGTGAAAGACGAATGGTCTCTTTGCTGAATCTTTCTGCTTTTACTTTATTTCCCCTGACTGCACTTTTAAATGTCACTTCCTTGAGATTGCCAAACAGTGACTTTTTGAGCATTTGAGTCGAAAAGACAGACAACATCAGCATAAGGTACTAAGGATGCGTAGTCCAAGCAGTTGCAGCATTTCTGAACAGTACATCTCTTTACTTATACTGGTTTAATTTCAGCAACTTTGCTGTAAGTGTTCCCAGTTTGTCAGTTGTTAATGTTTCAAGTCTAACTGCTAATAGATTGAAAAGAATTGATTGTAATTGTTTTGGGTGCTGTTTTGCTTAGCTGCTGTAAGTTGAGTCTGCCCAACTTGGGCATCATTAAGAAAAATCATAGGTTGCATAAATATTTGTATTAAAGCCTTATTTCCCCAGTTTGAAGGCAGAATTACCATTCTAAAATAACTGACAGACATAGTGCTAAATCAATGTTACTTTGTCAGGAAACAGAGAAAAATTTAGTCAAAATAGGCTGTTACTATGAAAACACTCACTTCCATTCTGTAACACAAAGTAATGCATGTTCCTAATAGTATTGAGTGAGCTCTTAAGAAAGTAATTTCTTTTAAAATTCCAATTAGAGTACCTTTTTGCTAATAAAGATACCCTGTTTTATCCTGTAGCTGACAAGCAATAGAGACATAATTTATCAATATAATGAAAGCAAACCCCTAAGACAGAGCAGTGTTTCTGGTGGCCTGCAAGATTCCCTAGTGCCCATTTATTTCTTCTTTTCTGTTATGTGATAGTAATAAACTCCTGCAGTCTAGCTACAAGCAAGTAATTCCTTATCATACCATTGATTTAAACAGATAAGTATATATGAGAATAAGCCGAGGAAGAGATGTAAAAACTGAGTCGGTTTACTGTGTCCAGTGGCTTCTCTCCAGTGCTGCTAGCACCAGCTGCTTTGGTACCTGCAGCCCTTGCAGCAGTGCAGTGGTTGCAGAAATTAAACTCCTCTGAGCTCTGTTTGTTAGGGGTTGGCTGCTGGTCTGTGACAGGATTAAACATCTTTACCAGTTCTTTTAGTTGCTCTAATCACTGCTAGATTTGAACTTGGACATTCTCACTGGCATGTTCTTGTTACTGAACATGTCCTGCTACAAGTGGTATTTCATGAAGTGCTTGTATCTCTCACAAACATCTCCCTTTTGGCTTTGTTCTGTGTCCTCATGCAGGCATAAAAAGGTCATGTTAGCAAACCTTTCCAAATGCAGTCAGCTGGCTGCTACAAATGTGCTTTCTGTCTCTGCCACACTGTAGGCAACCAGAGAGATGAACCAGCAAAGAGAAATTGAGTAAAGCAAGTAACTGACTGGCCGTGAACCTCCTTTCCCTTCAGTTTACTTCGGCGTGTGACAGATGTTTACCTACGAAGATTTATGAGTGGGTTTATTTAGAAAGATTTGATCTGGCATTTGAACCATGTTCAGAGTTAGGAACATCTCGAGGACAAATTGATGAATAGGCTTATTCGTTGAGTCAGGTAGGCTGAAAACTAGTTTTAAGGTGCAGAAGGTCTTGTCTAGAAGAAGGAACTACAAATGTAAGAGAAATACCTATTTGAGCTAGAGAACAATGTTGGCACAAAACTAAATCATGTATAAACTGGCTTTAGGTAAGTTTAGATTGGAATTTGAAGACTTACTATCATCATGGTTTAAACTGAATTTTGGAGAAGGATGGCTGAAATCAGCCCTATTTGACATGGGACAGCTCATGTGACACACCAGAACAGGCTGCTCTTCTTTCAAAGTCCTCTGAAACTTCCAGGACTCTCTCAAAACTCAGTGGAAGATGCTGTTAAAATAAAAAATTTAAAGCAAATAAGTTGAAAATACTGACACTAACACTGATACCTCCTAGTATATCCTGTAATTTAATCAAAATATGTTTGTGTTGAGACAAACATTGCTTCCTCCATTAAAGTGTATTCTGTTGGACAAAAATTATCTCTTTAAATATATAAATCAAAAGCTGATATTTGCTGAACTTCCCACTCCAAAAAGAAAAAGCCCTGTCTTATTAATTTCAACCATTTCAAAGTTTCTCAGTTTTGCACTTTCATATTGTCAAAACTAATGTGAAATTACATCTTTCTGAATTTTCAGTGTATGTTAAAATGGGCTTTCTAATAATTACAAAACTCTAACTGGGGACTTTTATGCTAAAGCAAATCTTTTCTCCCAAAGAATGTCAGTTTTCTGCATTTTTCCATTTGGGATTGTGGAGACAGAAAACATCAAGAAGCTGCCAGCCAGTTCTCCCTACTGTCACATGAATGAAAACCAGTGGAAGAAATTAACCTGGTTTTATCAACCCTTATGTGCAGTGTGCAAGGTTAAGGAAAGTATTTTCCAAAGGAAAGTTATTCGCAGAGATTTGCTTTTCTAACCTTCATCCATCACCCCAAAAGACAAGGAAAAAATAAAGTCTGAGATAAAAATACCAAAATAATGTCAAGGGGATGTTCTTGCAAAGCAATCCGAGGGAGGCTTTAATACTTTCCATATAGATGATATTGGATGTTGATTAATCCGTATCCCTTTACTCACAGATGTGCAGCGATTCCATCAGATGCTTTATAGCCTTCAGAGGGAGTTGCAGTTAGAGTTCACCTGTCGTCTTTTCAAAATTTATTTAAAGAGGGAAAACAACAACTCTTCCCCAATGAGCTGCAAACATGGAAGTCTGTTCCTCATTCCCTGTCATTACAGGGAGTAGTCAGTCCCCTACCAATCATTAGCACCCTTTAAGCACAATGACACTGTCTCATGTTTTCTTAAGAAACTTCATTTTCCAAGATACCAGATACTGAATGGGCTGTGGGAACGAGTGCCACTCTTGCTGGAAAAGATACTTCCTGCAGATCAGAAGCTGGGGTAAGAGGTGAGTTTAGATGCAGGAGAGGAGGGGAGTGAACACGGAGCAGGGTGGAGAGCAGCAATGTCGAAGAAGCAGGAAGGAGCACTACAATTTGGTGCGAGTCTTTTGGATCACACATTGCACTGCAATGATCAATAAAACAATACAAGTTGTGCACAATTATAAAACCAGGAGACAAACACTCAGGGTAAGAATGGAGTTCAGAGCTACCTGAGTTCACTTAGTGAAGAACTGTTTAACTCAGCTTTGAAGAGGGTTGAGGCTACCCCAGGATGATGCTCATTTTCTCTAGAGCAAGAAGTTCTAAAATAATTCTTATTGTTTTTCAAAAAAATCAAGGATCCAACTCTTTGTAACCTGTTCTGCTATTTTATGTAGGATGAGCAACTCTGGTTGGTGGTTTCCACCAGAACCAGCTTGTTAGTGTATGATCCCATTCCAGAAAAACAACCACAGATGATTACACTAATGTGAGGGGGAAACAGTGCATGGTTCCCTGGCACCTGTGGGTGGATAATCCAGAGAAATTGATATTTCAGAAATAATACAAGCACAAATCTTTTCTTTTTCTCAGCTGAACATTTCTCCATGCTCCTATACCTGTTTTGTTTTGTCTTATCAGAAGTACAGCCATTCTTTGTAGGTAGAGGAATCAAAGTTTTCTTGTTCACAAATAATTTTCTTGCTATGGAATCTCTAATGACCTCAGGTGGTCAAGGGCTTGATTTATGTTCTCTAAGACTGCCTGCCCAAAGCTAACATCAGAATTAAAATTATTATAAATGAAAAACTATAGAGCAAAGGCAAAATATCAGGTGAGAAGGAAAAAAGGGAGTATAAAAAAACTGTAAAAAAAATGCCTTGTCATAGATATAAATAAGAAGAAATTATTCTTTTCTCACCATCAGGGTGAGGAATCACTGAAGCTGCAGATATTCATGTTCCTCGTTCTCACCCAAGTATTTATGTGAATGTGGGTATACATATGCATGCATGAAGCTAAATTTATAGACTGTCACATTATGGAAACTGCAGGATTAAAAGATAGCTGCTCCAGCTGAAGTAGTGTTTGGCTGTGAAATGGTCATGCATCCAGTCTGTTTGCTTTAGTTGAGGTTTTGTATTTGCTTCCCTTCCTCCTCCACCCTGTCTCCATCTGTGAGCTCACTTGCATCCACCCTTTAGTTTAAAATGTAACCTCTTGAGAAAATACAAATTGGCCAGGTTGCTTGCTGTATGACACCATGTTTCCAGACCAGCTTGTTCACAGTGCACTCAACTGGTCTTGCTGGCACAGACAGTCAGTGCACCGCATCCAGGAGCAGGAGGGGAAGGCAGGAATCCCAAGGCAGGAGTTACTACCACAGACTTCACCTGCAGTACAGTGTGTTTATAGCTGGTTTGGAGAGTTACGTGGCATCGCATGGTTAGAAGTTGCTCTTACTTCTCATGTGTCTGCCTTATAACAGTATCAGCCCTTGTTCCATGGATGTAGGAGAGTCCTATGTATGATGCAGTGTAGTTGCCTTAAGCGTCTCTGAGTGTGTTCCCCATGGTAGTGAGAGAAAGGGAACTAATACTTCAGTCTCTGCTTTGGGGTAAATCCTGAGCCCCACCACTATTCTTACTTTGTATTTTACTGAATGTCTGTCTTCTTTCCCATCGAGGCAGAGTTATCTCTCCAAGTGCATCCCCTTCCCATCATTTTCTGATGCAGCTGTGATCATGGCAGGGAAACAGGCCACAGAACCACACAAGGCTGCTTGGAGTCATGCCTTGATAACAGTTGAAGGCATGCACAGAAGTGCATTGCTGTCATCTAGTGATGAACAATGACAGGTTTGCCAGTTGCAAATTAATTGTATGGATCGCAAGCACAGCTCGTGCAGCTGTTACCAGATTTACCAGCCAAATCTCTTATGAAAAGACCAATACTGAGCTCTCTCTAACAGATGCTTGGGTCTGGATTGTGGCCAGTCCTGCAAGAAAGCAGCACACTAACCTTTCTTCTCCTGTGATCTTTCCAGTTGGAAACTAGTCTACAAGAGTGTCTGGGGAAAAGGAGGGAAGAGACCTCATTACCACAATTCACAGCTTTGCTTTAGCACAAGCCATCAGGACTTGCACTCCCCGAGCAGGGTCATGGAAAGCTGCAAAAGGCATCGGGGGCTTTTGTACTGCATATGTTAAGGCAGCAACTGTGCTTAAATGCCTCCTACCACCCAAGGGGATGCAGAATACAGACAGTTTCTCTGCTTATTTGAACAATGTCATAGTGCATTAACAAGAATCTGTGGGAATTAGCTGTGGATGTGGCAATTGCCAGCTTCTGCTAGTATCCTGACCTGTAAGAAAGTACTCCAGAAGAAAATTCCTTCATATGTTAGGAGGAGGAATAACCTGTGCTGCCTCTTCTTGGGTTAAAGATTTTGTCCTAGTGTTTAGTCACAGCAAAACTGGCTTAAGACCAGAAAGTGGAGGTTTAGTGGCCCTCTGAAGCACTAGGGTCATTTGCACTGTTACATAACTGCCTGATGTCCACTCCTTCAGCTTTGATTAATGGTTTCAGCCTTAATGAGCATCCAGTGGCCAATGAATTTCTCAGCCTAATTACATGCTGTCAGATGAAGTGCCTGCGTGTAGGTTTTAAATTTTTTTGAATCTGCCATCTTGCAGCTCTGATTAATGGTGGCTATGACCACAAGCTGTAGGATTGACGTGTGCCAGCTGAAGTCTCAAATACAGAGGAGTCCCTTTTGTCCTCCCCTGCATATCCAACTTTTGGAAATACAGTTATGATGATACTACCCATGGGCTCTTAAGCAAAAGCCAACCTGTCTTGGAGCCTAACTGCAGGAAAACACACAGCACCTCCAGGTTTATGGCAGTAAAACCTTTGTACCCTAAACATCAAGTGTAATACAAATCACATTCAGGAGCTCCAGAGAAACTTTTCCTTGATTAATATTCTGATGTCTGCTGGCAGACCTCTTTTTGACTGGGGGATTATCCTTTTGTGATTGTAGATTTATCAGCTCTTCCTCGTCTATTACCACTGTGTCCCAAGGTGGTGGCAAAGAACTGTATACGTTCTTTTGTCTTTCCTTCTAGTGTTATTGATTATCATTTTCACAGGCCCTCTCTGAGATTTGCCTTGTGTGGAAGGTGATCCTCACCAAGAAATGTAAAGAAAAGCCTTGTGAGATTCTAATGCTGCTCAAGGTCCTGGTTGGTCACCAGTTGCTTTTTCCTTTTTTGTTTTTGCTTGATATATCAAAGGAGAGGTTGGCATTTTTCATGGTGCGTCCCATTCTCTGATCATATATAATTTTCATGTTCTCTGAAAATGGTGTGTCTCTCATCAATTAGTAGATGTCGAGATCATGCTCTGCATGATTAGATCTATCCACTTAATCCATGCACCAAAATCTTAAAAATGAGCCCTTACAACAAGAGTTGAATGTTACTAGGATTTAAAGACTGTGGTATTTTCTGCTTTCTGACCCATGACTCAAATGACTGGTTGGGAGTCTAGGTTGCAATAAATTGTTTCTAAAGAATATTCTTTTCTTTTTCAACCCAGTTATCTGTATCAAGTTTAACGGTCTAGATACTGGCTCTATGGAACAGCTTTCAGTGCATTCTACTGTACTGTCGATTGTTCATTTTAAAGATACCTTGCTGTTTCCAAGTTTCTTATTTTCATCTTTTTTCTTTTTAATTCCATAGCTGACAGTATCTCTTAACTGGGAAACTTCAGCTGCACACTGGCTTCTGGGGCTTGAGATCTATAGGTTGAGAGTGGAGACTGAAGGAGGGAATTGATTGTAGAACAGCTATATAAAAATAAATTTTTAAAAGGTACAAACATAAATCTGTCAGAGGAGAAAATAATAATCATCCTCCATCTTCTTGTGTGGAACCTGATGTTCTTTATTGAAATGAACAAAATATGCTTTGCTTCAAGGTCTTCTGTTTGATAACGTATCCTCTGTATGCTGTTATCCCTTTTATCTTGTTGAGGCTTTCTTTTTATTCCCTGTTTTCTGAATTGTATGTCAAGTTCTCTTGTTTGTTTAACATGAAGACCTCAGTGTGTCCCCTTGATCATTTTAAAAATTTCCTCTGCTGAATTTTAATGGAGACAAGTACCTATCTGCTGGAAATATATTCCCTGTGATAAAATGATTTGGGACAGTGCAAAAGGCAGGGATAGAATGTCTTGTCTAATCTACTTCCTTTTTTTGTCTTTAATTATTGAGCTTGAGCAAGAAAAGGCTGATATTACTTAAAATAACTGTTGCAATGACAGCCCTCTGGGGTGTGTGCTGAAGCCAAATAGCCAGAGTGTACAACAAATTCTGAAAAAACAGGACAGTAGTGGTGAAGCTATGCTTATGCCTTAAAGAATTATTACAACAAATCGCCAAATACAGCGTTAGTCCTGCAGAGAACTCTGTTCTGAAACTCTTTTCTATCACAGATCAAGATGTCAAGATGGAAACTTGTGCTGATTTTGAAAACTTTGCTGCCATTTTTTTGGAAAATGTGTTTTTTGTCAGGGCTCCCTATGAAAGGAAGTTTTCTGTGTTTCAAAGCCGCTATGTTATTTGTTTGACAAGACCCAAACACTTTCTTGATTTATTTTTTTTTACATCATTTGACAAATTCTATCCAAATTGTTCATTCCTTTAAAAACTACCACAGGTTAGATGGGAAAACTTTTTATTTGTGGTCAACTTAATATTTTAACATATTGATAGTACTATTCCATAGAAATGTGATAACATTTTTATTTCAAGGTTTCCTATCTGTGAGAGACAATACATAAATATGAGAGAAAGCTTATGGTTCATGTTAGCAAAATCTCAGCTCTGTAGGAAGGAGAACAGCATGCTTCCATATGTTGTTGATTTAGACATGATGTCTAATAGGAACTCAAGTCACTTGCTATTTATCTGGAGACATGTGCTATCCACTTAATTTTCAGGTATAGCTGCTTGTGGGATCATCAAATGATAATCAGGTGACATTCAAGTCTCTTTATTTTTACAGTGCAATGAGATTTGACATAAAAATTTCACTGAATTTGAATTTTTTTTAGATCACCAAATGAAATAAGTTCTTTGCAATTGTCCATGGTCTGGAATTCTCAGTGAGAATAGTCGAGGACAAAAACAAAAGCTATGAGAAGTCTTGAAAATTGGGCCATACAAGTAAAAATAATAAGATCAGAGAACAGAAAATTTAATACTTTGAGGTCTAGAAGGGGAGAGACCTTTTCAACAGAGACTTGAAAGGTAAAAAAATAAAACGTGCAGCAGAAGGTAAGAGCCTTGCTCTGAAAGTTCAGTACTAAATGAAGGATGAGAGTGTGGAAAATGGAGGAGGAGTGGCACAGCATGACACTTGGTGGAGGAGCCCCTCCGAGGCTTTTGGAAGTAAAGCAATTTCAAGCTTTGGTTCTTGGTAAAATAGAAAGCCAATATGTAATGTGATGGCTTAAACCTTTGAGGAAATCTTCTCTGAAGCACCTGTTGCAGGTGAAGTTATCTCAACCAGCTGCTTTAATGTCTGCTATAAACTATGGCTCTGCTGATCAGCCTCTTCTATCTCAGGGGACCATGTGTTTACAGACAAGCTTAAGCTTTTCAAGGTGAAAGGCAGGAAGCAGCATGGGAGGCATGATCTAACACTGAAGATTGATCTAGCAGTGGAGATGTGCTGCCCCAACACAAGAGAAAGCATCTTAAAAACCCAAAACCTTTCTGTATTGTTTTCAGAATTTTCCTGTATTGATCCCTTCTGCTTAGCAGCCGTACCTATGCTGTGTGTGTATCAGCTCTGTGGGAAGCCCCAGTCAATAGCTCAGTGCAATGGCCTGACAGTTATTTACTCATCAGCTCATTAAGGTGGGGAGAGTAGATTACACTTCTCATAATTTCACTATTGACTGGCACACTGCACTATGCTTTTGTTTTCTTTAAGCTACCCAATAATGAAGATGCCTGAAAGAGGGGAGAAAAACCACAGCCTTTTATAATTGGAGATTGTTGTAAAAGCAGAGGAGGCTTGTTCATGGCAAGACACAAAACTTCAGCCATGATAAAGTACAAACAGATGAAGGGAGGAGCAGTGGCAGCTCGGCCCTGGGTGAAATGAAGTTCCTAATTTGTATTAATGGGATGGACAGGACTGGAGCTGGCTGTGCAAGCCAGAATCCCTTGCTGCAATGAGTCCTCATCCAGTGCTATTGACTGAGGGGGGAAGAACTGAATTTAGGTTGAAATCAATGGTGGTGTGACACTGTCTAGCAGACTTGTACTGACACTTGCCCTTGAAGAGCCCTTCACGCCTAGCATGCCAAAGGTACTTTAGGGAGCCTTACTAAGCACATGTGTTACTTGCAGTCCCTGAGGAGTTTTACAAACATTTGGTCACTATAAAAAAGTGAACAAGACCACTTTCCTTTCCCTGGAGTGTCCAACTATTATGATCTCCCACGAGTAGATACCAATCTCTTAAAGGTTTTCCTAGCTTTTTGGATGAATTCCCTCAGTTCAAGTGAACTTGAAAGACCCAAAAGGTGAAGAAGAAATCCAAATAAATTTAAAATGAGATGTATATACTTAAAATAAAAGATGAGTATAATTACTGATTAGAACAAGTTGCTAATAGGTGACTTCTTTCCTCGAGCCTTTGGAGAGGAGGAGAAGCCAGTCTGGACAGTTCTGGTTTAGCTTTAAGTAAACACAAGTCATTTGGCCACTAAAAGGGTAACTGAATAAAATTCTGTGCCTGGGCTCTACTAGTAATTGAACAAAAATAACACCTTCTGGAATTAAACTATTTCCATCGTGCCTTTTTTTTAGGGAAACTGACAGGTTTTTACTGGAATTCTGTCACTCTCTGCCATTGTAGAACTGGAGACAGACTGGTAGATGTGTATTCTGTGGGTGAATTTGTCCTCATCAGTTGTTAAGTATAAGTGGTGGTGCAGCAGCATCACTTCCCCAGAAACAGTGTGATTCCTTCATTAATTCATGAAGTGAGAAGGAAAGATGCTACATCAGCTTTGACATCTCTAGTCCTATGACCTAGGAGTTGTTAGCAGTGCAACAGAACTTGGTAAAAGTAAAACTGATAATGTGACATTTCCAAGACTACCAACTAATGAACTTGTTCTGGATTAGACCAAAAACTCAAGGCTTAGATTAATGACCTATAAAACTGGAACCCTTACCCAAAGGGTCTTGTTCATCTCCCTAGCACCCTTGTGACACAAAATGTAAGCAAGGACTGCATCCAGTTAGAAACCATAGAATTTACGCACACAAATTTACATATTCCACAGAACAGGAGCCTCATTCCTCTGCTGAGCCAGCTAAACCGACTTATAAACCAGGGCTGGAGTATTCTTGATTGTATGCCAAGTTGCTGCTTTTTCAGTCACCTATAGGAAGTGTTTTTATCATGAGACATTAATATTTGAGACTGGCTTTCCTTGATTTGATATGATCTTGCATTTTTTAATTTGCTTTCTATATAACACTTCTTGGGATGAGCAAGTACAATATCTCCTGGGGAGTGACTGGAATGTTGGATCCAGACAGTTCTAAATCTTTTGTGAAGCAAAGCAGTTCAAGAAGCTAAAAAACTAATTTATGAGAGCCATTCAGAAAAGGAAAAGTGTCAAGAGAAGTGTTCAGCCCTTGCATTGATTTTCTGTAGCTGCCTGTGTTCTGAACAGGTGCTTATACTCATTGCCTGAAAAACTGTCTCCTTTGCAACTCTCCTCCACAAATCTGTTTTGTATTTTTTATTATAGGCTTACAAGATTTTTTTTTTCATTGCCAGGAAAGAACCAGTATTCCCATTGTAAGAACTAAATGGCACTAAGGGCTTTTTGTAAAGGCATTAACTACAAGGTTTACTCACTGGGTATTGTGAAATATTGAGGATGGCTGATTATTGCTTGTCTCAAATGCAATCTTCCAAAATTAGACAGTAAGCTATATAAATGGGCAGGTTTATTGCTGAAACACTTGAAACTGACCCAGCATAAAGAACCTGTCAGTGGAAACGTTTCCATTAGTTTCAGTAAGCCCTAATCAGGCTCCTATAATAAAGCAGCACTTCTGAACCATACTTCAGGAGCAGGTGTAACTGATTTGTGGAGAGCTGGCTAGTAAAGTTTAATAAAAAGAGCTAATCTGTGAAATATTTCTACCAACCACATCTGCAAAGCAGTGTTGTTTCTATTCAGAGCCATTGCATGCAGGAATTCTATTGAGTCTATTGATGTACTATGTTCTTTGGGTGGTTAAAAAAAGTTCAAATCTTTGCAGCTTCCCAAAGGGAGAATGTGATGGCACATCATCTCAGTGAGCAGTTTTATTTTTCAGTAAACTAAGTCCTGTGTCAAAGTATGTGAGCTGGTGCTGAAAGCAGTAACATAGCTGTTACAAGGTTGCTGCATTACAGTAATATTGTAAGTGGGTATGGAGATACTGGACTCAGCAAGGTCTGTGTTGGTCAGTTAGCACTGACAGATAAAACATCATTTCCCAGACTTTCACAGCTCCCTGCAGTGGTTAGACTCTGCCTCAACAGAACCCTCTGTGTAGCCTACCCCATTTCAATTAACTGAGAGGTAAAAGACTGACAGTTTTATTTTACACAAAGGGAGAAGGTGAGAACCTTTAAAATGCAGGCAACTTCAGGTTCAGCACTTAAAGTCATATTTTAGCACCAAAAATGGGGCTGAGTTTACTGTCTAGGACTGAATTTAAATGGTGGGAGGTTTGGTTTTGTGGCTGAGGTGTGTGGGTATGGCTCCTGCTTGCTGGATTTCCTAGCTTCATTGGGGCCCAGGGAAGACCACAGTACTGCAAGCATTTCCATGGGATAAAATGCATGGAGAGGATGCCTACCAGAACATTGTGCTAATGAATGACAAAGAGAGACTTTGTCTAATAGCTGTGTCTATCATTTCTACTTGTTCTTTTTTAACACTTTGAAATGTAAAACATCCCTCTTCTTCACAGAGCTCTTCAGGAGAGTCCCGATTGACACCACAGAATAAAAGCTGAATTCTTGGACACTGATAACTAATTCATGTTAGCAGTGAAGCTGAGGAGGCACGATCGGTGGTTAATAAATCATAAACCTATTTTGAGTCCTATCTTAATTATTCTTTGATCCCAAGATCATCTTGCCAAGGCTTGTTCAAGGCAAATAGAGCTTGAAAAGTAAACCCAAATGGTAAGCAGAGTTATATCTCTTGAAGAATACATGAAGGGAATGATTGAGAGCATGAGGTACCAAGAGGAGCAGCTGCGGGGCTGACAGCACTCTGACTGTTTTTATGTGGTTTGTTGTACCTTGTTGATATTTTTTTTTTGGAAAAAATATCTCCTCCTACTTCTGTTTTCCATTTCTTTTTTTCTGCTCTCCTTCCCTCTTCCAGCAATTAAATGGAAATCAATGCCCAGAGCTTGCTGCTAAGCTGCTCTGCTTAGGAATGGTGACATTCATTGGTGAGAAAGCACCTAAATACAGCATAGTCCTGTGTATGGTGGACAGATACTGGTCTCTGTCACTTTCCCAGTGATCATTTTTACACACTTTTCTTAGTTAGTTCAGCATGACCTTTACTTTAAATGAATATAGTATAATACTTTCCAGGGGAAATGTCTTGTGAGCTTCAGTGCCATAGCAAATACAGTCGTTTCTCTGGGAAAGCTTCAATTTAAGATCATCTTTGGGAGCATCAGCCACTTGAACTTTTCATGGGTTCTTTATCTCTTCTCTGGATACAAACATGAGACAGAATGATTGTAAACACTCTGGGGTAAAATCATGGAAAATGCCTGGAAAAATTAAATTAGCCAGATAATTACAGCCAGCTTGTCTGGAATGCCACTGGATGCACACAATCATCTTAACATAGTCCTTTGGAGGAATAAGTGATAGCATTGACTAATGCCACAGAAACTGAGCTGAGTGGTTGTGAGTAAAAAGCAGCAGTGGGTCAGAAAAGGAATCTTACCCAAGAAGGTCAAACCTCTTGTGAGCTGCTTTTGCTGGATGCATTCAACTAAGTATGTAGGAGCTGCAAAATATGTTTTGAGGCAGAGAATTAAATTAAGAATCTAATCTAAATGTTGCTGTACTGCATGTCTCTACTCAGAGTAGCTAGTGTAGCACTAGCTCCTGGGAACCTACAGCCATACACTCAACTCCATGGGTGGCAATACCTGTCAAGTTCAGTTCATGGGATGGTTCTGCCCACCTGTTTTATCCTGGGATAAGGCATTTCTATAGCACATGTGATCCCATTCTTAAAAGCTTTTGATAAATTCTGCTTTAAGGGAAAATTACAGAAATAACCTACAAATATCATTATTTGAAGTAGAAAGTGCTAATTTAGCACCAGTCAGGCGGACAAATGGATTGCTCAAGAGGTTGGGTTTTCAGTAATTTTTTTAAAAATCCTGAGATGCTGCAAAGCAGATGAAAATGAGCTTGCACTCCTTGTTGAGACTGTATGAAAGGAGATATAAATACATGTTGCTGTAACCCTTCCTGTTGCCATGGATGTACAAATCTAATGCTTGCAGGGTCAAAGCGTTTGAATGGTTCCCAATCTGCTGATGAAGTCAGGAGGAGTTAGTTCATTTCCATGCCCTTTGGAAGTGGCTGATAAACACATTCACTGGAGGTCTACAACTCTGCACTTATCATTGTGTGCAGTCTCTGAAGAATTTATTTCTGTTAGCCTTTTGAAGGAGGAGAGGCAGGCGAAATAGGCAGCAAGCTGATCAAATGGGTGACACTTGCCCAAATGCTCTTTCCCTAAAGCAAGTATTTATCTCTTTATTATCATCACTCAACTTTGAAAAAATAGCTCAACTTTCCTAATCAGACCTCAATTTGTAACTTCTCTTCTGGATTCTCACTAATTTAGATAAATTCTAGTGAGACAGAGAAGGGTAGAGACTTTGGCTTTGTGAAGGCGCAGTATTAAACTGTTTTCATAGAAGTTAGTTATTACCTCAGGGAAAAATGTTTTGGTTTAAATCAGGATTATTCTGAGGCTTTTAGATAAATACAGTCCTAAACTTGTCTTAACTAAAATTGACTTGTCCTAGCATAACCTGGCATCAGTTTGTCTAAATAGATTTGACAAAGCCAGCACAAATGTGGAGCTCTTTGTACTACTTTATAGGTTTTCTTTTGAAAGCTGCTGAAACCAAATGAAGAGAAAGGGGATCGTTTGCCCAAGGGGGGACAAAAAAAGATGATGTTTATAAGCAAAGCAAACTTTTAAGTGGCTGGTAAACAACTATTTTAAAAAGGGGAAAGCTCATGTTTTGGAGAGCAGGGTACTTGTGTTTAGAGTGGGGGAGAGGGGTTGCAAAGAATCTGCCACTTGTGTATCATTGCTCTCTACGCAGTACAGATGAGAGGCACTGGGTTGTGTCAAAGTGCTGCCTTTCCCTGAGTGTCTGCTTCATAGGCAGAGCTTGAATTCTGCATCTTTGCAGTGACGTGATGCTTCTGAAGTGTTGGTGGCAGTGAGCACCATGAGAGGGCTTGTGAACAACTTCAGGCCATGGCTTAATGTGAAGTTTTTTTGTTTCATTTGTAACTTCTGCAGGATAAAGAATAGTTTAGTTTAAGTAAAAGGTGAAACGTGGGCCTCAAACCATGACCTCATGTTTGGTACAAAGGGAAAAAACCCAATTAATGCTGAAGCAGTTCTTCCTTGAGACCACTGGACCTTAGCACTTTTGACTGACAAACATGAGGGGAATTAGATAAGCAAGTAGCAAGGCTGCAGTCTGACAGGCAGAATGTATCTGTAGCACTGTAAAGGCAGCTATGCAAAAACCCTGAAAACCACAGCCATCCTAATTCCCTTAGCTCTTGAACAGGGAGCCACCATCCAGGGAACCATATTCCTTGTACTCTGAACACACTCAGATGCTGCTGGAAGATGTGTGTGTATGTGTATCTCCAGCACCAGGCCCCTTTGACCCTTCACACCTCCCTTCATTCCTAGTGCAGTTTTGTAATGTTGTTCCTCAGATGTGTGATCTTCCTTTGCCCTGCTCCTCTCTGCAGCCAGGTATGGTCAGTGACTGGTTAACCCAGAAGCTGTTGGCTTCTTTTACTTGGTGCAGCACAGTTTCCCTGGGTCCCAAGGCTAATGGCACTAGGAAATAAAAAACCAAACCACACACTAGCTCTAATTCCAAAACCCTGGTACTTTGATACATGTGAAGAGACTGAGACTGAAAGGCGCACTGAAGTACTGGTATTCAGGACTTGCCTTAGCCTTGTATGTTTGTGAGATGGATGTAGGTCAGCACCTTACCACTTACTATTATCACTGATGCCTGCCAAGGGCAAATGCTTGCTTACTTCTTATTGCCCTTCTGGGAACAATTTTGAATTGAATCTTGCTGGTGCCAGCGGTGCTGCTGGATAACTGAAGGATAAGGCTGAGCAAGAGTAGGATTTATTAATAGACAATTACTAGGATGTAAAAAGTAGGGCAATCTGTTCTGATATAGTAAAATGAAGTGTTAGGTTTGGGAATTGCAAGTGTTGAAGAGATTTATTTTTTTTAAGCAGTTGGGAAGCAGTGGTGTAAGTAAAGCTCACTCTGAGCTTGCTGGGGAAGGCAGGAGCTACCTCCACTTCAGAGTTCTAGCTTCCAAGTGTGTATCTCTGGGAAAAAAGGAGTGGGACTGGAAGAGGAACCTGGACAATGTATGAAAGGGTTAGCCCAGACCAGACTGAGGCAGGTTATAAATAGCAAAAGATGTCTCAAGGCCCTGTGCAATGCAATATTCAAGAGGAAAGCTTATTAAACCTGCCTCATAGGTCAGTGACCAGGCACCTTGGGGGCTCACTTCACTGTTATTAAAGCAGTAGAGACAAGGGAATAAAATCTTCACTGGTGAAGTATCCTAAGCCACTTCAGTCTTACTAGGTAAACCTAATCTCTGCTCTGTCAAACATTTGCAGCCCTTCGCACTTCTCACAAATCCCAGAACTGGCCCATGAAAGAACACTGTGGATTCAGTCTGAAAGTGGGGATTTTTTCAACATCAAAGAGCCAATAGATTATACATGCCTTTTTTCTCTTTTGACTTAGTAAGACCTTAAACCTAAGGCACTTGGGAGACCAAATTACAGAATGGAAACAATGTGCATTCAGAAGCTTATAAAAAAAATAAAGATAAATAGGACTTGGATTTTTTTTTAATGGATGTGGCTTAAGTTCCTATGTGCAGATATAGGGACTATAGTACTAGGAAAGCATCTTGCAACCACATTGAGAATTTGCTACATGTTCTACAGAGTTCTCTTTTATAATACCATTGCTTTTTCAGTTTCTAGATCCAAGCACAAACTGCAGACATTTTCCAAATTATAGAGTCGAGCATGTTGGAAAATTCCTTGTTTTACAGAAAATAACAAGTAATCAACCCACTGTATGGAGTATACAGCAAACAGAACTAGTAGATAGGGTCAAACTTCCAGCTCCATCTGTTACCTTTTGCTGTATACTATTGCAGTCCTTGGGGTTATTTGAAATTAAGAGCTCCTTTCAATGAAGCTGCTCTGTGTTTTTCCCTATTCTATGATATCAACCTGAAATTTTACAAATCATTAGTCCTTAGAGGCCTTTTATTATCTTGAAAGCAAAAATCAGAAAGGCATTGTGCGTTGTATCTCAGAAAATAATGGATGTTTATGTAGAGAGAGTCTCTCTTGCGTAAGTATTTTAAGTATTTTAGAACACTGAAATGCTTCAACCTGATAGACTGAAAAGCCTGTTAAAGATAAATAACCCGTGCACTAGATAGTTTGTCTGCTGATCAACACAATACACACTGAGGGCTTCTGCAATAGTTTATTTGCAACTGGAAAAGTTCATGGTGTGAATTTCTCCTCAGGAAAATGAGGCACTTTCACATTTCACGGGGAAAGATTTTGGGGGGTGGGGGTTTTTTTTGGTTTTAGAACTACAGTTTTAGAAGAAAGAACCCACCAAAGTAATATCAGATGAATACTTACATGCTCACTGACAGTAAGTGCCTAAAAAGCCGGTGCTTAAAGGACTGACCTGATTTAAAGCAATCACTATTAAGAGCTCTTTGGTAAAGGGCCAGATTTTCTGGCCCACTAAGTTCACTTATGTCATTCAAAACTTAAATTGTCCATAAATGATAGCACTGGAACTGGCTCTTACACCAGCTGCTCACCGTGCATGTTTCACAATTACCTCCTACTTATACCAGGGCCAGGATTGTGTGGAGCATGACTCTGGTTATTCATCACCTTCCATTTTCTTACCACATACAGATGGGAATTAACCTTTTGCCAAGTTCAAGAGGCAGAGGTCCACTGAAGAGCCCCATTGCTCTTCTATGCCTAAACAGAATATGAAATGCAGTTCATCTTGTCCTGCTCTCTTTGGCAGTTGGCTAGAGGTGCATAGCCTCGTGCCTCTTGAGGATGGCTCTTTGCAACAAAGGATGGGCAGAAAGCTCAGGATAGGGAATTGTAATCAGGATTTTTTTTGTTTTTATCATGCTCATTATAGGATTCATGTATTTTGATGCCTGGCTGTTGTTTTGATGTCTAACGTTTTATTGTGAATGATGTGAATAATCCAGCCTCTTGCAACTGGAAAATATCACCATGTAGTACATCAGAAACGAGAAACCATTACACCAGTGACTACCTGGATATAATGTAAGGCTGCTTGCATATTATCTTTCTGCTGTTCCCTCACTAAGTAGATGCCTCTTTAACCAGACTCGTGTGCACAATCAAAATGTTCTTGACACACTCCATCGCTGTTTTATGGATGTGATAGCTGGGACTTTCCAAAGTCTCCGAACACATGGAGGGATTTGAGCTGTATGGTGTATCATCTTCTCCTTCCACCTGTTCATGCAACTGCATTCCATTTTATTTTAATTAAAACCTAGCAGGTGTTTCATTAGGGTAGGTCTAAACAACAAGAATGCCAGTTTCTCAGCAAAACAAAACCAAAGTAAACCACAACATCTTGTGCTCTTATCACCTGGTCCAGAAGGTAGTATTTTTGTCCACAGTGCAGACTACTTTGCTACATGTCTAGAAATTGGTACATTGCAGAGATTTTATTCATGACAGCTGGTTAATGCCTGATGACTGACTACCCATAACCATTAATAGAGCAGCATTAACAGAGTGTTCACCTCTCTGCTGAATAGCCCCAGCAAAGCTTGTAGGCATACTGTTAGCTCTGTTAAATCACTCTTCATCACAAAACTAAATTCTTCCCTATATTAAACCTGATCTGAGAAATAAATAATTCAGAAGATGGTGCTGGGCTTGTGAGGTCTGAGGTTGGACCTGCAGGCACTGTGTCGATGCACAGCATTGCATGTGATGTGAGTGTGTTGAAGCACATCAGGCCATCTGCTACACAAGGCTGCCTCTTATTTTCAACCAGCAGCACTTGAGACACAAGAGCCAAATAAAGGTGGTGTTATCAGACAGGGTCCTGGGTTGCTCTAATATCTGCATTAATCTGCTCTAATATCTGGCTTTTAAGTATAAGGGCTCAATGCCAATGTGTTGCATGTTGGCAAAAAAGCAAAGGGTCATTTTCAATGTCTGTCAGCCAGACAAGAAGAAAGGTGAATAAGCCAAGACCTTTGCATTTTGTTCCTGGGTATGTGAGTGTGCTCTCACATTTTAGGGCAGCAGAATTACAGAGCACAAGCTTTATAGACAGAAAAAGCATTTTTCAACAAAATGTAATTTTTGCACATGGTATTAAAGAATATTTGATTTTCTTAAAAGGCACCAGATGATTGTGTGTTGGACACTAAAATTCTGGCTTGTACATGCTAGAAATGTTGTACACTGGTTGACAGTTTCCACTGAAAGATTACATGCTTATGTGGTCTCTTCTACTGCAGAGTAGATGAAGTCTTTCAGACAGATAGTCTTGTGCTGAGCACAATAACTTGGTCTTGGCTATAGCATGTGTTATAGAAGGATGAGCAAGTTTTATTTGAAGGCAATGAGACAGAGAATCAGCCACTTTTCTTCATAGTATGTTCCAAAGGTTAATCACCAATTCATAGTTGAACATTCTGAAAAATGACTGTGTGTTGATTCATCTATTTCTGTCTCTACTGAATCACCAGCTATTCCAAGGTTTAAATGACCTTGCAAAATATCTAAAACACAGTCTTTATTTAATAATTGCATCAGTTTCACCTTTGCCATCTCCACAAACAGGAGAAAGGAAAATAGAATGAGAGGGATGGAAAGAAAAGAATTTGTATCACACTGAAATAAATATTCCTGTTTCCCTGGCAAAGAGAGAATTTAATTCAAAGTAGGTGATTTTGCTTACATGAGGATTCTTGCCACTTGTATGGGTAATCCACACTGGGATATAAGAGAGATTTGCAACCTGAAAGTACAAATTCTGTTCAATGCCAAGGATGGTCTCTCTTAGTCTGTGTCTGCTCAGTGCTGAATGCAATGGAACTTGTCAGAAATAGCAAAATGAGAAAAAAAAATATTCATACTAGTTATAGCACTATTCTGGTAGTAAGAGCTGAATTAAAGGACAGGGACTGAGCCACTTTAGTATTCATAGTGTTTAGGGTTGTTTGGGTCTTGTAAAAGATGTCTTTTCTTTTGTCTTCTTGGCTTATCTTTTTTTGAAAACCTTTGGGCATTTTAAGATGTCTTTCTCCTAGAGTTGTTTATATGTTTGTGTGACTGAGTGATGCTATGCATCACTGAGGACTTTAGCCCTAGCTTCTTAAACTGGAGATGGACTTGAGCAAGATGTAGTATATTGTAAAATAATATTCCACATGTAAGACTAGTAATTATAATATCTGAAAGCCTATGTAAAATATGAGTTGGGGGGTTTAACAGCAGAGAAGTAAATTCCACCACCACCCATTTACATGACTAGATGACAGCAGATTGAAATTCTGTTCATTAATGACTGCAGTACTTGTTAAAATGCTCAGCATACACCTAACAAAACAACATACGTACCAGAGAGTGGTAAGCTGCAGCTACTTGGATTCCAAGCAAGGTTATCAGAGCATAGAGACTGAGCCAAGACAGCCCTACTGAGGGAAGAACAAGGGTTAGATTTTCATCAAAGTACACACAGAAATAGCTAAGCTGTAATTCTCCAATAGCTATGTTCTTGGCTGATCACATGCACACTCTGCTTTGTAAGTGTTCTAGGTGATTTTTCACAAGCTGAAATGTAGCTTTCTTGGGGGATGGGGAGAAGGTTGTCCTAGTGGTAATGTTCAAGTAGAAAGAGCAGCTCCATGAATGGCTGGATGTTCCCACAATTTGGACTTTGCGGCCACGGTAAAAACAACTGGTTGAAACACAAAGGCTTCCAGGCGTATCCTTGGTATTTTGCTGTGTGTCCCTGTCTTCAAGCTTTGTCTCTGATTTTGCTTCCTCCAGGTTGGTTGACTCCCTTTATTCTTAGGTTATATTTGAGGTATATGCAGCTTAACTAAAAGGTGTGGAATATGTGCCTCAGTAAGAGGTAAGGAGAACTGGAGTGAAATATTGTTTCTTGAGCTCCTCTGACACGAAGAAGAACTTGAATGTGTTCTGTAAAGCTGCTCTACCATAGGAGACTGGTGTCTTATACCACTGAGAAGGATGTCTTATTTTTTGACCCTAAGGATCAGTCGCTGAAGTTATTGGAGTAGTTATGCTATTCAGTATATACATTCAAAAGCGGTTCTGCATGGGAAAGCATCTTGTTTTCTATCCTCTTTGTTCTGCTGTATGTGAAACAGAACTGTGTTTGGGGTCACTGTATTCTTCCTGATATAATGAGTGAGTGCAAACCCTGCTTCCTGACTCAGAGAGAATTCAGATCTTTTGCAGGCACTCTTTAAAAAAAAAAAAAACAAAAACAACTTGTCTTCAGGTTGTGCTGGGGGAGAAAAACCCTCAACAGAGCTTATGGATATTTGGAATGCAGATATTAATCAGATTACTTGGTAATGTAATAAAAGCCAGCTGTCTGTGGTGTGGTTGCCCTGCTGTGCCCTCTACCAGCTGGGATCAGATGTGGTCAGTGCTATCAAACCTCCCTCCTGGCTGCTTGAAGAAAAACCCCTTTAACCCCAGTGCATTTGGAGGCACAAGGGGACACAGATTACAAAGTATCATTAGTGCACAGAATAGGAATCAAATTCAGGATTGAATTATTCCCTTTTCTGCTCATTACCTCTCGCTTGCTGAGTAGCAGGAGAATACATGCAAAACATTTCCATGACTAAGCCAGCGGGCAAGAGCTATATCATGTGCTGAAGCCAGTAGAGAGCTCCTGCAAGTCTTTTGAGACCAGATGGTGGAATTGCTTCTGTCAAAGAAGCACAAAAGACTTCCATAGTTTCAAGGATAATGCATTTGGGACTGCTCAATCTGCTGGGACCCACAGAGCTGCATTGTACTGAATAAAATAATGTAAATATTCCTGGAGGCAGAAGCGTTATGCCAAGGAGCCTTCTGAAAGTTGGGACTTTCACAGACATAGTGGTATACCATTATGTAAATTACTACTTTGAGAACTGAATGGTATTAAAACTGTCTGGAAGTTTACTGCTTGGAGCAGAGAAATCCTAAGAGCTACACTTGACATCATTTAAATTACAATGATGCTGGGTGGTATGTAAAATAACTGTCTTTGTTCAGAAAGGTGTGTGCTCCTCTGGTTGCCTCCTCTCTCCCTGCAATTATTTCAAACCCAGGCCAGATCTTTTCCCATAAAATTCAGTGTTGAGCAGACAGGGGAGTATTATAGAATTTTCAAAGGAACTTGATAACAACACGAACAGCCTCCGTGAAGAGCTGCGTGGCAGCCAGCTTTGCCTGCCTCGAGAGGAAACTTAAAGCTGTGCCCTGTGAGAGGTATCGTATGGGAGAAGCATGTTAATGAAGTCTGCTAGCTGAATCTCGGCAGGAGAGAGCTGCCCAAGCCTGGCTGCATTGTACCAGGGCTCTGGCACCTGCTGGGTCCTGGTCCCTGTCTGCCTGCTGGGAAAAGGCAAAAAGCTCCAGGGAATTTGGCACACTTGGTTTTTCTTGCACCAGGTCTCCGTGGTATAACTCTGGAACAGCAAGTGGAGGATCAGACCTGAGGTCCCACTCATAAGCTGCCTTCATGGGAGCAGAGACAACTTGTAGACAGCTCTGCTGTTTTCCTATCTCACATGCTGGTGTTAGATGGGTGCCTATCAAAATCTTCAAAGGCACACACAAATGCAGCAATTTCCTGGTTCTGTTAGTGGCTGCCCAGCCTCTGCCATGCTCCATGTGTTAGCAAATAAGAGGTTCAAAGCCACCATTAAAAGCAGTCTTCTGTCAAAACTCAGGACAAAGAGTAAGACCCTGTCCTACTCCCATAGGTGCTTTTGCAGTCATCTTGTTGGCCCATAGCTTGCTCTTTGTCCTCTCTATGGAAAGAGCAGCAAAACAAAAGAATGTGTTGCATCTGTGAAGCCTGTGAAAGCCTTGGGTCTAGTGTGTGAATAAGACTTGATGTGAGGAAGCTGGGTTTTCTCCAGAGCCAAATTCAGTGCTCCTGTGGGAAGAGCTGAGTTCAGGTTCTTGGTTACTTCCCACCTGAGAATTTATGTGACTAGAAGCTTTAAAAGGGGAAACTTAGCAGCCATTTTCCTGGAAATAGCTTTGTTTAAACCTCATATCTTTTGCAGAATGCCCCAGAAGCACACAACTGTGCAACCAGGGACTGCATGAAATATTCGGTCGTTCCATTCCCCTGCAGTTTTTCCTGCTTGTTTGGCATATGGAAGCACTAGATATGCTTGCCAATAAAGAACTCCCCAGGAAGGAATCATTTAACAAGGGATGAAAATGTGATAAATGTTTTATAATCAAGGTCCCATAAGCAAAAGTGAGTGTGAGGCAGCTCTGAGTGGGAAATGGCTGGAAGTTTTAGTAGTCAGTTGGCACTGGATTTCTCTGGGTTTTGATGTGAACAGACTTCTTCTGGTAAGCTCATCTTTACAGGCATTCATCTCTGCTGCAGCTGTTTCTGCTGTAATTTATACAGATACTATTATTCACAAGCAGTCCTGTCCCGAATACTTTTGATGTTAAAATCTTTTTGTTGTTCTATTCCAAATCACAGGATCTATTTCTGCCAAGCATAGGCAATTCATGCAGTTTTGCTTACCTGCATGCTGATGTTAAGGAGCCTCATCTAATTAAAAAGCTGTTATCAAAAGTCTCTTCACCCCACAGGCAGCCGATAAAGTTGGTTTACCAACTTCATTTCTAAACTGAGGGCTAATGAATATAATTTTACTGATGAGAGATTTCTGTATGATTCCCCATGTGAACTGCACATATAATCTAATGGAGGACTAGCTGAGCTTGCAGTGACAGTCATTTTTCATACTGGAGCAAGCCAGTATCTTTAAAATCAAATTGTTACTCTCTATTAATTACTGCAACGCATTTATCTGAAACATAATAACTGGAGTGACAGTGCTTATTAATAGCTAGGCACTTATAAGTATGGTGGAAAGATCATAAATGAGAATTGTGAGGAACACTGATGAGAGACGGGGATATTCAGTGGTGTGTGCAGCAAGGACTTGCAGTGTCTGGGTACCTGCCTGCTGATAACATCTGGCAGCAGCTGTAGCACGATCTAAGCTCACAGTGCATCTGTGGAGACCTCATGCCACTGGTAGCTCGAGGAGGCTACCACAGCACAGGCTTTAAATTTGCTATACCCAAGGATGCTCGTGGCAGGACTGATGAAGACAATTTCCTACTTACAGAAAAGAAAGACTTAAGCAGACAGGCAGCAGCTGATGAGGGTTGTGTGTGCCACTGTGTGTGCAGAGCTGTGCTCACACTCAGGGTTGGGTTGCAGGAGAGAATGTGTTGCTTACAGAGATGCACTACACTTACTGCTTTGACCTCAGGAGAATGATCAAGCTGCTTTTATGTAACAATAACTCGATGAAAACTTTGCTTGGGGTATAACAGAAGCAGAAATTGGAGACTCTATTTTTTCACTAGAAGAAACTTCAGGCTGGTAGAAAGACATCATCTTCCAAATATTTGGAAGAGCAGAACCCTAAGCCAGGCCTACTAGCCTTACTGTTGTTCTAGGAAAGGCTTCCCTTTTGGATAAAGTGTTAAGTTTCGGGGGGAGGAAATAAAAGTCAATCTCCATGGTGCTTCCAATCTTGCAGTGCATCATGGTTTTCCTGATGCTTCATTATTCAAAGATCCACCTAAATCTAATTATCTAACCCACCTCCTCTACTTTCTAATCAAAAAATCAGCATGGTGGTGAGCTCTTAATCTGCTCCTTATTTACTTCCCCTGGCTAATGTCCACAGAAATCGTTAGCGCTGTTGAAAAGTCAGCAGACTTATCTGAACCAGGGTTTGTTCCCTTAGTACAGCTATTAAATATCTTGGATGAAGGAAGAAAAAATGATTCTATTTCTCAGCAGTTAAATGCTGCACTGCATGGCTATTGAGTCAGGTCACAGAGACCAGAATAAGTTTTCAAAAAGCAGATGGTTACAAGCCTCTAAAATCTGCACGTGTTCAAATGTCACAAGCAGCACCTTTTTGAAAAGTCAAGTTAATACCTGTGATTTTTTTATTTTTTTTTAGGAAATTAAATGCAGGAAACATTTCCTTACACCTTGCTCCTAACTGGACACTGGAACTACAATAATTGCCTAGTATGAAGAATGTAATTTTTCATTTCTAGCAGGTCTTGTTTGTCCAGACAAGGTTCTTAAATTATCATTCATTGTCTGCTATGTAGTGAAGCAAACCTTTCAGTATGGTGTTTCATATGTGGAAGCATGAATTCAGAAGGTGGCTGACACGTGTTGTGCAAAGGCACGTGTTGTGCTAAGCTCTTGCAGGCTGTGTAGCTCCATCAAAGGATTGTTGTCCAGCAACAGTGTGCTGCTGTTTGTCTTTCTGACTGGTCTCAGTGGAAAGGAGATCATGAAGAAGAGCCCACTCTTTAACAGACTTCAAAGATGTTTGAGGTTCTGTTTTAACCCATTGCTTATGTTCACAGAAAATGTTGTGATTGGGTAAAGAGGGGAGAAATCACTGACATTCCCCTTATGCTCTTCATTAAATGTCTAGGGGTTTTAGTTTCTTCCCCCCCCCCCCCTAGAACCAGGATTATTCAGCTGTCCCTGCCTAGTGGGGGATATCTTTCAGGGACCCACAATTATCACGGAACAAATCCAGAGAGACTGGGGAAAGACTAAAACTGGCCCCGTTCTAACACCAGGATAATTCCTTGACCACAGTGGAGTTGCTTTATCCTGAAAAGTAATTCTTGAATTTCTGTGTCAGCTGAACTCAGCACCAACCAAATATCCAGGCATACTCTGCTTTAGGCATAGGGGATTTTCATGGGACTTTAAATGAGGTGTGTACAGGTCTCACTGAATAAAAGTTATTTCTTATCCCTCTTTCCAACCTGAACAAATCCAGTGTATCCCTGAACGTACTTTTTATTAATTCTCCTTCCTTGATGCTTATGTTCTTTGTATCCTGTGAATAGTTTGTAGACCATAGATGTTTTTCTTCGCCGTTGCTGGTATAAGCCCTGCTGTATAGTTCATGCATTTAAAACTCCTGAATCTGTGTGCAAAAAATGTCCCCTTACTCTCTGCATATGTTCAATGCAGGCAAGGTTGGGGTTTTTATTATTATTAGTCTAACATAATTCTCATGAAAATTTAAAAATGTGCTAATGCAGATGACTGCTGCATGACAGATTTTCATCAAATATGCTTTATTCATTTACAGATGTTTAAAGGAACAACGTGCTAAGAGCACTGAACCAATTCAATCCAATGCTAAGCCCTCTGACAACAATGTAATGTATAATTCTCGTGGTGAGAGCTCAGCGAAAAGTATGCCCATGAATATCTGGTCGCTGGCATCAGTGGGGCTTAAGAAAGAGGAAACTGGTGTACTTATTCACCAGCTAAATTTTTAAACAGCAAACATTTTTAAAGCACTCGTTACGATATTTAGGCCATGCAAAATAAGAAGTAGGTGATGGATGTCAGGGAGAATAAATGTCTTGAAGAAAAGGGAATTTACGAGTTTTATGCGAATAACTTTCTAGTTAGACTGGTGATAGTTCTCTAATTGAATTGTTCGTGCTAGGTTATTGAATTTGAGAATCTTTAAAGGAATTCCAGCCCAAGGTTGTAATCTGAGCCATCTAACCCTTGCAAATGTCATTCACTGGCTGAGATTAATCTAGAAGGGTTTAACAGAGCTGTCAGCAAGTTCACCTAGAATCAGCCTCTTGGCAAGAATGGATTAAGAGAGTTTAATGTGCTAACGCTGCAACCTACCATCTCCTTCATTTTCTGCTGGGAGTGGGAAGTCAGGTTTCAGGCTTGTGAACTGTCAGACTCCAAGTTCTCTATCAAAAAGATTTTTGATTTAAAGCTCTCCATTCACATCTTTCTTTTTTTCCCCTCTTTTCCTTTTTTTACAAGAAGGAATCATCTGAAGGGCATCCTTACCCAGAAAGGACAGGAAGGAAAGAGAGTAGTAGCAGATGTACAGCTCTTATAGACAGACAGTTTCTTGGTATTTATGGGCTGCATCATTTTAACAGCTGGATACATGTTCCTTTATTTGTGGTTGATCTCTTAAAGTGGCACTTGTTCAGTGACTTTTAAGAACCTCAGGCTTTAGACATCTATGTGTATTTTGAACAAAAGGTGGAAACTAATAAACTATGTCAGTCCTCCATGTAAGTTTTCTGAGCTCCCTACTCCAAGCTTGGCTGCATTTCAGAGCAATTGCTCCAAGGCTTCATTGGTGGAGGATGATGTGGCTCTTCTAAAGGCAGTGTGAAAGGAGCAGGTTACATTGATTTCCCCTCTGTTTTCTTATCCCATGCAGGCTAAAGGAAGAGAGAAACTGGTGCTTTTCCTGACAGCAGTAAAGCTACTAATGAGAGAGCTACTAGGTCACTTGCACTTCACCTAGCAACCCTAGTGCTCACTGTGAGCACAGGGCATAGTAATTCATTGCATTTGTGTATATGTAGCTGAATCAGAGTAAGACACAAATCTGGAACGTTTTCCAAACTTAACTTTCCTTGTTTTATTTCTCTTTATAGCTGGGACAAGCCAGCAGATGCTACCTTAAGATAAACAAGTGCATTGAATTTTCCTGGGAGGGAAGGGTGTATCTATTTGTTGGGAACACCGAGGAGCAGTTGGCTGGCTGGCTCTAAGCAGCACTGAAACAGTTGGATTTAGCCTACTCTTTACTGTTTAGCATCATATTGCAGCTAATGAGATAGATGTTTTAGTGAGTTTGAGAATAATCCAACAAAATTCAGGTTGGTTTGTTATGCTGCAATGTCAGGCTGTGCTTGGAGCAGGTCATAAGGCTGGTGGCAAGTTAATGATACTCCAGGATCTAATCAAAGAACCAGGTCAGATGAACTGTGGAGGAACTAGAAGATGATAGAAATTTTACTTGTATGATTTGGAAATAGTTAGGCAGATGACTCTATTTTTGTGACAGAAACTGTGACATTATATGCTTATGTGATCATACACATAAAGGTGAGGGGGCTTTTTGCTTCATTACCCTCCTTAGGGTCTGAAATACTACTTCAGCTCTGGAATTATGTTAGCCATGCATATTTGGGAGAAGAGAGTAAATCAGATATAACATGGTATTTATTAGGCTGTGAGCCAGCAGTTCTGTTTCTAATTGGAAAATTACATTACTAAGTGTTCACTTTAGGTAATTAGAAAAATCTCACCATCAGGGTTATGGAACAGTCCTCTACTGCAATGAGACCCAGAAGTTGCTGTGTTCATGGCTGATCTCCCCATAAGACATGTCCAATAAACAAGCAAATGGAGGAGCTCACAAAACAAGAGCCTAACGCCTGAACAGTTTAACACTTATCAGCTGTCAACCCTGAATATCACTGGGTTGTCTTTTCAAGTGCATGACCGCACTAACCTTGCTGTGTCAGGAAACTTCGTGTCCATTCCTGTAATGCATAAAGATGTCCTGGCAGGAGAAATGCAATAGAGTTTATTTGCTGAGCTCCAAGTGCAGCCTGTCGTTACTTATTAAAGAGCAAGTAGCTGAAAATTCAACCATCCTTGACACTTCAAACTCTCCTAGCTGTATTTGTGTATGTGGTACAGTCATTTGCAGAGAAAGACATTGCCAGTCACTTCTGAGGGAGCTGAAATAATACCATTGTTCTTATTTAGGACTGGCATCTCCCTTTATTCTTGTTTAAAAGGTGGGACAATGTGGTCAATTCCCCTTGTGCTTGCGAGTCTCATTTCAGCATGCCTGCAAAGGGAGAGTCCCAGCAGAAACCTCAGGAGCAAGCTGTAATTAACTGAAGCAAGCAGATGGCTCCAACTTCTCGTGCCTTTGCAATGTGACAGCATCTCATGGAGGAGCTGTGACAGCATAGGACGCTTGTAGGGGAAGGGGGTGGGATGGAAGTCTCGGTGTGCATCTGCAGCGGGGTCAAGCAGTCTTTATTCAGGCAAATGTTATCTCACTACTCATTGAATTATCTGTCTCAAGTGGCCTTGGATAAGGGAGAGCAATAAGGGAAGGAGAAAGAGGTGAACCAAGATTTATATTTATACTCGGGAAAGTACAGAACAAGATGCAAAGTTTGAATGTCAAGCTATCTAACTGATCCTAATTGGCTCTGTGGGCGGTGGTTCTTATTTTGGAAGAGCAATGACTTTTCTGAATAAATCTGTCTTCTAAATGGGTTAAGCAAATTAAATTAAAAAATTGAAAATGTTATTAAAGGATGAGCACAATCACATATGGAATCAGTGTCCACAGTAACTTCTGGCATAAATATCACAAGAGTAAACAAGCAGTTTTGTTTCTCTTGTTTCACATAGTCTAATTTGGTATACACGTTCCTGATGTTAGAAGTCAAATCCTTGGTTTGATTTTGATTACTCATAAATGAGCCTATGTAGGAAGTGTTTCTTATTCTCTGAGAATTTTCCAGATTTTAAAGTTGTCATAAAAAAAGATCAGAATTTTCTTATTTTTTCAAAAGCAAGCAAAATTAACAGGGTAAGGAAGAGGAAGTTTGAGTCAACTGAAACATTTCTATCTTTTGTCTCTCAGTATAAAGTTAATTCTTATTAACAGAAGTAATTCAGACTTACTTTTAAAATATAAAACCAGAAGATTTTTCACAACTTTGAACCAGTAAAACTGCAATACCAAGCAATTCCTCGATACAAATTTGGTCTCTGAACAGTTATTTTTTAAAAAATAGAATTAGAACCAGAAAGTTGTTGGTGAGTTCTACTCACATGCCTGAAATGAAGTACATAAAACAGTGATTTGCTGAGTGTGTCTGTGCCTTAGGTTGGCCATCTGATCCTCTCAGCTTCCTCACTATGGTAATATTTATTTGTGAAACACTGTGATTCCCCATACAAAACACCTCTCACAAGCATAAACTCTTAGTCTCCTTTGACGCTAGAATGAGGCCAGAAACCATACTCCTATTCTGAGGATACTGGTAATTCCAGTTATTGTTTTCCATCAAAACTTCTTCCAAGTTCAGCATAAGCATAACTGATGCAGTCACAAACAGTTCCCTGCTGCTTCTAAATTAAAACTCATTTCTTCTCTTCTGACTACAAGGAGGTGGCTGGATGAACTGTCTATGTCCCTTGTTGCAAGTATTTTCCAACTTTTTCTACGTATTTTGTCATTTTTGTTCAGCCATACATGTTTTAAGGAAAAACTTGCTTATGTGTCAAAGCATCCATGGTTTCTGTTTAAATTGCCTCACAGCAGTTCCTTTACATTCAGATGAGTTGATCAATTTTTAGCATTTACCAATTACCATATTAATTTCTAAAATTTGCAGAACTGATGTAGCTGATATAACTATTTACTGCGTTGCTTCTAGCCTACCTGAAAAAAACAGTAAAAACAGGAGTCCTGTTTACGATCACTTATCACTTCAAGTCAACAGTGGTCCAAACCAGACTGTTACACATTGACATCTTTGTGACTTGAATCTAAACTAGCAGCAACCTAAGGGCTTTTTCCTGGGAAGGGTCAGTATCAAATACCCAAAGTGGCATATTCTTAACTTTTAGTATGTTCTAAGCATCTCATCCGTGTTCTGTGCTCATGGATACTCAACACGGTACCTCAAGTTGTAACAAATTACCTGAAACTGTGCAAAACTGGACCTGTGTATACTTTTCCTTTCAAACACTCCTTTCATTTTAAAAAGGTCAAACCACTTGGAACAATAATTAGCAGAACAAACACTGCTGTCCTCAGAGGAGATCTTGTCTGCCAAACTACTGACTCAAGAGAATGGTTACAGCTGAGTTAGAGCCCAGACCTCCTTCCTGCTCTGCAAGACAGGCTGAACTTGGACTGGAAAATGTGGACAGACCCTGAACTGTGCTGGTGGGTGTCATGCTATAATAAAGCACACCCCACTTGGGCACATAAAAACAGGATTTAATTCAGAATCTGATGCTTAACTCTGTCATGGATATTCCTTCTCTGTTAATTGCACTAAAATACATACTGTTTGCATCTGTTAATACTCCAGAGCCTGTTTGACAACTCAGTGCAGCTGAAAGCTCTTCATTCTTGATTTGTATTTTGGCTTTTTCGGGGGTTGGGCTTTTTCTTTTAATACATGGCAGATAACACAGCAAAGCTAGATGCTGAGAGCTGGCCTGTCCTCTGCTGAAGTCTGCCCAAAACAGAAAACCAATTTGGAAGAGCAGGCTCTACTCAAGAGCTTGTTAAATAGAATTTGAGTGGATTTACAATAATTTGAGGCTGGTGTCAATTGAAAAAGTACCCTCAGTGAATATTTAGGAAATGCTGGTTTTCAATAAACAAGGAAATTGGGAATGTTACACAGATGTTAATGAATGGGACTCCAACTCTGTCAGAATTAGTCAAATTAATCCCTGCTGTGTAAAAATAGTAAGATCTCTGGACCCTTCTAGATGAGAGATAGGTTGTGCAGAGCATTTCAGCCCTGCTAGTTTTACTGGAGGTGTGTTGATCGCATCCTGTTGTGATCAGATCTTGTCCTATTGCAATCCAGAAAAAGAGGGAGTTGGCAGGTGGAAAAGTATGTAGCTGTGGTAGGGCTGAAGGTTCAAATTTGATCACAAAGCCACGCAGCAAATGCATGAGTTAGCCCAAAGCCAGCCTTCACATGGACTTCCAGGTACCTTCATCCCAACTGAAGCTGCAAAGTTGTTAGTGTTGCAGATGCTGACAGCGCAGTTTGGTTCTGTCCTCTTGTACCTTCTGCTCTCTTCCAGGCAATGCTTGTTGAATGCCCCGGGTTTTGCTAAGATTGCAGGACTTCAGGTCTCAGCCTTCTGCACTTCTCCATGAGCTGGCTCAGTGTTGCTTCAGATGTGCTGGAGGCAGGACTGTGTCCTGAGATTTGGACCAGGACTGGTGCAGTAGGTCACCCCAGGGTGGGAAGCAAGGGGTTTAGGATATGTCAGCTGGGGAAAGAGAAAAACAAGCTGAAGACACAGCTGGAAAGAGGGTTGAGAACACCACCAGGGCAGAAATCTCATCTGCACACTGCAGACCCATACAATGGATGAAAAAATCTGGTTATGCTAAAATTCCCCCTGCTCTCTGTCTTTTGACCTTTTGTGGTATCTGCTAGCCCATTTGTCTTGCAGCACTAACAGAAAAATAAGTTGGGAAGCAAAAGAAAAGCTGAGCGCTCATAGAATTGGACATGGATTCAGATGAGACTGGAAGCATGATTTTTCTCTTGCAGAAATGTCCCTTATCACTCTTGTACTCATGGAGGTAGGTCAGAACTCTTCATACTGGGAAATTTTTTTATTTTGTGTTGCACCCAATTAAGCCACAATTCAATTAACTGGATTTTGAGAGAGATGGTAGTGAGTTATTTGTGCACCTGGCAATGTGTGCAGAATACTGATAATCTGGGTAATGTTCTCCAAATTCTTGATCAGCAGCAGCTGGAGCAAATTTTTTACTTTGATGATTAGGGGAAAAGAAGAAATCTATTTCAGTGCAGCGACAGTAGTATATGTACATTACAAACATGGCAATTGCTAACCAATACTGGAATTCAGCTGCCAGAATCAAGGTAGCGGCATTCATTTATTTTCATTTCCAAATATAAGAGATCCTGTTGTGTTTTTTTTTCTCCAAAATAAAAACCTTGCAAACCTAGCTTAATTACAAAACTACACAGTTGCTACCCGTCTTGTCTGACTATGGATGTCCTCATCTGTCATCCCAAGCATTTTGAACTCGTTCAGCTTTGAGAAGAGGGAAGGCTGCCTTTGGTCCTGTGATTATTGTAAACATTTTATTTCATACCTGAGCATGGGAACAGGCAGCCTGCTGCTGGGAGGGACAGCTCTCCATGGTAAACCAAGAACATCCTTCATCCCTTTGTTCACGGTGGGAGCCGAATCTTTGGTAAGCAGCTCCTCTTACTTAGAGTAAACGGTGACATTTGTTAAGTGCTTCCAAACTGGTGCTTTGTGAATTTTCGATACACCTACCTGGTGTCTGATCCAACTGTCATTGAAGTGAAGTCAGTGGGAGACTTTCTGTCAACTTCAAGGCAACAAAGAAAGTCTCCTACAGTATGGTTTGTACCAGTGGGAAGCCAGAGCGTGTGGGTGTGTAATTTACTGGTAGTTGAGGGATTTCTGACAGCAACAGTGTTGCAGGGAAGGCTGGTGAGGGCAGAGGTTATAGGGCATCAGTGACCTAGGACAGCAATTCAGTCTGGTCAGCACAATACCTGCAGCTCCTGTTTCAAGACAGGTAACCCAGTAATAAATATTATTCAAGCAAACTCAATGGGAAGAGATATTTTAAAAAATTAACCTTATTGTAGCAAATCCTGCCATCAGCACAGAAGTGATATTACTAAATGAACAGAGTGGAATGAATCTTCTAAAAGAAGATTCTGCTCCAAAAAGGTTACTGGGGCTCTCCCTTTCCTTCCAGACTGAGGAGCAATAGCCCTAAACCCTGACTGAGACCCCAGCCCTCTGACCAACGTGCAGAGGTTTTGGGAAGCAAAGGAAACTAAGACATTGACATAGTCACCATGTCTGAAATCTCCTGCACAGGGCCCAAATATCCTCTCCTCAGTTCACAGGAGGAATGAAGTATTTCAGCTGTGACATAGTTTCTCATGTTTGTTGAGCAAAGCAACGCATGGATTGGATCTGTCCCGTTAATAAACTTTTGTATGCAGTAGCTCTGTTATTTCTCCAGGTTCTTGCTAATGTACAATGAAATACATCATTGAAACCAACAAATGTCAGCTCAGAATTGATCTGGTTTAGTAGGTCCTTTTAAATACAAGTTACTTTGGTGGTGGTTTCGGTTGGAGTTCCCACTTGCTGAACGTTTGGAGGTTATTGGTTATGTTACAGTTCTCAGGAAAAATTAATTCTATTCAGACCCAGTGCAAGCAAATTTTATTGTGCATGCAGCTGTTCAAGATTAAGTAATTATTTGATGAACCTTTGGAGGAGATGAATTTTAGATGAAGCATGTACACATTTTTATTATGCATACATTTTTCTTGATCAGTTTTCTCTTCATTTGGTCACTCGTTTATGTGGAAGCAATGAGCAAAATCTGCATATTTCACTCTTTAGAAATAAAATTTCCACTTACATAGCCTTAATGCTTTCAGCCCACACATCCTGCAGTGAATTTTCAAAACCCACTGATCTATTACACTCCACATAGCAACTTCAATAAACAGATCATTTCAAAAAGGCCAAGGTTAGAGCCTCAGCTGGGCTCAACAGTCTTTTCTCTTTTGAGCTGCTCTTGAGTTCACCCGGAAACATTTCACCTTCAGTTGAGCAGGGGTGGCTTGTAGGGGATCATGACCTGGGTCTCATCAGGGGATGTTCTATATGCTTTTTGGTTGTTCTATTTTGTTCTTTGCAGGTAGCTAAAAGGTCTTTCTGTTCAAACTGGTTTCTGAAAGAAAACAAAAAAGGGAGCAAAGCAATTCTGAAACAATGAGCAAAAGGTACCTTTTCAAGAAGAGAAAGATGATTGGTTTTAAGCCTTTCAAATACTTTGCAGTCTGTATTACCCAAAGTGTATGTATGCATATATATATATATATGTAGCTGGTCCAACCTTTGCAAAGTCAGCAGTAGCTTTGGGTTTCAGGCCAGATCTGTTCTTAAGGGAGACACCATGATTTTGGCTCTATACCACACCAATGACTTTTCTTGCCATCTTGAGCACTTACCTTCCTGCCTGCCTAGACCAGAGGCTTTTTCCTGGGGCAATACATTCTGGAGCTGTTCCAGCAAAGACCAAAGATGTTATTCTCTGGTCTTTATACCAGGTCCACACACTTCCAGGATCATCCAGCAACACGGATTTGAGACAAATCAGGCATGGACTTGCAATTTCATTGCTAGTGAAATAACCAAAATATAAGATAAGGAGCATATGTTTATTTTCGGGTAGCTGAAGATGGTATGGGATCTCAGAAATGTTTAAGTGCTTCAGACAGATGGTACGTGATCCAACATAAAGCCTGCCAGTGAAAAGTTAACCTGTCAATGCTTATTTTTTTTTAACAAATCTGAATCAGCAGAGCGAATTTATACTGGATCAGTGCTTTGTCTCTCACAGCTGCAGAAGTTTTGATCTAAGATGGATTTACATATCATTGAACCACGATGTGGGTGTGCAGAAGATGTGAATACATTTAAGGGAACTGTATTTGTCAGGAAAACACATACGCCATAAGATACCTCACCCTGAAGCTGTTTGTCTCTGGCTACGTTGTTTTTAAGCCTATGTCTGAGAGCCTTTTTCCATGATTGCCTCTCCTTCAAGCTGAGCTTCCACAGCACATTGCAATAGTGTGGTACACAGAAATATTAGTGCTCTCTATGAAGAGGTTATATAACAAGAAAGAACAGTTTATCTATGTAGACACAGGTATTTATAGGGAAATAAATACAGGTATAAAGCTGTTTAAAAGAACTCTGCTGGTTTCTTTCACAGTAGCCCTCGTGGTGTGGTATTCTGGCTGTCCTTCCAAAGGAGTATTCTCTTTCCTGCTATCCTGTACCTGCAGTTACAAGAATGGACTGATCCTTCTTTTAGAGTATATTTTATATGACTTAGATTCTGTCTTGTCTGTTCAGACTGATGCCTCTTGTTCTGTATTTTATCCAAATGTATGTAACACACTGCCCCACATGGAGACAAGAGCAGCAGTACGGTGGTACTGAAGGAGTGAAGGGCCTTTGCTTCAATTGGTGCTTCATTGACTTTAGCAGAGCAGCGTGTGACCCCCTAACAGGATTCCATAGCACATCTAAAGCCAGTGTTCGTGTTGCAGTTGCCAGTAAATGAAACCATCAGATTCTTTATCAAATGGGCCTTCAGAAGTGAGAGGAGGTTTACCTGGATGTACAACAATGAACAGAAAGGTTCCAAACTGCCCAAAGCTCAGCTGTTCTCATTTTTTCTTGGTCTGTCACAGCCATGAGTAATAACTATTGCATTACTTGTCCCTCTTTCATTTTCAGGAAAAACATGAATAGGTGGAGATACTTTTTTTTTTTAATTTGCAGCCATTGTAAGATGAGGGGGAAGAGGGAGAGGAAGGAATGTTGTTTTTGTGAACCAGGATCATAAAAACTAAAACTGGAAAGAATAACAGATCAGGACAAACAATTCATTTTAGCTTTTAGCAGCTTGTAAAAAAACCTTTTAATGAAAAGTTGTTCTGCATCAGAAAACAAAATATCACAGTGAAATGTTTTGACTCCTTTTAATGGCTTTTTTAATCGAGTTAAATAAAGTTCAGAAAGTTGTACAAAATAATACCATGGTGTTCCCATGGCTGTGATTTTCCTTCTGTGTGCTCCAAAAGCACAGCAACAACAACAACAAAAAAATCATCTGTTTTTCAGCTGAGGTGTTCTAGCTTGGAACTAAAGCAGATGCTTCAGGTTCACCTCTGTTGCTTAGACTTGGGTGAGCTGCTGCTGTGTAGTCCTGACACACTAATACTTGTCCTCCCTGACACAACCTCAGGGTGTGAGGCAGGGCTGACTGGCTGTATGTGTAGTATTTGCAGAAATGCTGCTTTTCAGAGCCAACACAACTCTGTGTGTAGTTGCAGTAAGGTAAGGCCATGTTTGCAGGGACTTCTGCAGTAGAAGTTTCAAGAGACATCAAAGCGTTCATTTGGTAAGATTCAAAACTTCTAATTTCTTGCTAACAAAACTGCTTTCATGTATGAGGTGTTCACAAAAGAAAACTTTAAAACAATGACTTTAATGGCATCTGCCAATATGTTCATTTTGGCTTAACAGAGAGTTTAAATTATTATTGAGTCCTATTTTCTGAAGAGAGCAAATGCACAGAAATTTAATTATATTGAGCCTCTAACTGCATAAACACAATACTAGCCCCAGTGGACTAATTCCATTAAGACTTGAACTATCCATCTTGAAGTTCCTCATGAATACAAACTACCAGAGCTTTTGGCATTGCTGGGTTTGCAAAACAACTTGTATGTTTTTGTGTCAGATAATAAAAGCCAGCTTTATTTAGAGAGATTAAAATAAACAGGTTTAATAATACATTTTAAAACTGCATTGTTACTCATATGTTGTTTTTCTCTGCTTGAATGGTATTCTTTATTACGGCTGTATATTACCTTTCAAATGCCTCTTGCTCTGAACCTTGCAAGGTGCTGAATCTGTAAACACATGATCTGTAGCACGAGCAGGTGGAGAATTTTAATTTTCCTGGCAGAAATGTCCATTTCAGTATTTTGCCTATCCAAACTGTGCTCTGGCTTGCTAGTTTTTTTAATTCTACCTATCTTTTAGATAACTCTTTTCTATCTAAATAACATATTACTGCTGAGGTTTGGCAGTCATTAGGGAAGATCTGCCCAATTAGCATGTTAATGAGGACCTACCCAATTCAGGGCTAGGGAGGTGATTGTTTTATTAGCATTCTGTGAGATGAAAGAAAGATTAATGACTGTGCCTGCACCCCTCGAGGGGTACAGAGGTAACATTTCTTTTTTGAGATATCTGCATGTGAGAGGAGGTATTTGAATGGCTGGGCTTACTGAGGGAGTTTACCTGCTGATTAGTTATGCCTGGAGCAGAGAAAAGTATAATTGAGTTCATTTCTTGATGAGAATGAAATGGTGGTAGAAAGCCAACATAATGGGGCCAAAACATCTGCTGTTATAAATGAGTGAAGTCCCGTTGATAGGCTGATATCAGCTAAAACTTTGGTCCCTGGAATTGATCGAGCTCAACATTGGGCTGGCAGGGCAAGATTTGTGGCTGTCACGTGTACTGTAGGTGTATGCAGGTAATTGGATGCCTCGCTGCCATGAATGGAAAAGGTTGTTTTATAACCAGGAAGATTGTACATCTCTTCCAGATGCTGTGCTTTCTCATGGCCACATACTGCCATACAGCCACGGAGTCTGACCCATAGATCTGTTGAATACATTGTGCCCAGGCCATTAGAACTCTAAGGGCCTGGAATAAAGTCATGCGGGGAAAAGAAAATGAAATGTAGGCAGGAATATTATTGAAATGGAGAAAGAAATAGTAATAAGCAAAAAACAGCTCTAAGCAACATTATCTGAGACAAACACATAATCTTTCTCATAGCTTTATGATCACCATCCCTTCCCACAGCATTTCACATTAAATTAATGAATTCTGCTGCAAGAGAAAATACTATGTGCTCATAGTATACTGAAGAAAGAAACAAAGTGGTGTCATCATTTGATCTTTCCATCAAACTACTTAATCATCTCTGCCTTGCACTTGTTTTAAGACTTGTCCTCTCCTGCCTTGGTCAATGAGCTGAGTTGTGGAAGCAGTCGATAGCAGGAGACTCTCCAGCTGCATTTTGCCAAGTCTTCTACTACTGCTTCTTGCAACAGCACCCAAAAACTCCCACAGTTTAACACTTGGCACAGTGGTGCTGCATGCAGAGGTGAAAGGGCCAGAAGCCCTGAAGAAAAAAATGAGGTCATGTAAACAGATGTGGAAAAGTGCTCTCTATTCAGTCCTGATCTGAAGCTCTTTTTGATGCTCTTCCAACATCACCATGGAAGTTCCTGGTATCGGGATCCAGCCCATCAGTAAGGACTGTGAAAGACAAAGCTGCAATGGGTGTGAAGTATTCAAAGGGCTGATGAAGAGTAAGAAAAAACATCTGACTAAATCCTGGTAATGGCCTGAGTCCTCTTTGAGAACTTGATCTTCTACATGATGCATGGTTGTCTAAACAACCATCATAGTGCTTCTGGGACTTAAGCTGTAAAGACATTCTTTGTTCTGTAGTTCTAGATTAAACTTGTAGTTTAAGCAAAGCTATATGTGATAGTGTGTAGTAATATCAATGAATCCATAGGGAGAATTGCTTCCCTGAAGCTCATCAGGATCTGGACTTGTTGTCAGGATGAATTTGTATAATTTTGTCTAGATATGTACCACTAGTTGATTTCAGTTATTCTGTTTCATCAGAAAAAAATGTTTTCTTTTTTAAAAAAAGCAAACCAGGTCTTCTCTTACTGGATCCTATAGCTATTAAGCTAAACACTGAGGAAAACCGGTAACATGAAGTTGGACACCAGGAACCTTGGAGGATATCTTCCAGTTTGAGTGACAATTGGTACCAGACAGATTTGCTCCTCTTCTCTGCATTTGGCTGTGAAACTGATGCATTACAAGAGTCTCTGGCAAACACAACTCATGTCTGTCATTTTGTTGCAAAACTCCAGCACTAATTTATTCTAGGGCTTTCCAAATATTCATGTAGCCAAAGGAAACACCAGAATGTTGGTTTATTTGCTTTTTCTGAGTTCTCCATAGACAACAGCTATTTTGATGCAGTTCTTTCTTACTTAAAATCTGTTTCTCATTTCTTTTATTACATTTTTGAGTAAACAGTATAAACTTCTCAAAATTTAGAGGGTTGTCAATGTGGTCTCGTCCATAAATGCACAGGAAATCATGTTGCTGGCTTTGGAATTTGAGCAAATATTCCTTGTGAAGCAAAGGTTACCCTCTTCCCAAGATTATCCTCAATGGCATGGAGAAGACAAAAAAAAGATCCCTGTGGACATTATTAGTGTACCATAGCTTGATCTTGTTACAAAGGCAGGCCGTTCTTTAAACCTGTGCTCATCTGTTTTGTCTGGTGCTCACACACACATCTTCATTCATGTGTCACACCAATCTTGAAATTTCTGTTATAAATTAATCCAGTTCCAGGTCGATTTGCTAGAAATCGTTCTCTTGTATTTCTCTGAGTTGCTGTTGGTCCTGGGTGTCTCCACCATTAGATGACCATAAGGTGCCATTTGATGTAGTGAATTCCTGATATGGGTTCTCATTGCACCAGCACAGACCTTATGCTTTCAACAGTTAACTTTGCTTTAATGAGAAGATATTTTTAATCAAGTAAAGCTGGGATGAATTGCTTTACTCAGACTTTTTTTTCATTTGTGATGCTGTGTCATCCTTACCCATGTGAATGTATCTGGATCTGCATTGTAAATTAGTTTCTTGCTGAATTTTAAATTGGGATACGAGCAGCTCATTCATCTCGCTGAGAATGAAGAAAACTATGAGATGTGTGTCTCTGTGCTCATGTGAGTTACAGCCAGACTGTTCAATAAAAAGCTACACACAGCACTAGTATGCAATGGAGATGTGTTTTTTAAAGTCACCCTGAGATGGTTTGCTATTTGTCAAACAATAGCTTTTCGATACTGGTAAAAGCTGCACACGTTATCTTTCTAAACAACCGACAGTACCTGTGGGAGACCACAGCTCTGTATTAAACAATTGATTCTACTAATATAAGCAAATTAGGTTTTGTGACACAGGGAGGAGTTTTCCTTTTAGTCTGAAATGCTCCCCATTGAGAACGCCCACCAGGTGTACTATGCTTTCTGAAGCCATTAATGTAGATCAAAGAATAATTAGGCTTTGGCAAGCATAAGGGGGTTTGATTAATCAGACTGAACAACATCTTTTTGTCTCATAATACCAACTGCCCGTTGAATCAGTGTGGTGTGGCCAGGTTTTAAGTACTTGCATTGTTATTTTCCTCCTGCACAAAAGCATGGCAGTAAGACCAAGCAGAATCCATCCTTTTGTTTCTTACCTTTCCCAAAACTGAGGACTAGGAACAAGTGTTTATAGCAGATAGCTGATCCCGTGTGGGAATAGCAAAAGGCTGTCATGAGTCTGAAGCTGGTTTTTACTGGTGGTTAACACCTTGCTGTTCTCCAAGAAGACAGTAGGGTTTGTTCTTGATTTTTCAGAGACCGACAGCTGACTAGTGGCAAATGTTGAGTGGAAGTGAAGTCCATGAATCTAGGGAGTACCAAACCTTTACATGTATGGGATGAAAAAACCAAGACTTTCACAATCCTTCTGTCCCCATTCCACTTTGGGGTTCAGGTAACCAGAAAATCTAAGAAGCCTTTTTTTTTTCCCCATATGAACCAATACTTTGTGAGAAGGAAATCTAGTATATCTTCTGCATTGTTTGTTCCACTAGTGTGTGGTATTTCTTGAAATCTGCACTTAGTGTAAGTCATGGAGCAGAACTCTAAAAAAAATAGAGTAAGCTATGAGAGAAACCCTTCCATCAGATAAGTAGTATCAAATCTAAAAGTACCTGGATGCAAGGGTTTTCTTTTGTTGATTTTATATGGTAAGATGTTAAAAACCTTTGTGAAGCCCAAAATGGACAATGATTCAGACACAGCACGGAACAGATACCAGATCTGAACACCTAATTCTCGGTGAATGATGGAGACCATCCTTCCACACAGATGTGGAAATTCCATGTAGTAGATTCATTTCTTGAGGATGGTTCTGTGCAACAAGAGACTGGTACTTACCCTGTATGTATCAGAGAACAGATCCCAGCATTTCTTGCTCACTTGCAGGAGTCTGATTTATCTTGTGAAAGCTGTGTTTGCTATTCATAATCAATTTTTCCGAAGATTCCCTTACTCCTTGCTGACACCTATGCCATAGCTTTGTATAAAGGGCATGCCCTGCTACCTCTGCCTGCACATGGCCTATCAATTCCTAGGATATAAATGTTTATTTCAGATGAATGAAGAGGAGCAGAAAGTCAATGGTGCTAACATGATCTTGTGTCTGTAGAGCACTAGTAAGACCGTCTGGCATAAATAAGATAAGGGTTTGGCATACAGAGACCTCCTCTGGCTTAATCACCTAGCAGAAACCTAGAAAATTACTATCACCATTTTAAAGTATATTGATTAGAGTAGACAAGAGGAGATGGATCAAACCAGATTTTTTTTTTTAATGGAGTTTGCATGCTTCTGTTAAATAAGAGCATCGAGTCCTTCGGGGAGAAGGCAGCTGCTCAGGTCTGTGTTGTGCAGCCCTGGAGAGAAGAGAGGTTTTGTTGCTAAAATTAAAGTTGACTGTAATGGCAACTCTTAACATTTCATTTTGAACAGATCCCCTGGGGAGATAATATAAGTGGAGGAAATACAGGGTTTTTGACTGACCAGCGCTCTGTATCCTGAGAACATCCCAACTGCCTAGTTTGCTTCTCTCCTCTGTTTTTGCCATTGCAAAGCAGCAGCACCCATGGGCATTTCTGTTGTGCAGGTGTGTTATGGTGTAGGTGATCTCATGAGCAGCTGAAAAGCATAGGGGAGCAGAGCAGGGTTTCACAGGTGCCGTTTCAGGGGGTGCAGAAGTGATTTTCACCTTCTTCCCAGAAATTGTTCCCATCAAGTTGTAAGATAAGAGTGTGAAACACCAGTAGCATCTTTGCTGTGTAAGAGCACGTGCCTGGTGAGTGCCTGCAGCAGTCGCTGCGGGTATCTAAGGTGTGCTAAGAAAAGTCCTGAGGAAATAATTGGATCAGGATGTGCTGGGCTGCATCCCTCACCAGGAATAAGGATTGCAGACATGGGGAATGGGACTTGATAGAAGACTGATAATGAACTACTTTAACTCTAGAGGTTAAACAGAAAATAACAAGGAAATCTTTTCCGTGTTACATTGTGTTTCCTTAGGAAATTAATCTAGATTTTTTCTATTTGTTGGAGTGGGAAAAATAGAGAACTATATAATAAACTTGGCTGGTTTTTGATAATAATACGATTTAAAGTTTCACTGGAAATGCGCTTTTCCCACTTTTTTCACAATTTTGGGGTACTATTAACTCTGTTAAACTCAAACACTGTTACAAAACCTTACAAGGTCAGCTATTAGCAACTAGAAATGGCAAGGTCCCAGGAACATGGGAGCCGGGAGGCAGAACACCCAGAGCAGCTGCAGTGTCAGGGCCTCGGCCTTGTTTCAGCTGCAGATTAAAGACATTTACTTGAACTAAAAATTTTCAGAGGATTTTTAAGGTTTGCAGAACTTCCTAGTAGGTTTTGTGTCTGGTTTCCATGGAAAAGGAGAGGATTTCCTTGCAGCTGTGGAGTCCGTGATCTTGGGGAAGGTGGGAATTTGAACCCAGGCAAAGATTGACATTGAAATATGGTCAGATGGAAAAAATACCAGAAGTCTTTGTAAAGGGGGTATTCTTGAATTGGTTTCAGATGAAAAACATCCACATTTGTTGTTTTCTCTAGAAGGAGCCTCAGAATTGTTTAATTCCTCACTGCTTTCCATCAGTCACGGCTCCCATGCAAAGCACATTGGTGTCACAGCACCCATCCCTCTTCAGTGCACCACAGAGCACTGGCTTCCCTCCAGCTCTTGGGATGGTTTTGAGTTAAAATGAAATCGGTAGGAATGATTCTTGCAAGTATGAGGATGCTTTACACAAGGAATGATGCCAGGTGATGTAGCTGGATGTGCACAGCTTTGCCTATAGGATAAGTTTGCAGAAATTCAGCTGCCTGCTGCAAAACGGAGGCTCTGGGTTTTGCTCGAGGAGATGCAGAATTTGTCTTCAGAGACCAGTCACAGAGAAAAAAGAAAAGCTCTTTTCCTTCTGCACTTTCTTCTGACGTGACTGCTACTGACAAAGCACTGAGGTGTAGGACTGGGGGAGCGTGGAGCAGTCGCTCCTGCACGGCCGATAGCTGCCGGCAGCACTGTCAGAGCTCTTTCCTGAGATGCAAGGAAAGAAAATGTTACAACAAGTAGGCAGCATTTTCCCAGCAATATTATATTGTTTGTCTACCTCGCTTACATCAATATTTTAGTGAGGAAACAAAGTTTTTCCTTCCACCAAGCAGTGAAGGATACCTCAAATAAAATAGGAAAAATAGCAGTTTTATTACCAAAGTATCTGTGGAACAAAGTGCTTCCTTTTTCCTATTTATTTCTGAATCCCATTCACACTAACTGTTGCATCCATTTTCTGCATCCCTGTCTGCATGAAAGAAACTTGGGGAGAAATTACCTCAATAATGCCTTTCTAATCTTCCTTGTTTACAGCTCACTTTTGTTCAAAGTCATTATGACAGTCGTGGAAGATTCTGAGTGTGATGCAGTTATTGAATTTTAAATGAAAACTAAATTGGCTGTGGTAGAGGGGAAAGATATTTCATAACACGGTAATTTTTCCTCAGAGTACAGTTGCTACATTTTATTAGAAATAAGCAATTTTCACTATGTCTCAAATGTATAGAGCAGATAAACATGAGATATTAATCTAAGGAAAAAAGGCTTTTACAAGTATTGAACGCCAAGTGGTGGGTTGAAGTTTGCATGTTTTCTCCATTTTTCTGGCGTGCTGGAAAAGCTATTTACTCATCTTACTGAAGTAGAACATAGCTTTCTGCATTGGTCAAAAGCCTCCCATGGTGTCAGTTAGATGGGATTTAATTGAGCCATTTGGAGGCTATATCTGTTTGATTTGTGCATTTGGGGAGCAAGGAACATTATCTGTATGTGAAAGGTATTAAGGTGCCCGTGTGGCTGCTGAGCAAATTTATCTGCTGAGTAGGCAGCGATCCCCAGGCATCTCCCACCTCTCCATCCCCATACAAGGAGCAGCACCCGAGGTTGTCTGTGGGTGGTTCTAGCAAGGCAGAGGGGAGGTGTTGGAGAAGATAAATATTGGGATAGAATAAATGCACCTTCATTCCCGCGTTGCAGTCAGTTGGCAGGTGCCAATGTCACAGACTGGCAGATCTCTGCAGGGAATTGTGGTCATGCACTGCTGGGCTCAAAGGCTGCCGGGAGGGAGCTGGGACCATCCCGGTGCCAAGGGCAGCCCCCTGAGCCCTGACTGTTGGGACGTCTCCCTGTCAGGGCCTCTGGAGGACAGATTTCTGCAGCTGCTTTGAGCTGCCTCAGCAGCATAATTCAGCCATTCTGTTCTAAGTGAGCAGTGCTGCTGCCCTGGTTTTACATTCATCAGGTTTGCTTCATTCCTTCTGCAGCTCTCAGGCTTCAGTTAGGCTGCAAACGAGAGTGATATTCAAATCAGCTTTTAATGAATTGTCGTTGACCAGTATCAGTTCTTGTTCAGTTTGGCTCCACTTATAGTTTGTCAAACTGGAAGTAGGTATGAATTAATTGTAGCAGAGGAAGGGGGGTGTATTTTATGTATTTGCAAAGTATACAAATTAGCATGGAAAATGCATCCACACATGGTTAGTGGAGTCCATAGGGTCTTGGTGTCAATCTGCTCAGCTCAGAGCTGCAACTGTCACCAACCCATAACATTGACATCGTTCCCATCCTTTGCATATGTCTGCCTTTTGGCTATGGAGGAGCCAAACTCCGTGCAGCCCCTGTCATGTTAATGAGCATGTAGGTTTTCTCTGATAGCTCTTATCCACCAAAATACGGATGGGGAACCCAGCTGCCGTAAGCACTCATGCTCCTGAGCAGCCCTACACAGCTATGTTGTCCTGCTCCCAGCCAGGACGGGTCTGTACGTGTCCCTGGTCATGGCCTCCAAGGGCTTTGGTGATGTTGGTCCCCTGCTTGTGCCTCCTATATCCTAGCTGTAGATCCTAGTGCAAATCCAAATGCCCAGAGTGCATGGAGTAGGGTAAATCTGGCAAGCAGGCAGGAAGAAGTTTCATTTGAGCAGAGTGTGTAGGCTTGCAATGGGATGCAATTATGGAGAAATCATGGGTTGCTTGGCCTCAGGTTGCTTTGTGCTTTGGGAAATAAAACCTGCTTAGGCACTGAATGTAAAATGAGTGTTAGAGGCACATGCAGAAGAGCATGGATGTGGCATTTTGTTAGATCCTCACAGACTGGTGCCATTTTCAGAAAATCTGGTCTGGGGTTGGATTTTTCATGCTTTTGCCAAGATGCTAAAATAGAAATTCAGAGGAGGTTTCCAAGCCTGCTCCCAGCAAACCTCACACTAAGTAAGCTAATTCAATTTATCAGTACTTATTGGATGCTGGGATGAGAGACCATTTAGAACTGAATATGTTAATGTAAGTCTCTCTCCAGATTAATCACAAGCAGTTATATTTTTATGATTTATCAATGTTGTTTATGACTAACATTTATGGAAGATTACTAGTAGATTTTCAATAAAAGCTTTTCAGCTAAAACTAACATTATAGCAATTTTGGAGATAATTGAGTAACTATTGAATTCAAAAGCTGATAAATATACAGACTTTTTCAAAACTGTGTATTGCACGCTGACATAATGGCAGGTTAGGCTTCCAGATGCATCACTATACAATGAATGTATAGCTTGCTGAAAGTAATGTTGTTGTTTATCGGTTGAAATATGTCACAGCGTGTAAGGAAATGAAAGGGTTCCTCTCCATTTCAAATTAAATCAGTTGTGAAAAGCATTTTCTAATTAAAAAATCTCTTTGTTTTAGAACAAATAGCAAAATCTCCCTCGCAGTGCATTTTTCCCTCTTCTGTGTTTTCTCTTTGTAAATGTGCCAGCATGTTGTCAGCAGTTGCTTTGCTTCCCGTGTACCCTGTGTGGGCTTCACAAACTGAAATGGGACAGACGTGTATTAAGAAAAATTGAGAGTATGATTGCAAAAATTGGGAGGAAAACTTAGTTCATATGTAATTTCTGAAAATAACCCTTTTTCCTCCTTTCACACAAACATGTGATACACAGGTACCAGTGTACCTTGGAGGCTCTGGACCCACAGCTAAGTGACCATCAGATCATCTCAGCTGAGTGGCTGGGGAGCAGCAAGGCTAAAGGAACTGTGAGCTGGATGTATCCAGCCATACAATGAATCTAGAGATGTGATCTATGAGCTATCTACAAAGGCAGGAAAGAAAGGTAAGTTTATAGACATCATGATTAAATAGTTCTACAGTGGTCTGCATCAACCTTGCAAAAACTTTATAGTAAACAAACTGAAAAAGTTCAAAAGGTCAAAAATCTCTAGTTCAAGGGGAAACTTTATCCCCTCTCCCTCCTAAACTGTTATCAGATTTGCCCTAAAAGCAGCAAATTGAATTTTAGTACAACTGCTGTTTCCATTAACATCACAAAAACAAACTCTTCAACGTTTTTCTACATGTGGATGGGTGTATCTTTACTCAGTGTTGTGTAAGACTATCCTCCATTTAATGATATTTTAATTAATTGTTTCCTGGTTTTCAGCTTTATATTGGCTGCCACCATTCAATCTTAGCTTTGTATTTTGGACAAACCTTGCTGTAAATAGTGTTTCATTGTCTACAAAAGGAATTTAAATGTTGTTCTAATTTGCAGCATCATTCAAATGCCCATCCTTATGAGTGCAAATTGAATCTGTCACGTCATCTTCTATGGAAGTCTAATTCTTGGTAACAAAAGATACTGCAGCTGACAGATGGAGCTGCACACTACATAATTAAGCCTCTGGTGGGTGTCAACTGTAGCCTTTCAGACACAATTAGAGTCTGAACAGTTCACTCATTTAGGGACTTCAAAAAAAAATCCCAAAACCATCCCCTAGGTAGATGTGGAGATTTCTGTGAAGAATGAACTCCAAAATGCTCTAAACAGAAGAAAATGGGATTGTGTTCATCGCCAGACCTTCCAATGATAAAATTTGATACAGCTCTTTAAATCCTCACTTTACCTCCTTTTCTTTTGCATTTATTATGTCCTGAGTGTAGCTAAGCATAAACTCTTCTCAGTAGGGAGGCTCATGGAGGCAGTGGATGGAAAATACATTTTCTTTAGAAAACTAGCTTTGGGAGCCCCCAGCTGTGCTGGAGATACAATTGTGTTCGGTTTGTAACACTAGGCTGTAAAACTTACAAAAAACTACAAAACAACAGAAAACTTTGAGAAAAAGAAAAAAGTTGCTTAGTGGCACGTGATGCATCCGGAATTAAAGGCGAGCCCGATGGACCACCTTGTGATCAGGGTCTTGGTATCTGCCATGCTCAGGGATCTCTGTGTTTAGGATGTTTCTTCTTAGAGTCACAAAGATAAACACAGAAGAGGTTTTAGGTAAACTGTTCCCTGCTCTCCTGATAAACAATTAGACATCTTACAGTAATCGCCTCTGAATACATGAGGGGTTCTGGTCTACAAGAATACTTAAGCAATCACAGATCTCAGGTTTTTCCTGTTACAATTATATTTTCAGCTCCCAAATTTGACCCCATTATTTCTGATACACTCCTTTGTTCAGTCTTTCTGCCTTCACTAGCACACACACACACATTTGCCTGACAGTCATTATAATGATGCACCAACAGCAGCAAAAGCAGCTCTCGGAGTACGGAGTTTTTCCACATTCCTTTTTGCTTTTCAGGTATGTGTTGTTTCATTAAAGAGAAGTTCCAAGCTGCTTTTATTACTCTGGCTACTAATGAACGATAGACTTATTAATTCAGAAGTTTTAATTAAATCACTTCTGGAGAGACCTGCTTGGCATGCAAACCTGGTCTGTGTCTGACTGAGGAGTCCCCTGTGACACAGCCTTCCCTGCTGATGCTCACGTTGATGCCTCTATTTCAGATCAGCGTTGGCGAGGAGGTCAGGAGTGCACAGGACAGCGTGCACAGAGCAGCATTCCACTCCACAAATGTGGGCCTCCAACCACCAAGCCAATCCTTCAGCTTTCTGTAACCCTGTTGGCAGACAGCTCAGCTGTAAACACCAATCCAGACATGGAACTGCACCATTTGCGTGTGTACTGCTGGTGCCCATTCCACAGCAGCGTGCAGGGGGTGGGGTAGCCACAGGCATGAAAGCTTCCCTGGTCATGGGTGATGGTGGTCTAGAAGAAGAAAAGCAGGTGGCCAAGAAGCAAGTCAGACAACTTTTCCTACACAACTAGCTTAAAATGGGATGACTACCTCATGGTTGACCCCATTGAATGACTAGTTCAGGCTGCGGAGTCACTTATAGCAGTTTAAGTTAGGACTTACCCGCTTTTATTGAGAAAGAATTCTCCAGAAGGCACATACATTTCTGTAGCAGATCTGCATTCAGAAGAAAGGAAGCTAGGTCCCAGAACTTGGTTTATCTCTATGGCTTACATCGGATAGCTTTGATTTTAAGAAATAAACCTTTCCTTGAAAAAGAGTGAATCTGTCTAATTCCAGGAACTGTACTTGGTGGTGAATTTCCCCTCTGACCTGCCTCTTTCATGCTGCCCACCCCAATCTGGCCTAAATTTACAAAATTGATTTAAGGACTGAGCTTTCTCATCCCATTTCCATGCTCTGCCCCAAAGTAACCAAGTTACAATGCCTTCCTAGGGCAAAATGTATTATTGAGAATGCCATTACTCAATAAAGCCCAGGTGGGGTCAGGCAGGAAATATTTTTCCTTGCAGTCATCTAAAGAATAGGACAAAATGGAAAAAGCGTCTTGATTTTTTTCTGCCAGCCTACACCCTGGCCTGTGCCTCTCAGGTTTGCAGTTTGAGCCATTAAAGTCCTGGCCCTGATGGGGCTGGAGGGCCAGGAAGGTCAGATTTGGATCTCACACTCTGGTGTAAGGCAGGAGAAACCCCACAGACAGCACCTCGGCACTGTGCATTCTACTAAGAGCCATAATAGCCACGATGCATCAGGTTGAAGAGAGAGTGAGCAAACGCTCTTATCTCAGACACTGAATTTGTGGTAATTGACAATTGTAAATGCAATTGCAATATTTTACAGGCTGTCCTTCCTACGATCGTGGGGAACGGAAGCTAATGGAAATACACTTGATAATACTTGTTGGCTGAAGGGCTTACATTAGCTGATCTGGTACCTGCAAATGCACACTTAGGTAATAATGTAGTAAATGAATCAGGGAGGAATGAGATTTTTTTTAAAGAAATAATAAGCATGTTTCTCACTAGGCTCAGCTGGGATATTACTGCTGTTCGTGTAGCCAAGTGTTTTATTGGAGAGATGAAGTGCTGCGTATAAACTTGTTCATTACCAGAAACCTGACAAATACTGAGCTGATATCATGTCAAAAATCAGCTGGGGATAATGCATTTCCCCTCCTTCTAATAGATTTTTCCTTACATATACTCATAAGCAATACTAAAATATCACAATGGGAAAAAAGGGCCGCTGGAAGATGTCTGTTCTCTGCGATATGCAGTTCTTTTGATTTGAAGTATTGGGGGCAGAAAGGATGAAAATAATTTGTTTGGGGATTATCTTCACGCAGAAAGAAACTTGATAATCACTCGAGTGAGGAGCTACTGCATTTGTTTGCTACCCTCCTGCCTAGTGATCAGTTCAGTGGAATTACTGTTTCCAGGGGTGGGGGGTGAAGGAGAGTTCAGGAAACTGCCTCTGCTCTCCTGTTCCAAGAGTGTTAGCAGCCACTTAGCAGGGCTTGCACGCTCAAGGAGGTGTGATAGTAGGATCTACAATATCGACCGACCAACTACTGGGTTTTGTTTTTCCTTACGGGAACACGAGCACGTTGACACAAACAGGAAAGCTTAATATACAGACAGTTTAGTCCTCAGAAGAGGCTTAGTGCATCTTCAACACAACGTGGCACTTAGTGGCACATGGATAATTATGTTTTATAAAGATTTTATAAGAATGGCCTGAATAGTATTAACGATGTGTGAGCATAGGTGGCAAGACTAGATTTATGTTTTAGGCAATTACATTTTACAAGCTGAAGTAAAGAACAGAGGTAATTAACAAGAATAATGAAAGCACTACCTTGCCATAAATCACTGTTAAAACAGAGTAAATAATAGAAGACAAAGGGATTATGAGTCAAGTTTGGGTTTTATTCATCAATTTCTGAGCAGGAGGGTGGGTTTTATTTGTGAAATGACACAGCCCTTGTTTGGTGCTTTTTGAATAATCTTGATGCTCTTCTACCGGGGGAGCAAACATCTGATTGAACGCTAATGACAGTGATTGCCTTCTCCACGTTTCTAATCAGTGCAGGGAATTTCATTTTGCCCTCCTTTTAATGAAGCAAAGGGAGTGATTAGCAGGTATGCTGAACTGGGGAATTTTGCAGTCCTGATTGCAGATGAGGGTAACAGTGTCCCTAATCTGAAGGAAAAAAAAACCCCACTCACTTCTCCAGCAGTTTCTGTTTTCTATGAATTGTTTAGTTCCAGTTTTTAATCCACAATGTTTTGTGGATCAGAAAGCAAATCAGCCTCCACTGGGAAGACCCTTATCTATTAATTACTTTTTCCTCTTATCCTAGGAGAAGGTATTTCTTATGCTGAATTGTGGTACCAGCAGATGTTACTAGACGTTATCACAAGTGTGAGGTGAATGGGCTCTTCGTGACCAGCTCCGGGCAGAACCCCAGCATCTTCTCCATGTGTTTTCTTTGCACGTCTTGAGGCAGCAGCTCACCTTCAGCTGAGTTTACCCTCTCTCCTCAGTATAATCTTGCAAGAGGGGTAATTGTATCTCTGCCCTGCAATGGATTTTTGCAGAGCATAAACGTTTGATCTTTGCAATGCATGAGACTACAGAGATGGCTCATGCTTAAGATACACCTCTAGTCTGCTCTGCAAGGGCTTGAATTCACCACTGCCCTTGGTGTGAGTTGCCTAGTTCAGTCCTGACAGCAGTGAATTGTCCAGAATCCTCAAAGGTTGTCAAAACCTAGGACTGGCTCTGTGCTATGTGTTCCTGGTTCTCAGAGTGATAGCCCATCATCACCCGAGTCAAAAATCAGCAGTGTGTATTTGGAACTAAGCCCTCCTTTCCCAGAAATGGGAATCTTGCTAGACAGATCCCGGTGAAAGCCAAGTGCCACAGTGTAAATATGGGGTTTCCAATGGATAAACAAAATATTTAGCAAAGTTTCTAAGCATCTTGTCTTAGAAGGACTGTTTTGTATTCTAGTTATTCCTCTGAGGTCTGAGCAAATATAGACTGGAAACATGACTGACTGGAAAGAGGGCTTTTTCATCCTGATCAGCTTGGGCTGTGATTTTGACTGACTTCACAGACCTGGGGATAAGATAGTTGCTACTTGTAGACGCATCTGATCTCATTGCCGAGAGGACATGCTGCCATTCTGATAAGGAGAAGTCACACCGAGTTATTTTGCCACTCACAGAACACAAATCTGTTTTTGCAAGCAGTTTGCCATCTTGTGATATAAATCAATATAGCCTCTTTACTAATCCCTCGTTGAGGGCCATTTCATTTGCACTTGGTAGCTGTGTATTCTGGTCTGAGGGGGAGGCGGTGGTGGTTTTTTGCACCGCTGAAGGATTGGTACGAGGCATCATGAGGGATGGCTGTTTCACAACAAATCCTGAACACATGCAATATGTTTTGTAGAGCATTAAGGCATCCTTTGATTGAAAAGTAATGAGAAATGGACTATTAACTATTATTCATTACTGCATATACAAAGCTTATGAGCCAAGTTTAATTAAATTCAATAAAGACATATGCAATAAAAATGAACAATTAGCAGCAGTGAAGGATTTTGATCTGAATCTGTTCATCCCTATAGCAAAGTGGGAAATAAAAGGACTGCATAATCTTAACTCTGACATACACAGAAAGGGAGAGCTCTGTGGTGCCCATATCACAAGTGGGTAAATTCAGTTTACCTGCGTTTGTCCTTGATCACACACTGCTTTCTCCTCTACCTCTAGACCTCAGTGTGAATGTCTCCCTCCCGAGTCACCTCCAGATACTGGCAAAATGCTCTGTGTCACACAGAGCACACCTACTAACTATGACAGGTTGCAATGCAAGTCTAATGAATACTCACAGGAGATTTGCTAATCTGTACAGAGTCATTAGCAGCCAAGCTGCATGGCAGCGTGCTCCACCCTGCAGACCGCAGGGCGAGTGCTAACTAATACTGGAGGGATGGAGAGCTGAGCTGAGGAGAAAGGTGCTCATTCAATACTGCACATTCTCTGTGCTCTGTCATCACCTCTGGTGACGTTAGGATGAGAGTAATGCTGTAGATACATTGGGAAAAGGCTCAATATTTCCTTGTGCAATCAGTTTGGGAAAGATCTCTGTGCTTCAGAAGCTGTGTTGGCTGATCAAGATCACGTTGCAGCCGTTTGGGCTGGAGGCCTCAAGAAACTGGGCTTTCGAAGCCTTTCTAGATCTAACTGAATCAGGAACTTAGCCTGAAAAAATAGTTTGTGATGGTTGAATTTAAAAACCAAAACCCAAACTAAACAAGAAAAGATAAAATATTCCCATCGTTACAGAAAGTTAAATCAAACTCTGCACATCCCATAATTCTTCCTGACCCAAAACCCAGCTGCAAGTTTTGATATTGGACTTTCTGCACATCCAAATCTGGCATGTAGTGCCATAATTGAAAAGGAAAATCTAGAAGTTAGTTTGCTCCTTAGTCTTGTCTTGGACAAAGATTTTTGTGAACTCGTTTGTTTGCAAAGGGAAGAGAGCAGCTCTGCTAGCACTGCAGGTAGCATCTGTCCTGCAGCTTCCTCAAGCTGACATACGCTTGGTGCAAACCCTAACTGCTCAGATGAACACTGCTAGTGTGGTGATACAGTCACAGCTCAATAAACCAGACCAGCTTCTGTTGGTGTCCTGCCTGCTTTAGGCATCACTGGATCTGATCTGACACTGCCAAGAGAAACAGTTCCCCTAGCAAAATTCTGACACGTTGAAAGCAATGCACATTATGGAAATGTCTCAGTTCTGAAGAAGCAGGCAATAACTTTCAATTCTGAGCTTCTTGGAAAGTAACACCACAATTTTTTTCTTTGAAAGAAATATTTTCCTTGTTTTTAATACCTGTACTTATGCAGTGTGTGTGTGTATATAGTGCACAATGTACAAAAGAGTTGTCCAGTTTCAATGACAGACTTTTTTCTTGATTGAAACACCACGTTTCAGCTGTCTGAAAATAAATCTCAAGTATTTTAAGTTGTGGCAAATATATTTATTTAAAACTCCAAAAGCAGAAGAAGGTGAAAAAGTGGCACTTTCATGTAACTCAGAAAATCAGATTTCAGTTCAGTTTTACAGACAGCACTACCCGTGTATCTATAGCTTCAGAAGCTATCTTCATATGAAAAAATACTCGTGCAAAACTGATGTTATTGCATTCCTATCTCTAAAGATCCAAATATCTGGATACAGGTGCATTGAAAACTTTGAATTTCAGACCTAGCTGATAAAGGCATAATAAGGGTTTTCCTGGAAATCCTTGCAGTTTTCAGTTTGTGGGGGGCATATCCTTATTCCTCATATTCATTTCCCCTTCTTTGTCTGTATCTGGGCTTGGCAAGCAAAGCAGAGCTACCTTTTAAGGATGCAATTGAAAATCAGAGGAGGGGAAAAATGCTCAGAGGCCAGTTGTGGGCATGTGGAGGGAAGGGGGATTTTTAATGGGATTTAATAGAGCTGGGTTATTTAACACTGGTGCAGAGATGCTTTGTATTGACAATTCACTATATGAGCCATAAACTCTTCACTCTGTGCATATAAAAGATGAAAGGACCAATTACTTACTGAGGCATTAAACACCCAGGGGACAAAGATGTCTGTCTGGCAATAGTAAACATATTGACTGAAGCTTATTTGAATTTCAAATTGCCAAATGTCCCAATTTTTGAAAAGCTTCCTATGATAACCAAGTTCTGGAAAGTCAATTGAAACTTAATTCTCCTGGATATCTCATGGGAAAAAAGTACATGAGTCCGGACAGATTCAATTATTTAATTTTAATGAAAAAGTAGATAGCTGCTTTATAATTTCCTTATAGAGCAGTAGATGGGAATTCAGCTCCTTTTTCTAAGATGTTATTGCAGGATAAATGACAATAGAGGTCTGCCAAACACAGGTAGTGAAGAGGGTTTATGTCCAAGGATTTTCTGCTTCCTCTTGTCCCTAGATCTTTCTTCTTTTTCCTCCATCTGGGATCAGGTCTTTCTGCCATGCCAGCCAAGTCTGGACTAGCATTTCCTCTCTGTCCACGGATGGTGCAGATGGTATTTATAAAGCATTGCACAGGGGATCTGTAACGGGGAGCTGTACACATTGCAGAAGGACATGTTTACTGTCTCATCTATTAGAAAGACTCTTGAAGAGCAAATCAGCCACAGGCCACTCTGCTGCTGTCAGCATCGTGCTGGTAAGATACCTGGTGACTGACACGAGGGTAAAGTGAGTCCTGAGAGCAACTGGGGAAGAAAATCCACACCAGTCTGTGCAGTATCCTCACTCTGACCACCATCTCGAGGTATTTGAAATCCCCCCACCATCAGATGCTCAGATACTCTTGGGGTGAGCCAGGGAGTTGCCATTGTCTGTTTGCTGTGAGGTGGCTGGGCAGAGCTCCAGTTGAACTAACTCTCCCTGACTTACACTACTCTCACCACATTCATTAGTAGAAGAGTTAATTGTGATTAATGCCATTACTCTGACTACCAATGGAATTAATTATATCCACTATATTGGACAGCATTGCCTGAAATGTTGACTCCGCATAAACACGAAAACAATTAGTGCAGTGTAATTGGGGGTATTTATGGTTAGATTAATTTTCCTTTTGTTTTTACTGTAATGTCATATACAGAGCAAAGGTACACAGCAGCAGCAGGGTTGTTATCGAAACCTCGGAGGAGTTTATCCTTCCCTTTATATTCTCTGCACACATGGAGTGAGCATCCATAATTGTAGCAGTTGGCTGTGTGTGTACTGCCAGGCAGAAGAGACACCTACTATGGTACAGCTGTCCTTGACCTTGGCATAGTAAGACTTTTATCAGATACAATCAACAAGAACACTACTTAGCGCTTCTGTCGGAGTAAAACTGGTATTTGTTGTTGCTTTTGTTCTAATAGTTCCTTATTAAATAAGAGAGGACGAGTTGCTGTGTATCAGCCCCATTCAGCTGACTGTGAAAGAGTTTTCTTATCTCTGCCTTTGCTCGGTGGTTTCTGTTGGCATTGCCATCATGCAGTCATTTTTCTGTATTACATTTTCTCTCTGTCTTGGTGTACAGTCACAAATGAAGGCAAGTATTTATCACCACAGCAGCTTTAAATATCAAATGCTTGATGAATTTACTCTCAGCTGGCCGGAAGCAATGCTGTGATTGCAGCATTTTATAATCATCAAGACTTGTTTCTCTAAGCTGAATTCATTTGCATGAGCAATGGGTTATTAGCAAAGTTGCTGGTAAGTAGCATGTACAAGTGAATTGTGAGAGAAGACTGTTGCTGACTGTGTTTTATGGACAGATGAAAAATTGTATCCGAGGGCAAAGGTTTAAAATGGGTGCAAGGAATTTGACCCCATGCCAGATAGATCCTGCAGACCCAGGCTCTATCTCTGGCCGTATGGGGCATTGCCATGTTTCTATCAACACTTCTCCAGCCATGGTCTAACAGTACAGTAAATCCAGTCCCAGGCTTTGTAATGCCAAGTCAAAAATGCAAACAGAAACATTTTTCTTGTATAAACTCAACCCATCATTCAAGTGTGCTCAAGAATTCTTGATGAATTAATCGTGTACCAACAGAACAGGTGTTGCCCAGCCTCCTTTATGCAAGCAGACTAAAGCCAATTAATGCTCTATATCGTGCATGCTGGTTAAATAGACAGAGTGGCATTGTATGCTTACCCTTCTCTAAGCTGAGTATTTACATCTAGGTGGGCTGGTAGCATATGGATCTGGAAGGGTGATATGGCTAGCATTTGTTTTGACTCCCTCAGATGACTTCTTTTGAAGACAGTAGAAGGTTTCTCTGTCATGGCTGGGAATGGACTTTTGTGTCTGTGTCAGGGGCTTCAGCTATTTCTGTGAAGGTGCTTAAATGCATCTGACAATTATTTTGAGTGGCATTGTTTACACTTCCCAGCCCCAGTGAGGTTTCTGCAGCTTATTGTGGTATTTATTGCTGTATTAATTGCTCCTGTACAAAAGCTGGTGCTATTGTGCAAAGTGCTAATGAGAGATCCAAATGACCGTGCACCTCCCTCTCCTTCACCGGGCTGTGCCTTACTGATGCTCTCATTAAACTGCCCAGTGAGGCTGGATGCACACACCACAACGTTTCCTTTTCATCAGGGAAAAAGACAGACCCTCAAAGAAACTGGTGGTTGGAGGATGCCAGACAGCTAGCTCTGAAGGATGAACAAAACCACTGAATAATCCTGTGAGAACTGCCAGGCAGGGGGGATGGCAGAGGGGGAGGCAGGTGGTGGTAGGACATTTCAAGGCAATTTTTTGCATTTTTGAGAAACTTGTCTGAAAATGGGTCCTGCTCTGCTAGGGATGTGAGGAGACATTCACATGGCAATGGAACATACTGTGTTTGGGGAAAAACGCATGTGGAAAATACCCAGTTTTTTAGGTGCTTATGTGGAATTGTATAGGACAGCAGCACATGTGGAAACTAATGTACTCACTCTTCCTCCCTTAGAAGAGTCCTGTCATTGCCTCGGGAGGGAGGGAGATGCTGGACAACAAGGGCCACTACTAGAATTTTCAGGAAATTCTTCCTAAACGATGCTGAGAGGGAAGTAATGAAGGAAGCCTCGGGGAAGCTTTGGGTACATCCTTGAAAGATAATGGGGTGACCTGTTAGCTTGAAGGTCCTTATAGCCTTCCTGACAAGATTTACAAGTCCCATTTTTCCACGTCCACTTCCACAGGGATGTTACATTTAATTCTGAAGAGGGGAAAAAGCTCTGGGAGAGGAAGGGGGGGTCAGAGATCTTGTGGCAAGATAGAGTTATACAGAAAGACATTTAGCATGTGTATCTGAGACAGGTGAGACTTCCCACAGCCTGGAAAAGCAATCCCTGAGTTGTTTTTGCTGTAATACCTGATACGTGGCTTTCTTGTAACTACTGCTGCTGTTTCTTGAGGTGGAGGGAAAACTCTAAGAGGTTGGTCAGACCCTGACATGTGGTCATGGCTGACCTACAAAGACTTGCAGCCCGTGCATGGTTGCAAGTGGCAGAATTTTGTGGTTCCTTATGAGGAGAGCTCAAGGCCTGAGCCAGGCAGGCAAGGTAGCTAGTGGAGAATGGAGATTTAATGAGGTAATTGGAGTCAGAAGTACAATCAACCTCGTTATCTTTAACAATGGGAAGAGCTTATGCCAATCACAGATCTGCTGACAATAGAGCAAAACCATTTTATTTCATCAGAGTTTTGGACCTGGAATTGAATACCACTGAGAGCAAAGCCAAGCCTTGCAGTGAGATGCAGAGAACTGGTCGCAGCTTCTGAAAGTCCAAGGTTGTTAAAGTATCAAATTACAAGCATAAAATAAAGCTATTTTAGGTCAATTTTAATGGCTCCTAAAATGCATTAATTATGTTTTTTCTTTTGCTAGGTCTGTGCATTTTTACTCATCTTGCCAAGGGAACTCGGCTGTGTCAGTGGAGAGATATGAAAAATAGTGCTGTTGAATCTCTATTTACTTCTAAAGTATTTAGAGTAGAGGGACGATGTGGTGGACATGCAAGATTTTATTGGAATTCACTTGAAACTACCTGCATAATTTGCAATGCCTCCATCTAATATTTGTGTTCTTTTCACAGTGTATACATTTGTCTGTATATTTGTATATACATTAATTTATCCTTGGTTAGTGCTGCCTTTTAGAAAATAGCATAGTTAGTTTCTCTCCTAAACTGAGGACTCTGCCATTCCAGTTTTTATTCCCTTTTGGAGCTCTGGGGATGGTACACATAAAAGGTGCAATAACTCTTTGTTCTCCATGCTTTCCTTCTCACATTATGAATTTTGTCAGCTACTAGTTCAGATGTGTCCCCTTTATTGAATTCATAAATTACATTCAACCTTTATTTGTCTGTTCATCAGATTGCCCTCTATTTTGTTACTCCTTTGAGAAGAATCCGGGACGAATTAGAATTTATGAAGGATTATGCAGCCAGTCTGAGATCCATGGTATAAAACCCCCTCTCTGGCTGCACAGGACTCCACCAATCCTGATGGACGAGCATGACTAATAACTTATCATTTTGTAGAGACATTTCAAAATCCTGTACAATGGAAGTATCATTATCACCATATACCAAAGGGGAAATCAGGGCACAAAGCTATTCAGGAGTTCAGAAAAAGCATCCAGGTCTCCCAAGACTTCCCTTCAGTGCTTTGGCAACTATCTTCACAGTTGACCTTAACCTGTGTCTTGCTGTTATTCTACCTTTCTTTCTTCAGAATGGGGAGGTATTGAGGAGAGGGCAGTGATGTTGTGTCTTCTTCATCAGTGCCATAATACAGCAGACCTAGCATTATAAAATAACAGGGTTTTTTTTAATATGAGTTTGTGTTAGAGCTCTGTAGAAATAATTTATTAGCTTTCAATTTATACTCAGAATGATAACCGACATGGTAGTAAATGTGCTCATTGATATCTAATTTGGTGTGGCTAATTTCCTCAGTGCCAGCTAAATGCCTGGGTATTTCTTACCGCCTTAATGTATTGTCTGAATCTTGTTGCACATTTGTTCGGTGCTTATGGAACTATGACTTACTGACATGAGTTTATACCCTGGTATGGAAGTATTGCTCCTCAGACAGTCTCCTCAGATAAGCAATAGATAATTGCCATGTTCCTGCTTTAATTACTGTAAATTATAATGTTATTGGAATGATCTTGGGTCCAGCCTTGGTGGATCACTTTTCAAGTCATGCTGAGCTCCCACAGCACCTAGTGAGGTCAGTCTTGTCCATCAGCACAGCCTTTCTTCCAGCCGTACAGAAATTAGGACTTTTGCATACGAAAATACTGTCTCTCAGTGTGAGGGAATGATACACATATAACAACATGTAAAATTTTGCTAATTGTGACAAGAATTGCCTGTCCCCACACCACGGAGAAGGATGTGCAACACTTTCTTGTGCTGTGTGACCTACTTAAAGCAAGTGGGAGTCAATATCTATTAACTTCTCCCTGTTGTATCAGTCAATACTTTGTCCTTAAAGCAATTGTTTTCCTCTCCCTGCTGCACAGTTCGTGATCACAGGGAAAAATGAAGTTTTCTCACCTCCACCCCCCAACACTTTTTCCCATTGATACAGCCAAGTGAGTGCTGATTCCAAACCACACCGAGACAGGGCAGAGAAGCACAGGGAGACACTGCAGCTTCCTCAGGGCTCTCGCCTGCTACACGAACAACTCTTGCCTTCCACATGTTTATTAATCTCTCCCCTCCCAGAGGGCAGCCTTTATCAGCATTCAGGCTCTAAGTGTGTTATACAGCCTGCGAGCACCGAGAGGGATGGGAAGTGCAGTACGATCCCTGAGCCAAGGGAGGGAACACGCATGGAATCAGAGAAAACCATGAGTGATCCTTCAAGATACTTAAATAATGTTTCATGATTCAAGTGAAATGCTCTCCTTAGGCTCTCTGGAGGAGAAGTTGACATTTTCTGTGCCACCTGCAAGATCAAAAGAAAACGCTGTTGACTTCTGCATTGTCTCCTGAAAGGCACAGGGGCTGACAGAAATGTAATTAAATTACCTGCAGCATTCATCTGTTGTCATAGCAGCCCTTACAATGAATATAACAATAATTTCATCTACAGCTTAGCTTAATGCAGCTTTGTCTAAACCAGCCAGAAGGCAATTTTCTATCTTGTATCTGGCAGAGTTTTCAAGAGTTCCCGTTTCAGTTTCAACAGCAGTGGTCTACAACAGGGTGGGATCACAGATTGCTGCATTCCTCCAACATCAGACAGCACCCATTTACCTGTGGGTGTTCTCCTGTGATTCAGGAGGTCAGATTAGGTGATCATATTTTCTTCTAGCCTTAAAAGTCCCAGAATCACTGCATCAAATTATATGCAAACAATAAAAGCACAGCGCAGTGTTTTCCCCACCTTCATTAAGTCCACCGAGAAGGTCTGGCTGTGCTGCAAACATACGCCCTTTGTTTTGATGGAGCTGTGCTTGAGTTGGGATGTGTGGAGCACAGTAAGGACACAGCAGTGCTGGCACTGATGAAGGGTGCAGCAGAGTGGGTAGAATTTGTCATTTGTTTTGTTTTGTTTTGTTTTTTTAACTTGGCAAGTAGTGTGGTTCAAACTGAGCTGTTATTGATGGGCCCAGGCAGTTCCAAGCACCCCATGACTGTCCTTCGGTAAATGTTCAATGCTGGCTCAGTTCAATATCCCATAGGTAAGTGGTACCTATCACTGTGCTTGGCAGAGAAAGGCCAGCAGACTGTCTCTGCAGAAAGGCTACAGGATTGAATGATCCCAAACACCTGGATAATGTCTAATATCTAAAGGTTGAAGCATCCATTAAGTCCAAGAAAGGGCAACTACTAATTTTCATGACTTACCCTTCTTTGGATATAAAGGACTTTGTCATTGATTTATCACTGTAAGAAATTTCAAGAAAACTCCCTTCAGTTGTGGATATTAAATATTCTTTTATTTTTTGCTAGCATTTATTTACTCCTTTCTTCTAGAAATGACTGCTATTTACCACCTTTTTCAATTAAATAGCCACACAATTCAGATGGGCAGGAGTAATATTTCAAGAGAACAATTAAAAGCAAGTCAAGAATGGAAGAGTATGATAAATGAGACATGCAGCATCTGCAAGAAATTTGTGTCTCTGTCTAATACATCTGGGAAATATCTCCTTCTTTTTGCTTCTATCTGTTCCATTCCTGTTCAGCAGCTTTAGGCATCTGAGGTTCATCCTACAATGACTTGTTTTTATCTCATATATTCAGGAATTCACAAGTTGAAGAGTGCTTAAATGCCATGTTAAAAAAAAAAGGCTAACTTGTGCATGGCCAAGATAAGCAGATCAGTAAGCTGAGGCTTCCCCAAGCCCGGTGTATGGAGTATTCTTCCTTCGGGAGTGCTCTGCTCAGAGCACTGAAGCTTTCTCTCTCTGGAGCAACTGTGCATAATGACCTTCCCAGGCTAAACTGTGCTAAAACAAGTCCTTGCAACTTGTTTATGTCTTGTCATTTCACTTTTCTTTGTATAAACAGACTTAGTAATATATCCACATACACGGTACCTTTCCTATGATGTTCTCAGATGTTTTACCCAGGTGCTTAAATAGGATTTATTCCTATTTTACAGATGAGGTAAGAAAGGCAGTAACAGAAGAGCACATCTGAGCCTCAAGCAGGGGTAGCAAGAGTTATACTTTAAGGATCCAACAGTAAATATGTTGAAGGTCATGGCACATAACAACTTAATAAACTCAACTGGATAATTTAATTCAGCACAAAGAATGCATCTGTGTGCACTGAGTAGTAGGTAAGAAGTGACATGACAAGATGGGAAGGCTTTGTTACCCTCTTCTCTTGCCGGGATTTGCTTCCATTATGCCAAAGAATGTTACTTCATTCTTGTCCTAATAACACTGTAGAGGAAACTAAATTACTCATATATAACAAAAGTGAACTGATTTTGACATCTCTTCTAGGCAAACCTCCCACTGTATTAGCTCCTAAGCGCATTCTCCCTCACTTAAGGTCTCATGCATATGTATGATTATCACTCATAGTAAATACACACACTTTGTGAGAACACAAATTAACTGCAGAATGTAATGGAGGTTGCCAAGGGTATTTATTATTGTTGACTATAACATGAAATCTACAATATGGGTACAATAATGAATGAATCGTGAGGCATGGAGAAATAATCCCATCAGAATACGCTCTGACATCAGAAACCACAACAGCAAAACTGATGTCACTAGAACCTTGAGCTATTTTTATCGTGCTTTTATTTAATTTCATTTTAAAAAGAGCTTTGGTTTACCTTGAAATTTTTCTTTATATTTTTATAACTCATTGATTGGTGAAAGGAACAATTAAAGGTTGTAGAGATAAAATAGATTAATTTTATTTTTTAGGTCTGACAGACCTTAGCCTTTGGTTTTAGCTAGATTAATAATGGTGGGTCGTCTCTGGTGCAATGGCTCTCTCTTAAAGTTTGATTGCTTTTTCATTACATTAGCTAGGCTTTTGGAAAGTTTTTTATAGTAAATTTAGCCTCCAGAAATAAACCTCACAACCTTGAAACTAAGGTTGAACCCTGCAAGGCATAGACTATTGCATCAATGGTCTGCTCCTGCAGACATTAGGAAGCAGCTAACCCATCCCAGACAATACAGCATTTAAAACAACGGACCTTTATTTTCAAAACCCATTACTTCTCCCAGCCCGTTCTGAATGCAGCTCTTAATCTTTGTTCTTTCAATAAAGCAGCCTCTGATTTGACCCTTTATTCAGCTCCATCCCCCAGCCCAGCAGCACCTCCATCCTTGGAGCCTGCCCATGCCAAGGGCTGTGCTGGGAGGGGGTTCTGCTGCAGCAGAGTCTTTGGGGTAGATGCAGGTGACTTTTATCACCCGTAATCTTCTGTCCTGCACTGCGAGAGCTAATTTTGAGATGGACATTCCTGCAATATTTTCTGTAATTTCTGTCTTGAGACTCAGGTTCTTCCTATGAAGTGGGGATGGAGTTTTAGGGGCATTGCTGGGCTTCTTGTTTTAAACTCAGTAAAAGAACAAAGGAAGGGTATGAGGAGAGTGGGGACAGCAGGAAAGTGGCCAGGAATTACCTGGGTGTGGCAGAGGGGAGTGGGAACAACTCTGCTTGTCTTTTCCTAAGGAGTGCAGCACTGCTGTCCTAGGGAGCGAGAGACAAGTCCTCTTTAGGCCATGATGGATCTCCCCATGCACAAGGACACGCTGCTGTTGTCAGGCGTGTCATCGTTATAAAGGAACAGATCAGAGGACAGCAGGCAGCATATATATTGCAGGCATGGGAGGAGGGGGAGGAGGAAGGGAGTTGAACTTCCATTGAAAACGGTGACATCCTATCCATCCGTGATTGAGTAGGTGAGAAAAATGGGAGAAAAATGGAGACAAATGTCCCTGGGTTAATTGTAACCTTGCTTTGCTGGAGTCCAGCATCACAGGCTTCCCTGCAAAGCAGGCTGCACGGGTCAGCTCCCTTGGCACTGAGCAATTGCACATGGAGCAGGGCACTGGGCTGGCAGAGAGTGATCATCACAGCACAGAAGAACCTGCGTGTGGGTCAGACTGCTCCAAGCAGAGCATCACTGGCCATGGGCTACAGTGTTCTGATGCGGCCTTCAAAGAATAATTCCAAATACCAAGCATTATATAGGGCCTTTCCAAAATAACTGAAATATTAGAAACTAATAGAGAATTAAAATTCTGCTTGTTTTATCCATCATCATTTCTATTTCTGAAGCAAAATGAGCCTGGAACACAGGCAATGAGAAACACAGTGTTTTAATGATGCTTACAGCATCCCAGAGGACCACTCAAAGCAACAAAATACTGGTGATGTCCTTAAAGACAGCAGATGGCTTCTTCAAGGTGAATAATTTTATTGTTTGTTGCCTGCTCTGTATACTGCAAGGAATGACATTTAAGAAACTGCTCAAAGATGTTTTTTCATAGCACAAAGAAAACATTTAGGAGCCAAATTATCTATACCAGTGACTGTGTCATCACCAGAGCTTGGAGTCTGGCTTAGGGGCACGAAGCAGATTTGGGACAGTGAACTTTCAGAAAACGTGGGCTAGAGGTCAGGTTTGTGTTTCTACCAAGTTCACCATCTTAATACCTTCCAAAATGGGCTCAAAGTCTGGAGGGGATGGGGGGGAAGAAACCACCACCCACCCAGTCTGGAACTGGTAGTTAGGAAGTGGCAGCAGCTCTGTCAGCTGCTTCAGTGTCACCAAGCTGCAGCCATGGAGCTGTTTTATACTTGATGGCATGCAGCTCAGCTGAAGAAGCGTGTTAAAAGGCTAAAAGCACATTAAATACTAAACATAAGGTGTCTTGCAAGGAGGTGGTGGTTTCATGGCCCAGCAGGTTTTGTGATAATGTCTTTGTTAATGGAGGGGGGCAGTGGATGAACTGACTGTGTGTGCTCAGTGACCTCTGTTGGGACACGTGTGATGGGCTCATTCGGGTGGAAAGCTCCTTCCCAGCTGCTGGAACATGCTGGGGTCCTCTGAAATGCAGCCAGGTAAGTCTTTCATCAGGGCTTAGTTGGAAATGGGCCTTGAGATTCAGGCACTGTTAAAAAAAAACCCCAGTGGTTCAGTGAAAATCTCAGTACTGCAGTGTTTTTACATGGCATGTGAAAACATAGCCTAGATTAAAAAGGTGTTATAAAAGCATATATATAATGAAAACAGTTTCATTATATGGCTTTTTCAGGAGAATGAAATACCATTCAAAATCTTTCCTTTTCCAAGATATTTCAAAGTTTCCAGGTCTGGCAAAAAAAAAAATAGTAGATAGCACAATAACACCTGGAAGGTGTCCTCAAATCTCCTGTAAGCTTGGGTTCAAAATTTCATCAGTACTGAAGATTTTAATGCATTCAGATTTGGCCAAACCTTCCACTTCATTTTCAGGGTTGAGGTGGGGTTTTTCCTCTTCATATTCATATTCTCCCTTCAATTCTTGCCCCAACAGATAGCTGTCACTTCTCCAGGGAAGTATTAACTCTGAATAGAAATTCAAATGTGACCTTTTCCACAGGTAAGAAACTTATTTCTCACTAGTGCAAACTGTTTAGAAACAGCACCTCCTTGGTGTTCTGGCTGAAGCTTCCTGCTGCCAATGGCTTTGACCATTTTGTTCTGATTCTGCACTGATTTGAAGCCTGTAAAGCAGGCACCTGCTTTTGCAGGGGAAAAAAACCAACACTCTCTGAAGGTAGAAGAAAGGAAATATCTGTTTCTAATTTTTTGGATTGGCTTTGGGGTCTTTATTCTTTTTTTTTTCAGAGTTATTGCTGGAAGGATGGTGGAAAGGTCACAGCAGAATTACAGGAGGAAGGTGTCCACAGCTCAGCTGTACAAGCTGCTTTCAAAGCAACTTTTCAGGACAAAAAGATAAAGCATAATCAAAAACAACAACTTTTTTCATTTCACCTGTAAGGCCATGTAAAATTTCAGCCTTGAGAAGGGTGGAGGGACCAGGCAGAGCATCGCTCATCAGCTGTGGCTCCAGACTCCTCGCCTGCATGACCAGAGTGATGCACCCCGGGAGAGCGAGTGTATTATTTACTACATTTGGAGATTTATTTTTTTTTAATGAAATCCCTCAGGGGGCCCATCCTGCACAGCTGTCAGGGGCCACCACAAAAATTTAGACCTGTTTTTTTTTCCACCCTACAATATGCAACAAGATGTGGCCTCTCCCGGAGCAGAAAGTGTGGGGTAAATTAATGTGCGTGTCCTGAGAGAAACCTGTGAGTTGTTAAATGAAAAAGAAGCAGCAGGGAGGCAGAAAAACCACGGGCTTTGAGGTTATTGCTTTCATTTTTAGTACTTAATGCATGAGGCCTGGAGTGGGGGGTTAGCAGCTGGCAATGAGTAAAACAGAAGCCAGCCCTATACAGCTTGCTAGTGAAAATTAGTTGGGGAAAGATACACACAAAATCTAAACTAGAAGTATCTCACTGTAAGAGTTAGGTGCAAATGAAATGATAGTGAAGAGAGGGAACTTGGCACTCAAAGTCAAGCGACATTGCCAGGAAGAGTCACCGGAGCAGGGATCGCTGTGCTACTGCTGAAGGGTGGGCTTGGCTCTTGGTTCAGGTGGACACTGTCCTGCTTTTGCACCTCAGCAGAGTGTACAACCAAACCTGCCAAGACATGTTTGAGTATGTGGTTGGCTTTTTTTTTTTTGTTTCAAAATTGTAAATTTCATGGCTTTAGCAGTGAGAAAGAAAGCAGCTGAAAACACTTTAGAAATATTAAAGTACCAAAGGGAGAGAAAACTCCTTTCACATGGTAAGAAGCTGCTGTAACTAGGACTTCTGAGATAATTAAGGATAAGAAGATTTTGGGTTGAGTGTCTAACTGATGTGATTTAACAGACTGGAGAAAATGTAGCCATGGAAGACAGTGGAATCCCGTTGGATTATAGTGGACTTGTGGTGATAGTGCTCTCATGTCCCATCAGTCTCCCAATTTTGGGGTCATGTATCACAGGGGAGGGAAGACAGCAGCTTCCTTTGTGGGTCATCTTTGAGATTTAGATGTTGGTCCTCAGCAGGTCTGCTAAGCCAGAGCTCTGTTCACCTGAGCACGTATAGTCTGGAAAAGCACACATTGCCTTTACCTTATTTAAACCCTTAAAGCTATTTTCCCAATTGACTTACAACTGTTGTAATGTAGGAGTTTTAACACTGTTAATAAAGATTGCATGTGATTAGATAAGAAGTTTAAAAGCTCAGAGGGCTGAATCATTGCATTTATTAACCGTGTTCACTCATTTATCTTCGTGCTTTATTTATTATGATATAGTCCCTGAGACCTTAATAAAATTGGTTCACAAACAAAAGCTCATTACTTGGGGGAAAAAAAAATATCACATCACTCTTTTAATTAGTTGAATTTCTGTGACCCTTCACGGAGGGCTCCTGTCATGACCCAGGTGTGGTGCAGAGGTCCAGAGCTGTCTGTGCAGCAATGACTGCAGGGCTGAGCCCCTCTGTATGAAGCAGACCCATCTTTTCCACTCTGACAGATCCTCTCAGAGAGGATCACAGGTATAACTGGGTAATTTAAACAATTAAGTCTGATTAATTTATTTTTTTTAAGACCAGTGTCTAGTCTAAAAACACTTGTGTTGCCAAAGCATGGCTGTCTGCCTTTAAATGCAAGGCTAAATCTTAATGTCCTTCCTCTGAAGGGAAGGGCGAGGGTTTATGCTTTGTTTCATTCCCCTGGCTCAGAAGAGATCACCCTGAACTGTAAAGAAGGACTCCAGGTTTAGCCTTGTGTATACATTTTTTTTAAAGAAGTCGCAAATTAAAAGTAATGACTTGGGCATTGTGTGTTTGCACTTTCGGCTGGCCATAATAAATCTTTACACTGAACTGTCGGAAGTACTAAATCACTGTGGAGAGGCTTGTCCTTGTGCTTCACTGCAGAGACAATAGGGTTTTAATAAACAATATCTTTGATTACGTTCAGCAGAAAAGCCAAGGATAACTAGGTATTTGTATCTGTCAGGGATTCAGCAAGAATCCTTGTAATTCACCTTGACTGCAAAAGCTCTTACAAGTGCTTGCGACACTTGATAATAAGTTTTGGGTGTTGGTGAGAGGGGGTTAATGCTGTATCTCCACATTTGTACTGCTGGAAACTTACCTGCATAGGGACAAAGTCTTTTTTTTTTAATTTTCCTTAGAACATTGTAGAAAATACAGAAATATCAACATCCCACCCCGACTTTGTGAACTGTAAAATGAAAGTGCCTTTCTAAAAACAGTGGCAGTCCAACATCACTGTGTTAAAGCAAAAGCAGTGTAAGTGATGCCCATAATTCACAGGGTCACCTAGAGAGCTGTTATCCACCAGGGAAAGGCTGCTGGGGGGCTGTGATGCTCTCCTTGTGGTACAGCAGTACAACTGACTGCTGCGCTCAAGGACTTGGTATTTGCTCTCACGATACAAAGCCAGCAGGCCCCCTTCTGCTAATGTCTAGTGATGACCAGAAAATAGAAAAAAACACAAAAAACAAATCCACGAGCTGGCTAATAGACAGCAGATGGCACAGATGATCTTACCCTGCTTTAAAATGCAGTAATATGGTCCTGGCCAGGGATGCCAAATGGCACTGAGCGTGGTGCCCAGGAGCTGCTGCTGGAGGAGCAGAAGTGCCTCCTGACTTGCCCAAGCAAGTACAAGTATGACACTGCAGCTTTTCAACACCATTCAAAATTGGAACCATTTAGGCCAGTTGCCAAGGAGTTTGCTCATGTTGAGGCTGGCTTCCCACTGGGTACTAAGATGGCAAAAGCCTCAAGCAGCTGATGCGAGTCAGTCTGCATCCTGCAAAATATTTGTCTTCCAGGAGTGCAGGCTGGATTCAGGGCTGTGAAGCCCTTGCCCAGCCATGTGGGAGGCCACTGCCTGCTGTGCACAAAGATCACAACACGCTCATTTTCCTTCTGCCAGGCCAGCCCTGCAATGTCACTGCTTGTTCCTCTGTACCTTCATGCATCTGCAGAAGTTGTTAGCTTGTGATTTAAGCCACAAATGATAGGTGTTGCTGTATTCAGAGCCTCTTGTTATCCACTCCAGAGTCTGACTTCCAAGGCTTGTATGCAGATGCTGAACACTGGAATATGCCATGTACAGCAGGGCCATCCCCTTCCAGAAAAAAAAAAAGTATCTTCTTAAATACAATGGCTTGATCCTGGGTAAAGAATATGATGATAGCCCAGATAATAAATGCGTATTGTGATAAGTGGAGTCATGTTCCTCAGAGAAGAAAAAGCAGCTCATGAAAAAAATAGCCAAGGCAAATGAGGCTTGACAGGCTGAACTGGCTTGATGAACAGTAACGAGACATAGCCACCAAAACAGATTTGCAAAATGCACTTTGAGTTAATTTTAAAGTTGCTTAATATTCTCGTGATATCTGTAAAAGGTTCCAAGACAGACTTTACGCTGCTTTAAACATATTATTATTTATGCTCCAGCCACAGACGAAAGGCCTGAAATATGTGGCCAGTACTTCAAATGAAAGAAATGCTCAAAATGAAAGAGAGCAAAGAAAACTGAGACCTTTTGTCTCAGAATAATGACTATCCCAATGGAATAATTAATTTCCCTTAGAGCAGCTTGCTATTTTTCAAAGATATTATACTTATGCAGATTTAACTGTAGAAATATTATATTGTTGTAATTTCTCCAGTGTGATGCAGTTCTAATTACTCACTGCTCAGAGCATGAAAAGGAAATAAAAGATGAACAGCAAGTTAATTTTTTAAAAAAAAATGGAGAAGAAAAAGAAGTTTTAAAAGAAGAAAAACAGACCATCATATCAGACTGGGAGCATGGATACATTTCATAGAGAGAAGCTGCCATAGCTCCGGTGTTCCCAGAGGGGATGTTGCCAAAGGTGAGCTACAGCCTGGAAAGATGCTTGAGGTTATTTACCAGCTACAGAGGGATGAAAGTAGCACATCCTGACGTACATGCTACCAAGCACAAAAGTTAATGCGCTGTGCTGCTGTTGCCTGTTTCTTTGGCTTTCCCCTTAATCTGGCTACATACATTTGTTTTGACAAGTCTTCTCCAAAACCAAGGATGCTGTGGTGCCTATGGGGCTGTTTGGCTTAAGGCTGATGGATCAAATGTGCTCCCAGGACAGCACCTCAGTCACTTCAAACAACAAACAGTTTACAGGCTGCTGTTTCTGTGTCTCGCACCTCTGCTTTGTGTCCAGGGATTATGCTGTACTCTTCAAGTAATCCAATAATTTTTCCCAGGCTATGAAAACCATTTTCTGTCTCATTTTTCCTTGACTTTTCAAGAGCTTATGCAATAAAGTGCTGAGCACTGTCAGTACCTGCAGAAATATGAAGCTCCTGGTCCCTCTGCAGGTTGGAGCAATACTGCTCAGTGCAACCAAATTCTTGAGAGCTTCAATACTTCTGGCAAACTGCTTGGACACAGCCTCCTGCCAAAAACCTTAATGCATTGGTGCGTGAGCACAGAGCAGCAGGGAGAGCTCTGTGTCACCCATGTGATGCTGGAGCCAGTCTGCCCCACCAGGATTGCAGGCACATTGGTTATGCCCCTACAACAAATCCATGGAGTCGAAGGAGCAAATCCAGCAGGTCTCACCCCTGAAAGTGCCCATGCACTTTGCTGAACAAGGCTTGCAATGACTGCAGTCTGAATCAGCTCTGAAGCACCCATCACACGAGTCAATGCTGCCTGCTGCTGAGGCAGCAATTAAGGAGGTTATTAGGGCACTGGCCATCGAGGTGCCATGGGAACACTGACAGTTCCCTGCTTTGATGGGAAGTCTCAGCACCTGATCATCAGGATCTTGGAAATGAGTTGCACCTGGAGCCAGGATTTCCAGACCTGCCACATTGCCCTCACATAATGATCATCAAATGACTGTCGGTGGAAATAGTTTTACTCTGCCACACAACCTTTAAAAATAGTCTTGATGCCAGTGAAGCTTTTCCTGGGAACTTGCACAGTTTTTCATAGAATCATAGAATGGCTCAGGTAGAAAGGGACCTTGAAGGTCATCTAGTCCAACCCCCCTGCAGCGAGCAGGGACATCTTCAGCTAGATCATAGAACCATAGAATTGTTTGGGTTGGACGATCAGGTTGCTCAGAGCAAACTCTTCTACCTGTTACCCTCATTTCTGACCAGTCACTTCTACATTCCTCCACCAGCAAAAAGGAACATTAAATTCCTGCCCAGTTTCCTCGCCGTGTGTCTCACAGCACCCACCACCCACCATCACAAGCCCCTGTCACTTCCATCTCTTGCCTGACCTTTAGATGCAAACTTCTCCAACTGCAGGGAGCAGAAGAGGCAGGTTTGTCAAGAACAAACATTGCCTTTATCTGCAGGGAGCTGAAAGAGATTGCATTAGAAATGTTATGCACAAATTCAAGATTTAAGAGTCTGATTCAAAATGTTATTGTCTTCCATAAATAAGCCTCAGCTGCCACATGACAGGAAAAAGCCTTTATCAGAAACCCTAAGGCTGATAGCACACACGCCTCGCTTCCCTCCTCCTCCCTCTAGCAGATAGCTCATCTTTAGGAAAAATAATTCACTTTAATTAAGTTGAGTAATGTCTTTAAAGAGGGCATGAGAACCAAGACTGATTATTCCTGATGTACAAGACATCAAGGTTATGGTTCACACTAGAGTTTAACTCATTGTTCATCCACATAACGTGGCACGAAGCAGGAGGACAGCCTATAAGAATGCACAGATTTGACATTTAAAGGCACCACTGAGCCCATGTGGAAGTGAAGCACCGTGCAGAGCATCCCAGCTGTGTCTGATCTGAGCTGGAAGCCACTCTGGACACTGCAGCCCTCTCCTGCAGTCCCCAAATGATGCCCCATGTTGTCCAGTTGTGCTCAGCAGCCACCCCACTGTCACCAGTGGTACAGTCCCACCAGGGCTATGCATGGTCTGCAGCCACAGCAGCCACTGCCTGGGTCAGGATCATGGGGCTGATGACTTTCCTCCTCTTGAATTCAGAAATCTGGTGGCACACAGCCAGGAGGAGGTGTGATTTTTTTTTTGCATACCAGCTCTTCTGATTGAGCTGGTGCCTCCTGGGCTCCAAGGGCACAGCCCGAGCCTGCGCCACAGACCATGTTCAGCTGGGTGCTCTCACCAGCCGGCAAACGACTGAGTTATTGGTCAGAAATCTTTCCTAGCTCAAAACAGCCCCGGAATGGTGAACCTGCCAATGCTACACGCTTACAAAAGTTCCCCAGGGAGCTGCTGCACAGAGATTGTTTATTGAGGTGCTGCAAAGAGGTCAAGAATGTGGCCCCTGTACAAAGGCAGCTAATTAAATGTACAAATCCAATAAAAATAAATATGTCACTTTAATACGCAGGTCCTGCTGTTCCCAAAGATCATGGGATGTGAGTAGGTTGCTGCAGCTACCGTAGAAATGGCAAAGAAATCCAGGGAAGAAATAACATCCCCATCCAGTTCTGCTGGATGCCCTGCCTGCCCCAACATCTGGGGAGGGGAGACAGCAGCCATGGATTTGATCTGCTACATTAAGGGTCAATATATATATATATATGGAAAAAATCTCATCAGCTGGGCTTTTGCCCATTGGTGGGGTCACTGAACATAGCAAGCAATAATAAAAATAAGCAAATTAAAGTGGCAAGTCTACCCAAAATGAAGTTTCTCAAACCAAAGGGATAAAACTTCCCCCTCACACTCACCTTTTGGCTTTCTAACAAACACTGTAGCTCCTGTCAGAGTGGGCAGAGGGGCTTGAGGAGATAAACAAAAGCCTCACCCTGATGGCACAGCTGGGGACGCAGCAACAAGGAGCAGAGCACCAAAGCATCTCCTCAATGGCAGAAGCAATGTGAGCTGCAAACGCACGTCCTACTCCTGGTTTCTGAATTCCAGGTTTGAGTGGATTGACACAAACTACTGCCCCCACCTTATTTTTTTTAGAAACAAACACAGTTTGTGTAAATGACCCATGAAGCCCAGCCTTGGCAGGCAGCAGCCTGGGTGTCCTGCAGAGCTGGCAGTGCAGCCGGGACTCCAGATGCTCTGGCATTTGTCACAGTCACTTGGACACTTGTAAGCCGAGAATAGCCCCAGCACTCATCTGCAGACTCGCCGGGAAGCTATTCAGAATGAAGCCTCAGACACAATTAAATAAATAAATAAGCAAACACTTTAGAAAAGGAGACAAGTCCAGTGGTTGACTGTGGGCAAGGATGATGCTACAAAGCATTAGTGCTGACTCATGGGTGTGTTGGCACAGATGGAAGGGCTTTGCCATTCCTTCCACCTTCCAAGTCAGCTCAGGCATCATGCTTTCCAGTTATGGGGCTGGTTAGCATGGTCACAGCACCATTACCTGTGAGCAAAGCCCCACCGGGAAGAACCGTGAGGTCATTCTGGCTTTGGGCCGCAGCCACGCTCCCACTCCAGCAATGCCTGCAGGTTTTACCCAGACTGAGTGTGTGCTGGGGGGGTCAGGGTGACAGTACTGGCACCATGGCACCCCGTTAACCTCATAAATGGCAGGCAGTCTGTGCTTATTTCTGGCTCCTGGGCAGATGCTGACACCTCTGCCTGCACCCTTGCACGGTGTGACCTGCTCCTGCAGCATCACCTTCACCTCAACCCCCAGCCCGTCCCATACTCTGGCCAGAGGTGATAACTCCCACGTGGATTTATTTGCCTTTCCAGAGCTGTGGGAGGGTGCTGAGCCGATACAGCAGTACAGTACATCTGGGGTCTACTGATGCTACAGCAACAGCAGTGACCACCTCACCCCCTCAGCTCTTCTTGCTGCCTCTTGCATTTAATAAACATAAAATAAAGCCAAGTTGGAGTTTTTAAGCCTGATTAATAGAAGCTGCCAATAAGTAAGTCAATGCCTGAGCAGTTTGTAAAAACCCTCTGCAGGCTTTCTGCTCTGTCTGCAAGCTGGACAAACCATAAATCAGCGCTGTGCTGAGGCTGCTTGTGCCTGTAGGAACACACACATGAATGTTTCTGGGGCAAGTCACACAGTACAGGCTGTACCCTGGGCCCTCCCAGTGCTCCCAGCCTTCAGCTCTGGACAGGCAGGCAGACAGACAGCACAGGTTGCTGTGTGAAACAGGCACACTGCTGCTGTTCCACAGCTGGTGGGGTAAGGTACTGCATTAAAAGCTTATTTATGGCTCTCAAAATAAAGTAACTTAATTCTCCAATTGTCCACTTTGCCATCACAATAATGCCACTAAATCCAGCAGGAGGGGGAAAGAAACAAACAACAAAACCAACCAGACAAAAAAAAATAAAAATAAAAAGGCAAAACAAAACAGACTCCTTCCAAGTTTTTTTTTTTGGAAAAACTTAAAAGATACAGTTTGAAGCCAAGAATTCATCTTTACAGTTGTATCAAGTGTAGGGCATGAAATAGAGCACATCCATAGCATAGACAAAAATTAAACACCAAATTGAATGCCACGATTCAATTCTCACCTAACAACAGCTGTAACAAGGGCAGGAAATGGAATTCCTTGACTCAGTTGTCATGACAATACTCTTGAAAAGTATCTGCCATAGGATAAACCCTCACTGCCGCCATGTGATTACAGAGTGCACGTTTCTGCTTCTCTTTCCCCCCATTAATGCAGCACATTTTTCAGATCAATTCCAGGACCTAAGGAGTACACTCAGCTGCGGGATGCGAAGGCAGCAGGTACCAATGGTGCAATTTATAATGCATCGCTATAATTAGTTTTTGAAGCCAGCGCTGCATTGGAAACTCCTCAAGCTATATCATTATACATATAATGGGCTAATTGCAACATGGTCACATTGTATTTCTTTCTTACTCATATTTTTCATCTCTAATATGCTTGTTAAATGGTGACAAGTACAAATGTATATAGCAGAAAAATTAAATGCAAACACTGTTGCCATGCTAAACAGCAAAAAAAAAAGGCCCTGCTGTATCATTTTTTTTCTGTTACCAACAATTCTGTGCTGGTCTCAGGTATTACACTCCTAGGATGAAAATGCAGCATATTCTGTGGAATATAAACTGATTAGAGTAAGACCATAGTTTTGGCCTTATTCTTAAAACTTGTATCATATATGTATAATGTATGTATATTTTATATATATTCTGTATATATAAAATAAAGGAAAGGGGGTCAAAAAAAGAAACTGGATGTCTCTGCTGTTCAGTATCAGCTTTATTTTAGAGAAATTTAAGAGCTAACTGGGCAGCAAGGGGAAAAACTACACACTTTCATCCATGAGATATTCTGCTAATTTACTTCCCCTCAATGACTTCATAGAAATTGTTACTAATACCTTGTCCAAAATACTGGTAAACTTTACTGGTGTGTGATCTAGCCATTACTGGTACATTCATTTGTGAAAACAAACAGAGGGAGGGAAAGAGAGGAAAAAAGTAAAGCAGAAACATGAGAAAGGGCCCGGCTGGGTGATGGACAGAGTTTGCCCCAGAAAGAACAGGAACAAGGAATCACCAAGAGCAGAGTTCGGCCCGAAGTGTGTAACAGGCACGTTATCTCCTTGGATCAGCATTTCAAGGGCAAAATGAGGCAGAAAGCCTCCCTCAGATCAGTTCTGCAAGCTCAATGCAAGTTAATCTGAGGCAAAGCAGCAGCTTTAACATATAGATCCCCAAATCATGCTCAGAGCAGTCCATTATCCTTCGCAGGAGATGCCCTCACCCCTTCCCTCCTCTTTTATGAGCTGCTTTACAACCACTCAGCCCTGAGGGCACCTTTCCTGCTGTAACAGAACCTAGCAAACACACACTCTGCTATAGACTGCACAGGGATTTGGGCAGAGGCACTGTACGATGGAGCCCAAATAAAGCCCAGGCTGTCTGGGTGATACAAAGCAGGAAGCTTTTTAGTCACGATGGGGTCTGGGCTATACAAGTGTTCCAGAAAGTAAGTTGAACATTCAAAATAAAAATTAAACTGGGACCTAAAAAAACATCAAACAACTGAAAAATAATCTTGCCCTTTTTTCAGATGATCTGAAACAACCTGGAGGAAAAATAATATTGGACAGAAGCACAGTGTCAGGCACTGGGAGGATGTGCTCATGGTTTGGCAATACCCCACATTTTTCTTTCCATGCTATAAATGAGTTGACAAGAGCTGTAATCTGAGAGCAAAGGCTTTGCTTCAAACCTAACTAGGACAGAGTTAGTGTGGGAATGCTTTCCCAATGGTAAGGAAGAAAAACCCACCAGGCAAGAAGGTTTGGCCAAGTGCAAATTACAAGACACATGAGGTGACAGAGGGGAGATGCTGGAGCAGGGAGGGAGGACCACAACCAGAAATTAAACTGTCAGCTCGACAAAACACACCTGGCAATAAAGGTAGCATCTCTGCAGCTGTGGACTGCACATGGGGTACTGTTCTGCTGCTCCTCCTAAAGGTCCAAAGGCCAGGGATGGGAGTTACTGCTGCTCAGAGGAAGCTCAAGCAGCTGGAGGCTGCTGGGCACTCGTGGGAGCATGAGCAGAAGGTGATGGCTCTCGGCGAAGCACAGTCACATTAAATGGTGTGTTTCTGTTACAGTGTGACAGGCAGCCCCAGTGTAGCTCCAGGCTGGGAAGCTCTCAGCCCAACTCCCTGCCAGCGCCAAAATCCCTGCCTGTGCATTAAGGCAGCAGCATCTGGAAGAGGGAGCAAGGAGAGGAAGAGAGGACCAGCCTGGCTGGACACAACCTTCTGCTGCAGCTCCAGCATGACACAGCTCACCATGCTGCAGGCTGCAAGAAGCACACGAAGGGATAAATGGGATCAGAAGGGACAGCCAACAGACACACAGACATCGCCTTTAGTGAGTCCATTTTCAAGGTCACCAGCATCATGTTCAGACACACTGTGAGCTGGCCAGGGACAGAAATCTCAATATTAAAAGGAAATAAACCATTAAACGTGCCTGCTGGTGTCCCCTCATCCTTGCTGGTGATCCCATCCCACCTCTGCCAGCTCAGGGAATTTGTCATCAGAGCAGGGTGATGTGACCTGCGAGTCGCCAGCGGGGACAGCAGGTACCTGCAAGCCTGCAATTTGCTGGCCAGCAGAGAGATGGGGATGGCCTGGCAGAGCCCAAATTACAGTGCAAGCAGGAACTGAAGGTTTTACAGGAGAAATTATTATTGTCAGGGTTTTATGGAGAAAATAACCCCATACCATGTATTTTAAGGTAGTAGTTTAGACAGGAGCACGATAACATCATAAACAATAAGAGAAAAACTTGAGGCATTTAAAAACATCAAAGGAAAAATGAGAGTGAATTACTGCTGTCTCACCTTCCCCAGTTGTTTGTTGTCTTAAATGATATGTGTGTGCCTGTGTGTGCCTCTATTTCTTTAATTATTTTTAGATAGCTTTTACAAATAGAAGAGCTCACAGTGTTGCTGTATTAAGCAGTAAAAAAATAAATAAATCTGTGTTTACAAGCACCAGGCGGAGAACACAGGTAAATAACCACATCACTACAGAAGATGAAGGGAGCTAGCACACAGCAGCCCATTCATCTGTCTGCAGCCACCAGGGCCCACAAAATTTCCTTTGAAAACTTCCCCTCCCTCCTCCCTTGTGTCACAGAAGCCACCAGAGCCCTGCCAGAACAGGCATGTGCCTCCCTAAGTAGGTTTGATTTGTTTTGGGAGGCAGGCAGCAATAACCAGGGCTGTAAAACTCTCACCCACGTGCATTTCAGCGTGGAGCTCCACCGAGCTGACGTGGGTTAAACTCCATATGCCTTCCATTTATCATAATTGAATGTCATAAACAAGTGTCCTCCAGCCAGCCTGGGGAAGGAACTGAAACGTCAGCGATTCCTGAACCTCGTTAACCAGACACTCATACTGCATCAAGGACTTGTGAAGGAAAGCAGAAGGTCCAGCTGCTTGGAGAAGGTGACAGGAATCACCTCGTCTTTCTGAGGTAGAAGCTGGGAAGTGGCAGAACAGCTCGTTTGGGGAGCTGCATGCAGGCACGAGTGTTACACGTAAATAAACAAGCACAGGTGACTGCAAACTCAGCGTGAGAGAGGGAATTTCTAGGTGTAAGGACAAAGCAGTTTCTCCCCAGAGAACAGCTTTCTAGGTGGTGTAGACCAGCCTGGATGTGGATTTCAGTGGGGCAATGCTGATTTCTATCACTTAAAGAGCTGTCTTGGACTATTTAGAAAGCAGAGCTCTGTTAGAGCAACTCCCAGGGTATCCTCGTGGTGTAACACACCCTTTCCCAGCAAAATGTCAGCCAGCAGCATGAGTTATTTCAATGGCTCCATCACTTCAGACAAAGCCTCACCATCTGCTCCAACCTCTAATTACAAATGCAGAAAACATAATTCATAATCAAATCACATAAAAAAAAAAAAAAAAAAAGAAAGAAAGAAAATGAGCCACCCCAATGCACATTCTGCCAGGCAAATCAGCCCTCTCTCCCAGCCATGCTGCACCCACTGCTGCTCTTGCCTGTTCCAGGCAGGGTCAGAATTAGTCCCGGACCACTGGGGACTTCAGTCCTGCTGGTTTGCTGACAGCAGCCTCCCAGGCTCCATCTTCCCCTCTACCAGGGACTCTCCAGCTCTGCCCTGCCACTGTATTGACTTGCTAACCCTTGGGATCATTTTTTCTAAGGGAGCAACTTATCTTTCCAACATACAGATGTAGCTTTGTTATTTCCCTGCCTCTCTTCTGGGGGTCCTCCTGGCTCATAAGTCAACAAAATCGTGGATGTTTGGGGGGAATAAGATGGGATTGGTGGTGGTGCATTTGCCAGCAAACACACATCACTATACCCACCCCCACCCCACCCCACCCCCCCCCAGGGCTGAATTCATCTGTGATGAAATGTTGCTGTGCTTAGAGAAGGCATCATCCACTCCAAAACGTTCATGTACTGGGATGTACATTAACATTCAGGCATCATTTGTACTCTGTAAGTAATTCAAGCCTACAGAGGCAATTCTTTTGCATGTTCAAAATTCAAAGTCCTCTTCTCTAACATCAGCCAGTTTGGAAGGGCTGAAATCCAGCTCCGGCGCCGGGGTGAAGAGGGGTCCTTGAAGAGGGAGTTGTTGAGGAGCATTTGAGTGTTGTGCCTTACCCCCACACACCTGACCTGTGAGATGGAGGACAGGCAGCTGTCAGTCAGCTCATCCATCACTGATGCAGGGGCTTCTAGGAGCAGCCTGAATGCCCCTCTGGTCCATCCCAGAGGATCAGGGTCAGCGCTCTGCAGTGGTGCAGAACAGAGGGGAAAAAAACTCCACTCTATTAATGTCACTCAAGGAATTCAACACTCTGCATCTGATGTGTCCACAGAGCCCTTTCTCATGGCACGTACTCCCACTCCTGTGTGGGTGGAGGAAACCCCTTTGCAAGCCAGCACTGCAGGCTGCTCTTCCCTCCTCCCGTCCTTGCTCAAACCCTGCAAAAGTCTCTCTCTTTTTGGCAATGCTGAGTTTTCCCAGATAGGGTCAAGGATCACACAGCAGATGGTCCTCACTGTCCTCTCACTGTGTAGCTGCTATATGGCACGGCCACGGGTGGGGAAGGGGATGGGGCTTAGCATGATGGACACTGCCAGCCCCACACTCAGACAGCAGATCCCCACAACGTGCTGTGGCACCCTGCCATCACAGGGGCATCATCTGGGCTCATCTGGTAGAGCAAAACACCACCAACAAGTGGGCTGCCATGGGCCCAGGCTGAGGGGGGGTCCCTGGTGGGTCACACTGCTAAATAATTTATAATTTTCCATTTAAAAGCTTGCTCTAGTAATCTCCCTACCCTGTCCACCTTCAAAGCTGCTCCAAGAGATCCTCATTGGCCGGGACAGCACAAGGCTCTGATGTTGTTTTGGAAATGTTTCAGGCTTTGCAATAGTTTTACAGTATCTTGCAACAAGGTGGCAGCTGGGGTTCTGGGCTGATCAATACACTGAGCAGAGCCAAGTGCCAGATCACTGAGCTGAAAGAATAAATAGCAAATCAAGAGAATACAAAAGTACCATCAGTTCTGCAATGCAAGAAGACATGTGACTTTTTCTGGAGCAATTCAGTTCCCAGATTTGCAAGCCTGTACCATGAGCCCAGTGTGATCAAATGAGGAGGCACTGGCTGCTGTGCCCGAGGAGGAACCGCAGCCCCAGCTCTGTAAGCTGAACAGGGGCAGCCCGAGCTGAGCACGGGGCTCGGGCACCTCTCCCCAGCCCAGTTCACCCTCCCTGGCCCAACTCTGCTCTTCTTCATGAATCAAAACCCTAAGCTACATGAGCAGTGCTGGGTGCAGGCAGCAGCCCCAGGTCCCTGCAGCTGCCCGGTGCATCGCTTCAGAGGCAGCTCCACAGCTTCCTCCCTCAGCAAGCAGTGTTTGCCATCAGGCTTCTCTGGCAATTAGCAAACAGGGCTGAGATGATTCACAGCTCTCGAGTGCCATCAAAGCCAGGACAAGGCCTCAACCAAAAGCCAAGGGTCACCTCATCACTGCTGGCAGGTGGGAACCGGTGGCCAGGAGGGTGACTGGGCCATTAGGCAGCTTGCCATTAAGGGACAAGTGACCAGCTGCCTGGCTGCAAAACCTGTGACACACAGCTCCCTGCGTCAGAGAGGAGGCAAAGGGGAGTCTTGGCCACTCACAATGTGCAGGGGTACCCATGACCCCCCCTTCCCTCCCCCTTACAGCTACAGCCTTAAATCAGGACTTGCAGGGGTACCGTGCTGAACCAGGAAAACCAAATTGCTCCTAGCAGGGGAGAAGGGATCTGTCCTTCCCATTTTCTTCACAGCCCCTGTGCTGAGCCAACACCCATCACCTATGCTATTGCACAAGAAAAGTCTTTTTTTAAATTTATTCATTTGGAGATTACAAAAGCCAAGCAAAAGACATGCAACAAGTTATACATTCAAAGGAGATATTTTTAAGTGCCAAACTGCAGCTGAACTGTAGTTATGTTTATTATACAGAAACAGACATAAAACTATAATGTGGATCAACACATTTTATCACAGTCATTCAACAAAATACTGAGTCCATGCAGCTTAGCTATTACCTTTCCACTTCTCTGAAAGATTTACCATAGTTTCAGCTTAATCTGGAATTTTGTTATGTGGTTATTTTAATCTCACTTTATTTTATGACTGCTTGGAGTCCTATTATCAAAGTAAGATCATGTTTAGGTATAGCAATAGTGAATAGTGTTAGAAATGGCTACTATAGAACCAGAATCCAGCTTTGTTTTGCTATATGCAATAGAAAACCATCAGGAGAGCCTTTATGATGCTTTATAGAGTGATAAAGGGGTAGTTTGGGCTGGGTGGCTGGGATGAGTGTTTAATTGGATGTTCCTCTCTCCTTGTTATTTAGCTGTACAAGCACCTCTCACCCATCATCAAACTGAAAGCCAGAAGAGACCATGAGACTTCTCTGAACCAGTGGCTGAATACCAGGCACTAAGCCTGATTTTTGCATCCTCTTACACACGTGACTCCTGTCACTTGTGATGAGAACATGACCATGACAGAAGATACAACATTGGCAGCAGACTGATCATACCCCGGGTTCAGAGCTGGCCATGTCTGCAGGCTCCCAGCATGCCAAACCCAGCCTTGTCCCCAGGGGCAGCTCTGGGGACAGAAGAGCTTGCCCAGCATACCCTCATGCCAGCAAGCAGAGCCTCTCCTGCAGCATTGAAGTGCTACCCTGAGTCAGAATCTCTTCCTAAATTGGGACTAAAAATCTTCAGAACATGGTGTAGTACCATGACAAAATGCCACATGTGGCTCCTTTGGGAAGAGCAGCAACAGCGAGCGAAGCGTTCAGTGACACGGGCTGGGTCATGGCAAGTGACACAAAAGTCACCCGGGCCAGAGGAGGCTGGGGTCTGCCTTGTCACAGCTGGGAGGAGAGATCAGCACCTTCCTTCAGAGCCCGAGCAGCTCCTTCCCCACCTCACAACACCTGGGGACAACCCTAGCAAGAGAAAAGGAGGACACTGGTCCAGGGCACCCTGCGGTCCCCTCACACGGACACACAACCCCCGCACGGCACAGCGGGGCCTGGCGGGGCCGGTTCCTCGGCAGGGCCAGCACAGGGCCCGCGAACCCCCGTGTCCCTCTGGTGCCCGGCGCTGGTGCCCCAGCCGGGCTGGGCACACGGAGCCCCGGGGCAGCACCTGGAGTCGGAGCCTTCGGTTTAATCTCGTCCGTGTGGGCTGCGCAGGTTGGATGGGGCTTGGAGCACCCTGGGCTGGTGGGAGGTGTCCCTGGCCATGGCCTAAGGTCCCTTCCCACCCAGACCATGCCGTGAGGCTGTGATCCCGCTCCCGGCAGAGCCGTGTGCCTGGCAGGAGCAGCAGGCTGAGCACAGCCGCCTGGCCCGGTCTGCACCGTCCTCTAGTGGCCACCAGCCCCGATTCAGTGGCCCGGCTCGCCCCCCAGGGGCAGTGGAAGCCGGCAAAGCCCCGGGCAGCTCTGGGGCAGCTCTGCCCGCAGTGCCCGATGCTCACACAGCCCGTGTTTGCCCCTCCGCACCGGGGTCCCCTCCTGTCCCCATCCACCCGAGCCTGGCCCTGCCATGGCTGCACTAACGATGCTGATCCCCGCGGGGCTCGGGCCTCACCCACTGCCCCAAGGCAGACACGGGGAGAGCAACTGCACTGCATCTGCCACCCTCTGCAGGGCTCATCTCCAGCCCGGCACGCAGCCAGCCCCGCACAGCAGGGATGGGGTGCTCAGATCTCGGGGTGACCTGGGTGGGAAAGGCCACCCGATGGCAACGTGGGTCCTGGGACAGTCCTGAGAGTGCTGCTGAGGTCTTCGCAACCTCTCACCTGACAACATCTGAAGTGATTTTCCAGGACAGCTCTTTCACCCCTTCTCGCCCCACGCTGACTTCAGCACAGCTCTAGGACACACAGCCCAGCAGGGCCATCCTGCACCAGCGAGTTTACAAAGAGCCAGATCCCCCTCCCCTCCCTCACACATCAGAAGCCCTCTGAGACCAAATGACCTCATCAGCCTCTGCACCAAAACAGTGGGACACTGAGCTGGTGTTACACACTCCACTTTTCTCTCTGATCCCTGTCTTTTCATTTCAAACCAGAGTCTTTTAATCTGGTTTTCTCCATGATAATGCACGCTGCCAGCTTCCCAAAGCAGAGGCTTTGCACAGTCTTGTAACAAGGAGCTCAGAGAGCAGCACTGGATGGAACTCCAGCATAGCAGCCACCTGCTGCCCAGCTCTGTACAGGGCACCCAGGGCAGCATTTCCCTCCAAACAGGGCGATGAACATGAGCAAGGGCAGCTGGGAGAAAGCTCCCTGAGCTGCTCCCCAGGGCCTGGGTGCTGCAGAGAGGACCATGCAGGATGGCACCCAGCTTCACTGGCCTGTGGGATGCAGCCTGGCAGGCTCCACAGCAGCAGCTCAGACTACCAGGACCAAAGCCCCCAGGGAGAAGGTGCCAGTGGCAGCAACACCCCCCAGGAGGGAGGAGGGAGACAGGGCTTCCAGCCTCCTGCTCTTGGGCACAGAGAATGGGGAGGATTTTTGCTGGGAAAACAATCTCTTCTGCCAAGTATGAAATAAATCTCTTGATAAGGTGAAGGAGAATAAAAGCTCCCATCAATATTTATACTCAGTTCCTCAATGATAACAGGAGTTCACTTATTAAATACCTTTGAGACACTAAGCCTTCAGGCAGACATGGTCCAGAGGAAGCATTTCAGCCAGGCAGGATGCTTCAGGAGTCATCTTAACAAGGAGAAGCTCCACAGGAGAGGAGCATATCTCCGGAAGGAGCCACACTACAGACATGACACATGGAGCACTGGAAGCCAAGCCCTGGGACAGGATGCAAAAGTGCATCTGTTCCAGCCCCCTTTGGCTTCACCAAGACTTAGAGCCATGCCATGAGGCTGATGAGAGGTCAAACCCCCTTCAGGCATGTGTCAAACCAGATCAACGTGTGCTGGCCCACAGCTCCAGCCGAGCACACAGCTAATTGGAGCTGCTCTGCTGAGCTCCACAGCAGAGCCCCATGGCACACCCTGGGTACCCAGCAGCAGCAACCATCACTGCAGGCATCCCTGCTGCCTGCCCACAGGGCTGTCATGGTGCTGGGATTTCACTTACTGCCTGCACTCCTCGCCCTGGCCTTCCCTGTAAGCCCACACGTGTGACACAGCAGCAAATCTCCCCTACAGCTTCTCTCCAGGCTCACTCAGCTCCAGGAGCCATTGCCCAGGTAGCAGGAGGACCTTGTGCGGGCAGAGCAGCACAGCCAGCAGAGACACCCAGCTCTCCATCAGCAGAGGAGACTGAAGCCTTCTGCTTGGGAACTGCAGTTCTTTGTCGCCAGGCCTCTGTTTCCAACACCACAGCACGTGGTACCTCCTGACTCCAGCTGAGGTGACTGAGATGTAACTGCTCTCTCCCAGTCCGCAGCAAAGGGAGGCAGCAAAAGGGATGTGATGATTCACTCCCTTCACATCTCGGAGCCCAACACTCTTTCCCCAAAAGCAGCACAAGAATACACCTTGTTACTCACCTAAATATTTGATAAAGCACTTGGGAAGCCACCTGTGATTGATGCTCCTCACACAGGCACTGCAGCCACAGTCGGGATAACACACAGCATTATTAAAGCATCGATTATCTCTAGTGCAAGCAGAGCTACATTACCAGGCCCACAGTCTGCTCATTTTGATAAGGTTTGCTCCATTCATTTATCAACAAAATGGGGCTACAAGCAGGCCACAGAGCCTGCAGGTTTGAACTGTTAGGATGGAGTTGACACTTCCACCCTCTGTGCATGCACTGTCACCCAGAGCACCCTGGTCGCTGGGGTTCATTTCTCAGGAAAGGAAGGTGGGCACTACCCCCCGAGGAACTTGTGGTCATCCCTGACAGACATCCCCCAGCTGCCAAACACTGCCAGTTCCCCGAGGCCCAGCTCACAGCCAACTGAGAGCACTCCAGGTACCCAAGCAAAGCAGCCAGAGAGCTCAGGCTTGTTGCCAAGTTGGCAACGTTCTCAAACAGCTCAAGTTTTGTTCCACCCGTGTGCATGCAGGATGGCACCTCAGAAGATTACAGGACAGCTAGATGGTCTTCTCTGAAGCTGGCCCTGCACCCATACACTAACCCCACTGCAGGTGCCTTACACCAGCTCTGAAGAGAAGTTCCCTCTGTTTTTCCTCTCTTATGGCTCTACCCATGTGCTCCAGTTCTCTCTTTTTAGTGATGCACGCACGGCCCAGGGGCAGGGCTAAGAGACTGCAGAAAAGGAATTATTTTTATTAACAGACCTAAAATTTCCTTCAGAAACTACACCAAGATAGACCCTTGGCTTATTAATAGCAGTAAATCTTGAAGTCCGGTAGACTTCAGTTAATGAATATTGATTATGATAGCGCTGGAGAAGGTTGGTGTCAGTCGAACGGAGATCCTGTACCCCCCTTAGTCTGAGCAGAGCTGTAAATTACCCAAGAGCTCATTTGTTCTCCAAAAGGAGGTAGTGGAAAACTCTGCGGTTATGGCTGCACTGCAGCTTTCACTATCCCAGGGCTGGGAAACCATCTCAATACTAACAGAAGCTGGTCAGAGGGGCTAGGAATTTCTTACTGTTTTTTTTTTAAGCACTTGGGAGCCTGTGGACCCAGCCCTTTTGGAGCTAAGGCAGGATTTATCACCTCATTCTGTGCCCATCTGAACACTGGGAGCAGCTTATATCATTTCAGAGGAGCAGAGGTGGATGCCTGGGTTAAGAGGACAGGCAGTGGGTGCCGGTTCAGCAGCTCCTGACACCCCCTCGAGGTATCTGAACACACGGTGTGAAAAGAGAGTTACTTCACACACAGCAGCTTACTTTCTTGGAAGATAACTGCCAGCCCGCAACCAAGTGTACTGATAATCCCACTGTGCTGGAAGAGGACAGGCACTGGTTCTGCCTCGGAGCAGAGATCCCCCTACCTGCGACAAGGCTGCCCCAGGCCTTTGGCTGCCTTTTCCCATCTATTTATGGATGTGAATCTACACTTCCCTCTATCTTGAAGATATCTTAAAAGTAAGAATCTAAGCTGATTAACACAAACATCATGGTCACCCGGACCTTTGACTCACAAGACAAAACTCACTGTGGTCTCGATGAGTGGCTCTTTTACCTTCAGGCTGGGATGACTTTGAACAGTCTTCAAATGAATGAAAGCTCAGGCAAATAAACCACAGACTCATAGAATGTGCTGAGTTGGAAGGAACCCATCAGGATCATCGAGTCCAACTCCTGTCCCTGTGTGGGGCACCCCAAGAGTCACACCATGTGCCTGAGAGCATTGTCCAAACACTTCTTCAACCCAGGCAGGCTTGGTGCTGTGACCACTGCCCTGGGGAGCCTGTTCCAGTGCTCAAGGGCAGTCCAGTGCAACACAGAGAGAACTTACCTCTATGCTCTGGGGAGGGAATGAGGCATAGATAAGTGGGGAGGCTGGGGAACCATGTTAATGTTTTCATACAACTATCTTTTACACTTTTACACTTACTGAAATAACACAACAACAACAAAACCCAGAATTGCCCTCTCCCTTCTCCCCACATCCGATATCTATCAAATAATAACAGGAGTGCTCTCTGCCTGGTACTTCAATCTGGCCTTCCAGTTAATACACACTATGATTAAAGCATCTATAATCTGCAGTCTGTGGGGACCTGTAAAGCAGTGGCAGCAACGGGTGTGCAGCCTGATAAGGGTTGTTCACTCAGTGCAGATGGAACTTTTAATATTTATAACTGCTGATTTTTTTTCCTGATGCCTCCTATTAAGGAGAGGGGGGTGAAAGTTTAAAGATAAAAGCTTGATGAAAGACCAGTGGAATCTTTTTCCAAGGACAGGCAGGGGCTTAAAGCTATCTCCACCTAAGAGCTGGTTTAAGAACACTGCTTAGGCAAATGCAGCATCAGAGACAGGGGGATGAAGTCTCTGGAAGACCTTCAAGGGTTGTCTAAAGAGCACCCAGGCTTTAGCTATAAGCTCCTCTGAGCTGCCTGCAGTTTGTCTTGTCTGCACCAAAAACAGCAGGGCTGTGCCTGGGACTGTGAGGCATCACCATGAAATAGTTGTCGCACCAAGTCAGCTGCACATACTTTAAGTAAAGTGCTAACAGCATTTCCAGCTCGGCACTGAAACATGCTGAGAGATCTGAAAACAGTGTCAGCCTAGACCTCTGTCACACAGCATCAGCCCGACCCAGCAGCTGGAGCTGCCACAGCCAGCACGCAGGGCACTGGGAATGCACTTAAAAATAAACTGCTTCAAAAAATAAATCTTGCTCCAATCAAGGCACCGTTAATTGCAGTACAGGATTTAGGATCGACTGCTGGTGAAACACTGAGATGATGCTGGTGCCTTTCCAGTCTTCCTCCTGGGAAAAAGCAAACCTCCCATTTCCAGCAGCATCCCTCCCCCACAGGTATTGATAATATTTTAGTTGGTGGTCATTTGGTCTCAGAGATAGAAGGCTCTGCCCACAAGGCAGCAGAGGTTGTACCAAAAGGCAGAAACTGCTACTTTCCACCACTCCCACCAGCTCAACCTCCCCACATGTAGGGTATCCTTGTGTGGTGCCAGGAGACCCCAGGACAACACACAGATGCACGCACACAGCCTTTCAGACTCCCCTTACCCTCCATCAGTTTGCTTACCAAACTCCCTTGTTTTCAACCCCATGAGACCTTGACTTGCCTCATGCCCAAATGCTTTAATATTTGTTTATTAAAAAAGAAGAAAACGTAACACTCAGTGTCTCCAAGACAGCTGCAGTTTTCCTTCACTTAAACAGACTTGCCTGCCAGAAATCAGATTTCTTGGCCTCCTGTTTCTTGACTGTATCTTTTTTCTCCACAAACTATGATTTCAAAATATGCAAGCAGTTATAGTCTAACAAGGTAACATTAAGTTGTTGAAAATTATTAGGAAAAAAAGTCCCGAGTTTATCTGCATTCTTATAAGGAGTTTATCTCAAACTTAGAACCTTGGGGAAAAAAACCCAAATCAACCCCTATCAGAAGGAATTTCTGCATGGCTTCTGGAATGATATGAAAAATGCAAATTAACAAAGCCACCTAGTACCAGTGGACTAGTTAAAACTTGATTAGTGCCTGGATACACACTGGCCACAGCTCCTATAATGCTTGCAGGCTGCAAGCAGAACTACATTAAGCTGCTTATCATTCTGAAGCAAAAATCAAGGATTAAACATAACTCCCACTGCACATCAGTTGGCCTCCCTGGCTACAGCAGTCACCAGGATTATGTTCATTTCCAAGCTCGTATTTTGAATTAAGCAACCTTACAGCATGAGATGGGATGTGCATGAAGGAACATCAGCAACACTTCATATAGAATTACTGAGCATCATCTATGAGTTGTTTTTGACAAACCTGAGTTTTTAGTGCCTCAAACATGGGAGTGTTAAGACAAGTACAGAGAAGCTAAACATCTCTCTGAAGACGTGAGCTTAAAGGTGTATATAAAAAACCACAATTAGAATATCATCAGGTGTTTACAGCTATGTATTGAAGTCAATTGCTACAAACAGGTTGTCAGCTCTAGCATAAAAGTAACAAATTGGAAAAATAAGAGCAGTGGTCAGAGACTGCACTTCCCCTCAGACCCATTGAATGGCAGCGAGATGGTCTGTTAATGCAGTCATCGATCACAGCCAGCACCAGAGGCTGGAGAAAAGGGCTGGGATCCCAGCTATGAACAGGTCCAGAAAACTTTGCTCTGAGAGAAAATCCCTCCCAAATATCAGGTGGCAGTATGCAAATGTGAGAAACAAGGAGCAACAAAGGAAAGTCCATCCATGGGCAGTGGCAAAGGTCACTGAGGAAGGCTGCATCTTTCTCAAGCAGTCCAGCTCTCATCACATGAAGATACTTCAAAAGCAGAATTACCCAGCACAACACGTGAGCTTTGTGCATGTCCCAAGACCGGTCAGTTGTGCAGATGTGTTTATAAGAGATTGTGTCAATCTAAAGCAAAGTGCTCTGCAAAAATATCGTTTTTCTTCCCAAACAAACCTCGGATTTGCTCAAACTCCAGGGGCACATCAGCAGCCTTTTTCTTTACTTCTTTATCAAAAAGCTACAAAGAAAAAAATAGAAGATTTTGGCAAAACTCAGCACAAGCTCTTCACCCTGGCTGGTACCACTGCTCACTAACCTCTTAAGAGATCCAGCAACAAACCTTTTATACAAAAGCCAGCCCTGTCACCACTGCTGCCTCATGCTCTGTTACTTAACAAACATATTCTTGTTTTCCCTGGCTCTGGGCAACCAAAAGTCAGCCTAGATCCCTCCCCAGCAGCAAGGTTCACATGGCTATGGTGTCCAAGAACCAGTTTCCTTTCCCCTGGTTCCCATCATTTGCAAAAGCACAGCAACACTACCTCATAAGCTGAGAGCTCCAGGAGCCCCGAGATGTCATCCTCTATTTCAGACAGCGACTGGTTCAGGACAGCAGCTGCCTTGGCCACATCTGGGTGATAATGGTTTTGTAGAGACTGCAAAAGCAAGACAAATAGAATATGGTCTAATAAGTACAGGGTAACACACATCCAGCTGGCTTCCCACCCGGGTATCTGCCCCTTTGTTGATCAGATCTTCAGTGAACATCAAATTCTGGCAGAGGAGACAAGTTTGTACTGTGCTACTACAGAGCTTCACAAAATCCTGACTTCAGCCATCCTTCAAACAGTCAAAGGCTGAACCTTCCACCTGGTTCACAGCCAGCTCAAGACAGACAGACTCTCCCACAGGCCATGCCAACAATGTGTAACCCAATTCTGCCACCTCCCACAGCCCTGGTGGCACATCTGAGCTCCTGCTCTCTGGGCTTCCTGCTCCTGCACAACATTGCTGTTGCTGCTTCAGCCCCTTACAGAAAACCTTTGCAGTATTTAAATGGAAAGGGATAATCCTGCCATTAAGCTTTTAGTGCCATCAGGAGTAATTTAACCAATTTCAGCCTTCGTATACCATGCTACAAATGATCCAGGTGAAAGGTGAACATTACAATCTTCTCTAGCATTTTTAAACTCATTTCTACAGGTTGACCTAGCTGTACCCAATTAATTTCCATCAGTGCTCAGCAAGTTCCTCACTCCCCTCCAAAGCAAATAAAAAGTCTCATGCATTTGCAGCTTTTTAGTCTGTTTCAGCTGTTAACTGCACGCTCACAAGTTGCCTACTAATTAGCATGCATGATTTCTCCAGTGTGTGGAATCCTTTGCCTCTTATGCTACGATAGCAAAGGATGCAGAATAAAAGATCAGCCAGAAATTAATCATTTGCAAGGTTTATGTCAGCAGGTTCTTGTAAGAGGGACTGCCCACTACCAACGTGTGTCAAGGAAGCAGCAAGGGTGGACGAAACCCATACCAGAGACAGATGTTCCTTTTTAGCTGACATACCCGAATCTCCCAGAGACAGCTCTCCAAAGCCCGGCTTTTAGATGGCTCCTCCTCCTCCATAATATATGGATCTTCTGACATATCTAAGGAAAGAGAGATACAGAGCTAATAACTCCTGCGTGACGCACACAATCACAACGGGAACACAGAGACCCAGAGCAGTGCTGCAGCCAGAGTTGCTCCTTCCCGAAACATTTAGGATCCAGGAACAAGCAGGATTTGGGAGGCACTGTTAGCAGCATGACAGAATCATACTAATGGGAAGATGAGCACAAAGAACTGAAATAATCTGGTCCAAAGGGCATCTTGGGCACCTTTGAACAGTCACTACTGATGTTCAACACCGGTCAGTTAAATCACAGAGAGATGAAGTAAAAACCTGGGAGACTGCTGAGGTCCCAGTGGGGCCACCTACACGGAAACACTACAGACTGAAATCAAAGAGGTCTCTGGTTTCTGCATTCATGTTCTTCTCATTTCCTGAGGCGAACAAGACAAGCTCAGTGTCTGGTACAGCTCCCCCAGCCCTTTAGTATTTGTAAGTAGCCTAAGCCAGTGTGGCAGGCTCAAAGCAGCCTTCTCCCAGGAAATCAGAGTCAGGGGAGCCAACTGTGAAGCCCAAGGTCAGAGAGGGGCAATGCAGGCAGGTCTTCACAGTCAGAGAACTTGCAGGAGCAGACTGCTGGCTTTTCACAAACTCCAGGGATAGAGTGGCCCTTCTAAATCTCAGAGCTGGGGCTGGGATCTCGCCTCCTTCAAATGAATCCTGCTCTAAAGGCGTAACACAAAAGTCCCTGCCCACCTTCCCTCTTACCTTCTGGCCCATTAGGTCTGTGTACTAGCACTCTGCACGCAGGATGCCTCCGGAAGAGATTACAGATAAAGGGAATGACCATGAGCAGAGCCTCAGGAGGAGCAGTCAGGGCCAGCCGGGAGAGTCGCTTGATAAACGCTGCCACCAGGTACGCCGGCAGGTGACTGTTGGGAAGGAGAGAGGAGAAACCAGTAAAGTCCTGGCAAGGAAGGCAGCAGCCCCAGCAACCCAAACAGCATGTCAGGTTGAAGATTAGTGGGGCTCTTCAGATTTTTCAGGCTACGGAGTAAAGAGAAGCTGTAAGAATCCTGGTTTTGAGCAGTAATACAGGGTCTTGTGTGCTCTCTGGAACAAATTTGAGGGCATTTCCATTCAATGCATGAATCTTCTGAAATCACTCTGCCATTCAATCCAGTCACATGGCACCACTCCAGGCACTCGCTGTAGCCAAGCACAGCTCTTGTACATGGTCATTCACAGGGCAGTCTTTATTCAGTCCTTTTATAAACTTCTGAGTGCTAGGCCAGGCAACCTTAATTACATTCTTCTAATGTCATTTTGCAGGTTTAATTAATACAGGGGCCAAGGTGTTAGATTTACATAATACTTCCAGGACTAAACTAAGAAGTGCAGCTGTTAATGGGAACATAAAGCTGCTGTAATGTAAATGTGCAGGACAGTTCCTTTTTTTAATGACCAAAATGCAAATTTCTAACAGCAATCAGCTCATCTAGGCACATTCTTCAGGTCCAAAGAGTCAGAAGAAGGATGACAATCCACTGAGCCTTCAGCCCTAGGGCTTGCTACACCCGCAAGGCTCTGCAAAGCCACCCCACAGGACACCATCTGTCAGGGCTAGCTACTCTCTCCAAAGCACATTATGAATACAAGGGGTTTGATATTAAGTGCCTAGCGCTGAACTGTAAAGAGTTACCCTTGGTTTGTTTTATAACATATGATGGCAACTGTACGACCAGCTGCTTATCTGGTTTCTTCCTTGTGTACAAGGAACTGACAGACTGTCAAACACGTTACATTTCAATGTTGTATGTCTGCAAAAGGTCATCAATTTAACAACAGCTTTATGATCTATAACAAGCCTGCAAATGTTACTTTTCCATATTCATAAAGACAGAAAAATCATCCCAAGTGGAACACAGATCAAAATATATCCATAATCATTTGCCGATCAGACTTGGATAAGTAACTGCATTTTTACTTCCTGAAACTAGATGGCTGTGTGGCAAATCTTCAGAAATAGCACATGAAAGATTACACAACACTACAGTAACACTCTTGGATTCAGTTTTCTGGGTAAAAATTAATCTAATCCAGTAGGCACACTGAATACATTATATCCAGACTTGAGGGGGACTGTTCAAGAACAGTCATGGGCCAACAGAAAAGCAGAAGGAAGAGATGTGAATATACATAAAATAAAGCTGCTACTTACGATGAAGACAGAAACAGATCCAACAAATGGAAAAAGCGGGCCCTGTACTTCACGTGATATATAGAAGGGTCTAAAAGACTGTACAGCTTTTTGTAAAAGTCAGGATACTCCCTGTTAAAAGAAGGAAAAAAAAACAACATTCATTGCTGATTATTGATGTACAATGGGACTACACTGTCAATGCTTCCATGCTTTCATTATAGGCTCCCCCTGACCACTGCTGTGCTCTGTTTAGCTTGCTTAGGCTTCTCTCCACAGCCACCACTTGAAAACAAGCTGTAAGGTGAACTTGTGGCTCTTGCAGTGCCCAGCTGTTTCCAGGATGTGAAGCTATGTCCATTGACTGCAAGTGGTACAAGATCCAGCGAAAGGCACATCGAAGACTACAGCTTCACTATGTAATCAGATCAATAGAAATCGATTTTCAAGTGCTGAGCAACCACAGTCTGCAGAAAAGGATATTTAGGCTCAGCTGAAAAAAAGGTCAGATTATCAAAAGAGCTCAGCAACCAAACAGCTGAGCCTCTCATTCAGAGTTTGGCTTTCTCAGGGGGAATTTTAAAGCCTGGAAGTGTGGAGAATCCATTTCAGTTCCTTTTACGTAAAGCTGTAAGTGCAAAAACCCATGTTCCTTTAAACAAGATGTTCTTTTCACTTACAGATTATGCTGATGAATCAGAATAAATAATCCATTTAAGGCTAGAAGACTGATTGCTCCACCTGTAACAAAGCAGGCACGTATCAACACAGTAAGAAAATAAACATCAGCTTCAACTTGTTTCTATTATAAAACCTTCCCAAAAGCAACACAAAACTAACTACCTGAAATTACAGACACAGACATGCTGCTCTAATCCCCAACAAGAAAGCCACGCTGGGGAGACAAAGGTCTCCTCTGAAAGGACATTTCTGTAGGAATTTGTGCACCCTGCTGCAGATGCAGCCCAGGTATCAGCATCAGTGGCTGAACTCTGTATTTTTAAAAATTCACTGCAGTATTCTACTCTTCCCGAAGCCTTAAATATGATCTTCCTTACATATGAGTAGCAACAACACTGACAAACACAGGTGAAAACATCTCACTTTCAGGGACAGTGAAGTGGACCCTAGTTCCTTAGCTTCATCCCAGCTCAAAGTATATCTCTTTCATCATTCAGGCTGGGGTGTTGAGTCCAGCAGCCCTTCCCAGTCCATACATACCATGCTGCAGAGCCTCCCAAAGGACCAAAAGCCTGGGTTCACTCACCTATGTCATAGGCCACTGTCAAGAAGTCTATCATGAGAGTGGGTTCATTCATGTAAGGCAGGATGGAGTCATGAAGAATGACAAGAACTTTTTTGTAAAGGCCAGTGGGTAGCTGTGAAGGACAAAACAATACCATGAAACAATCATTGCAGGGAGAACCCAGGGAGCAACTTCCAGTGTGTGAACAGAGGCTGTTACTCTACAGATCATTCCTTATGGACATGCTTGTGTAAGGTGGGGAAAAAAGGCTGAGAGTAAGACTGTACATGAGGTCATGTTTCTTGGAAGAAGAATGATCCACCAGAAACAGTGATGGGCTGTTCTCATCTGGCACTGAAAGCAACGTGCGGTCCCACCAGGAGCTGCATGCAAGGACAGCCACAGCCTCCAACAATTAGCAACTGGTAAGCTATGCAGATAGTGGCAGAAGTAACACTCACCCTGTGCTTCAAAAAACTGAGCCACATTTTTTCAAACGCCTGCTTGTGTGCCTTAAAACAGAATTGCAAGCAGTGAGTTAAAACGCTACTTTAAGTAGACAGAATTTCAACTCTGAAGCACCAAATCAACACTTACCTGCAGCTTCGACACTTTCAATTCCTCCCAGTTATCTAAGAAAAGGAAGACACATTTTGGACTTGAAATGGATGTTTAGAAAATTAAGATGACCCTTTTTTACTTAGTCCTTTGATACCCTAGAAATTTGGGCTGAAGTCCTTGTCTTGACACGAGGCCCTGACGGACCCCAGTGCAGACTGAGGAACGTGGATTTTGTAATGCTGTTCAGAACCACTCTGACCACAGAAGCAGACATTTTTCATTAGCAAACAATAAGAGTCTTTACACAATAAAAACCTTAAACTTGATTTTCCTTTTCATACACAGTTCATCACGTGGAGCTTACTAACCTTGCTTCACCATGAATTTGACCATGTCCCTCTCTTTGTTTGGCATGTTAATGGGTGAAATAAGGGAAAATACGTTCTGCTGGTAAAATGGCAGTGGCCTCTGAGAAAAAAGCATATAATCAGATATGAAGACAGTCTTGTACAACTGGCACACACTGTGAGCAAAAGAAGAAAAAAAGAAAACATATAAATCGATGTCTTCAAGTGAACACACTCATTTCTTTTGCTTCCAAAGTCTTTCCATGTATCACCAGTCCCTCCCTGCTTCACACACAAGATACACATTTCAGAGCAGTTTATCCAGACCTGCCCCAACACTAACAATGTGTTACCTCTTTTGTTTTCTGCATGACTTGCCCAATGCTCTCCGTGACCGCCTTTATGACGAAGTACCGAATGTCATCATACTCCATATATTCTTGAAAACGAGAGATCAGAAGTGAAGCATCCTCATGTAAAGGGAGTAAGCCATCAACAACTACCTAACAACAGGTTTGTAAATGAAAGCAACAAGTCAGTCTCTTACAGTACTGGAGCAGACAGCAAGCTGTGATGGTTGTGGGCACCCCCTTATCTTCCTGAGAGGCAGCTAGCAAGGCTGTGTGCTGCTTGCCCCAGAGCAATGTTCACAAGCCATTTGACAAGCCCTCCTGACCTCCAAGATGGGCTCCTTCTATCAAAGATAACACCATTTAGAAATGACACAGTAGCTGAACCAGGGGCAGCACCTTCCCTCTCATCTCCCAGTCCTTGCAAGTGAGGCTAGGGACTCCAAAAACTCACCTCAGAACTGGCACCTCATGAGCAGTCAGTAATCCAGCTCAAACCTGTCCCAGGCAGCTGCTCCCACACTTGCAGGTGCCACCTCACCAGGGACAGAAGCTCTGGGGCTTGGTGCTCCCTCTAAAACATCTCCCCCCCTTCCCACTGAAAACTTTCTGGCTTAAAATGTTCGTGCTGGGGAAGGTGAGCACGAGAGGTGGTGTGTGTCACTGGGTAACAGCAGGAAGAACCTCTCAGCTCTGCAGCTTACCTTAAGAAGTTCACGAGGAAAAGTTAAAGCCCCCTTCCACTCGACTTTGATCAACGGGTACCGTGCCTCCAACTCAACGAACTTCATCAGGGTGCACAGTGACAATTCCTTCGGGAAAAAACAAACAGAAGGAACAAACCCACCTCAGCAGGAACACCAGGGGCCAGAGCCAAAGCACACAGCTCCTCGAGGAGGTAGAATGAATTCAGATGTTCTTCACTGAGGAAGCTGCTTGCCTGCTACCGGCAGGCAGGGGGGCAGAGGGGGGCAGAGGGGGGCAGCAGCATCTCCCAGCACCGCCTGCCCTCCCACACCATGGGTGAGAAGGGCTCCTGCAGCACAGGGACCCCCCGGGGCCCCGCACCCCGGCAGCGGGACCGGGACCCACCTTGACCTGGAAGGCGTCGTGCGCCATCAGCTCCGCCAGGGACCCCACGCAGTCGTTGTAGCGGTGCCTCATCCATATCCTGTACTTGTCCTCGGCGCTGCGGGGCTCTGAAGGGGGAGAGGCAGAGGGCTCGGAGCTCAGCGGGGCCGGGCCGAGCCCCGGGACCCCCCCGCGGGAGCGCCCGGCGCTCGGCTCACCGGCCAGAGAGGCCTCCTCG
>VZRW01001697.1:704946-748253 GCA_013398125.1 Aegotheles bennettii
GGCCGCTCCGCCCGCAGGCGGGGCCCGGGCTGGGGCCGCCACCCCGCAGCCACCCGGAGCCCAAAACCCGCCCGAGTGCCCCCCCCGGGGCGCAGAGCCCGGTCCCGGTACAAAGCAGCGTGAGGCGGCGTTATAAAAATGTACACTTTATTACACCTTCAGGTAGGATACATCACTACTCCTTACAGTCCTACTGGAGCGGGTACAAACGCCGAGTCCCTAAGGTATTTACAGGTTGACTTCCTAACACACTCCTGGGAGAAAGACACATGGAAAGGAAAAGAAGCCAAAAGGAAACGGTGATTTTTATGTTCTTAAATTGACTCAAACAAGAAACAACTGCCCCTTCGGACAACGCTGCAGCTCCCCCGTGCAGTGTCCCCACACACCACCTCCTCCACATGGTAAGCACTGACCATTTGGAACTGGAGCTGACCAAGCAACACCCCTGGATGAGCCACACCACGCCATGCAGTGTTGGTTATCCCACACCACTGCATCTGCTCTGCTTTTGAACCAGCCCACGGCCAACAGCGACAGCCCCATGGCCAGTAACGAGGTTCCCGTAAGGGCACAAACCTGTGGTTCAGCAGGGTCAGGGCAGGACTACACAAACAGCTTAAAAAAAACCAACAATGCCCCCATATTTGCAGACCTGAGGGTCTGAGAAAAAGAGGATGCAGGAGAAAAGAATTCAAACTAAAAATGCAGAACGCTGCCTGAGCCAGTGTTCACATCTGTGACCTGAACAGGACGGGCTGTGCTTGTCCCACCTGGAGCATTCTTTCTTGTTTAAGCCATTTGGGGTGCTGAGTACCAACAGGTGTGCACACACAGAGGGAAGAACAAAAGATACGCCTTGCCGTGCCTTTAAATAGGCTCCCCTTCTAAAAGAGTAAAAAGATCACAGAATGGGAAAATAATTTTAAAACCATCTCAGAAAAGGAATGTTATAGTATTGTCTGAACTTTACACATCGTGCAGTTTTATGGCCAAAGTAAAATAAATCCAAGCTTCCAAGAGCTTTGTGATTCTTCACTCAGTGCTGTTTGCAAACAGTCTGGTTTTCATTTTATGCAAGAGAAGCAAAGAAAACCGCCACAGTTCTATGCAGCTTTTTGCTAGGGTGGTTGGGTTTTTTTTCATAACAATAAGGCAAACTGATTTGGAGGAAGAGGCCACACTCTATTCACATCCAAAATACCCACCTGAAGATACATTCATCATTAGCTTTAGTAAAAGAATAGTACAAAAGTTAGAGCTTATTCTTTACACAGTTGAAGAATTAGTCTTAGATTTAATTTCACTATTCTCCCTGTCCCCCAGCCCCCCACCCCCCTGAGCTGAAAGCTGAGTAGAAAGTACTGAACATTTAAACATGTTGCAAGAGCAGAATGAAACCGAGAGATTAAATTTTATCAGTTGGAGAGTTCCCTTGACAGAAGTCCCACAAGAAACAGCTACGGATCATTTGTTTAGCTGTATCCACCAAACAATTCTTTTACAAAAAAATGGGCTACACTTTAATACACATCTACTATCAACACAGTATTTACTCAGTTCATGCCTAAAATATCCATTATCTTAAAGTGAAATATGAGAATGAGCGCACAGGTTGGGCGATTCAGTAAACTGTACACAAAACTACTAACAAACATTTTAAAAGACTTACAAAAATGGAGAATGAAACCTTTTTTCCTTTTTAATTACATATACTTACAGGTTTTCACATTTATTGGCTAAACTTTGCAGGGAGCACTTCAAAGATAAGTTAGAATTTCCGGAGGTATTTACCTCAAGCGAGAACAACACGCAGCTTTCACACAGATGGAAAATACTTTGCTATGTTTAGCCACACCTGGTTGCTTGAATGGCTTCACCATGGATATCGAGCACACATCCAAACTATAGCAAAGAAATGCATATTCCCACAGGCAGTTTACGATGTGATAACACAGATGAGTTTCACTGACATTTATGGCATATTACCATTTTACTTTTGTGAAGCGGGGCAGAATTTAAACATAATGTTTGCTTTATCTGGTTTGAATGAGCACAGAGAACACTGGCAGAATGCATCTGGTACAGATTTTGAATGCTAAACAGTTGCTAATATGCTGAAGTTATGTGAGAGTTTCCATGTTTAAATGTTCACCAGAAAAAAAACTTCTGCTAAAAAAAAATAGAGGTGGTTTGTCTTCGTTTGAATGTTTGGAGTCTTCTCACTTAGCAAACAAGAAATGCTGTGTTTCCCTGTTATTGCATTTCAATCATCAGTTCAACTTGGCTTAGTAGGTGCCTTTAATCTGACAGTAGGCGTCCTCATTTGTACTTTCGCTTGTTGATTCTGGGCTTCAGATGCTGCTGGTGCCTGGGCTGGATTCTGTACACCTGGAGCCTGAATCTGGGGAGATGCTGTTGTCACAACTTGCTGTTGTATCAGCTTCTGCTGGACGACCTGAGCAGTAGCAGTTGTTGCAGGAATTACCTGAACCTGCTGTTGACCTGCTGTCGTCTGAGAAAGCGTCACAGTTTGGGGCTGAGCTTGTACCTAGACATTAGGATGACAAGGCAATTACAAAAAATTAGACTGGCATCAAACTGAGCATTCATTACATTTCCTCACTACAGAAGGCATCTTAACTTATAGAGGTGTTTGCTCTCTTGACTGACAAGCATCCTGGACAAAGCAGGGAGGCTGGGAGGGATTCTGGGAACATAGGCTCTGTGGTTTCAGGGAGGAACAGCTTTCTGTCACATTTTCTAGAGCCTTATAAATCAGAACTAGGAGCCGAGATGCCTGTAACTCAGATCTCTGCAGTGCAAATCAAATGACTTTTCCCAGCTCCTTTAGAGAAGATAGATGGAAGGTGTAGAAACCCCACTGGATAAACAGAAAAATTCTTGTACAGCAGAAGTGAGGGGACAGGGAAAAGAACAGAGGGACAGATGGAGGATCAAAGAAGTTAAAACACTGACTGCACCCACATTGTGACAATAAATACAGTTACTGAGGCTTCCCACCAATCTCTGATATTACCCTTTCAGACTCTCTAATGCCAGTTTAGGGTAGAATAGTTTGAACTTCATCCAGATACCTGATTTTCATAGCTCTACCCAGAGCAAGGGAGAAAATAATACAACTTCTCCTTGTTCAGAGGACAAAATAATAAAAACTAGGAAGTTCCAGCTGTCTTTGTCAGATGCAGAAGCCAAAGGAAGCTGCAAGGGCTTCTCCAGGGGAAAGTTAACTCGACTGATCCAAGAGGAATCCACTGGGAAGCACTAAAAATGCTGGTAAGAATGCCACATACACATGAAAGCCACAGTTCTAAAAATACATAGCATGGCTTGATCCTACTGCCACTGACACCACTGGTGTGTGTGGGAGGAGAGCTGTTCATTTGCCTTTTACCACGGACTTCAACAGTGCCAGAGTTATGCCAGCATCAATGACTTTTGAATATCTAGCTTTGAATGTCCCTTGAAAAATTACTTCGGAGCTCTTACTGACTACAGAAGACAACTCAACTTGGGTTGACTGATGAGGTTTCTGCTCCCTGCTGTCTACCTTGCCCTTGAAGCATTTGCATCTGAGGTGGTTATCACTCAGCTTGCACCACTTTGTCATCAGACAGTCACAGATCTCATTCTGCACTAAAACACTGCACTATAAACTGTGACTGATTAAGATCTGATTGGCTCAGATATTTTCACCCACTGTCCAAAGTTAAATCATTCTTGCCAATCAACAGTGTGAGTTATGCCTGTTGCTCATACTCTGAATGACAGTGATCTAAGGAGAGCAAATAAACTGCCTGGTAGTGAGAGGAGGGGAGACCAAACTGTCTGACCTTCTCTTGCCCTACTCCCCTCTGTTGTCATACCACACTTAGAAGAGATACAGTACTCTTACTGACTTAAAGAGCACTTGGCACAGCCTTATGAACTGGAATAAAACAACTTGTAACACTTGATTTGTCCCAAATTTTGTAGAACAAACTCAGATGTGCTCATTAGTTCAATTATTTGCTATCTTGACAATACACACAGGAAAACTTTTTTTTTAAATTCTTTTAGCTCTAGAAAATATTTTTTAAAATCTGTTTTTCAGCTTATCTACAGTGATGAACAAATATTGCTCCATCTACCAAAGTTTTAGACTACAGAATATACAGCAGCTGACTCAGTATTCACATGATTTATTTTTATAGAAGGGAACTTGCTATAATCTTCAAAAATACTGCATACGCCACACATAAGGTGAAAAATACACATATTCCAAATAAATGAGCCTTCAGTAGGATCATGCTTCTGGTACTGTATTTGACAAGCACAAAACCTACCTGTTGTGAAACTGAAACCATCTGTTGAATGTTGGCGACAGTAGCCTGTTGCTGAACCACTTGCGGAAGTTTTGCAACCTGTAACGATGTGAAATAAAGAAATCAAAAATTGCTAACAGCAGCCAAACACCATACATATCAAAACTGCTGCCAAGTGAAAACCTTTCCAAAGTCCTGTTCATGGTAAGTTGCAGCTTGGCATTCTCAGCAATACTGAACTTCTGTAAAACTTTTTAGATCAGTGTATTGAAGAATTAGAAGAAGAAGAGAAGTCGTATTTTCAATTTTAAATGCAATATACTTATTTCCTCTTACCTATATATTAAAATTGAAGAAAGCACAGAAAATCCTAATGGGCTACATTATCTTAGGATATACTTTTGAAAGAGTAAGGCTTTCAATTCCTAACCCTCTTCTTTTTCCTTGGTTAGAATGATGCAGTTATGCAGAAAAGAAGAAAACTGAACTGTTACCTACTCTTGGCTTCCAGAGGTTAGGCTGAGAAGCAGCACCAGAAACAGGAAGAACTCTGGCTGCATTTTCTTTAGAAAACACAGTACAGAATCCTTTGCTTAATAAAAAGGAGTGACATTATTTATTTCAAAGAGGAAAGGCGAACTTATGGCTCATGTAGTTCTTCTGACCTGCTCTAAGGCCACATATTCAGCACAATTAATTTTATTATAAAGTCAATTTAAACAAATGTGTGCCTAGGCTTAATATCAGTAGGTGCTAAAATGCTACATGACCTGCCATCCATACAATTCTCCAGTCACCGTAGAGTTTAAAGGTGTAAAACTGTGTTACCTGTACCTGAATCTGGGCCTGCACTTGCTGGGTTCCACCTGGTTTCTGGGTTTGGGAAATTGGAGTTGTTAAGAACTGTGTTTTAATGGCAGGTTGTGTAGTATAAGTTACTTTTTGTTGCTGTGAAGTCTGCTGTTGGGTTTGGACTGCAACCTGTTGAGCATTTATCTACACAAGAGAAAAAAAAGCATAATGACTATAAAATATAAGTGTACTTTAATGAACAGGTATGTAGCTAACAAGATTAATTAAATTTAATTACTGAAACAAAATCCTCTCAGGATTAGTAATAGCAAAGTGAGTACTAGGTGAAAGCTGTCATACACTTATACAAATATTCTGAATCACTTGAAGTATTTACTGAAATGGTTCTTTCTAACATGCATGCACACAGACACACACCTAATATGATAATGCTCTTCCAAAAAGCCACATTGGTGGTTGATTGATATCAAAGCTGAGGAGAACATGACATTTCAGGAAAAAAAGTGTTTTTTGCACAAATTATATTGTAAACAGGGAAAACCTGTGGGAAGTTTCCACTTTTGGTTGTATTAGAAGTGACTAAATACAATCTTAATCTTTGTTACTTAAAAAAAGGAAACACAGTTTGGGGCATGAGAAATCAGACCAAACAACAGCCTTACTGAAAAAAATATTAAGCACCTGAAAAGGCGCATGAGAAACTCTTCTCTCTGTATTTAACATTCACCCTTAGAAATACTGGCTGACTCTCTAGAAGCATTCTTGTAACTCTGAGGTTGGACGCTTTACAGCCACAGAAGCACTACAGAACTCAATGGGAGAAAAAATACCAAGTACCTTTTGCTGCACAGTAGCTTGACCCTGCGCAACCTGAGGCTGGATGGCTTTCTGCTGCTGTGCTGCTTGATGATGCTTGAGTTTTAGAAGCTGCTGGACATGCAGTGGCTGTGCAACTACCGTCTGGCCTCCTGAAAATTACAAAAATAAATAGAACTGGAAGAGTCTTCATTTGATTGCTTTGTCCCAGTAATCACAGCTTGCAAACACAGATTGTGCTTTTTATAGACTTGTACATCTGCATAGCTTTGAGCACCAATAACCCACTGATTTTAATGGGCATAAGACATATGATGGTGACAGTGGAGAAAAAAACCACTGTTATCTAAGGGCATGAGTAAACTAACTTTGTGTTCTAACAATACTCTTCCTACAGGAAAAATTCTGACCACAGTACAGGAGACAGTTTGAAATATAAATTTTCCTATTCCCATTTTTTTTAATTATGAAATTACTATGTTTTTACTTTTAAAACTATATCTGCCCACCTACTCTCATGCACAGATTTAAAAAAACAAAACAAAACAAAACCAACCACATCTGGCTAAAGAATCACGCTAACCTCTAGATTAAATGGAATAAGCTCAATTCTCTTACCTCAATTTAGAAACAAACTGGAATGCAACCTCTATCACTTTAGTTTTTAAAAAGTTCAAGTGTCCCACCAAAGACATTATCTGAAACATCCTACTTTTAAAAAAGTGGGATTTAAGATTTTATTATGTTTTAGCAAGTCTGTTGACATACCTGCTGCTTTCTGTGGCTGCCCAATGGCAACACTAATGCCTGCCACAGTAACGGGCAGCGTAGTGACTCCTGCAGATGAGACAACAGCAGCTGGAACAGACACCACTGGAGGCTTTGCCAAAGCAACCTGTGCTGCTTGCGGAGTTTGGGCCTGGATCTGTCCTTGTGCTTGAAGCTGGGAAGCAGGAACACGAGTCTAAGCAGTAAGGAATGAAGATTATTGTGCTGGCACAAAAAATATTTGCTGCATATAACAGATCATTATAAAGTGATAGTTGTAAATGTTTGTACATATAATTGCTCCTCTACAGAAATACACTTCAGAGATGGTACCGGTGGGTAAGTGCCATTTAAAGCTATTTATGTTACAGCTGTGTCTTTTGTAATGCATAAGTAATGCAAAGGGCACGTGTGTGCTTGAATGACCAGTATCCAGTTCATCTAAACCAGTAAAGAGAATAAGGTGTTTAAGACTGTTTTTGCAAAGTCAAAGACAACTTACAAGGCGAGCGACTTGCAGGTTTGTCACAGTAGTGCCTGTGAGAACTGCGCCAGGACGAGGTGCTGTAACAGCAGTGAGTTGTTGAGTTTGCTGTTGCTGTTGCACTTGTGCTGTTTGCTGTTGTGCCCCTTGCTGTGTCTGCTGTGCTGCCTGCTGCTGGGGAAGCTGCAGCTTCTGCTTCTGCAGCTTGATTAGCTGTTCCTGCAAAAATCAAACACTTCCATCATTTTCAATCTTCTACATAACTAAGGAAAAAAAGGAGATGAACCTGGATGCCAGACTTTAGTTAAGTTCAAAGAGCTAAGAATACAACTCCTTTACGCAATGGCTCGCCAGTGAGTTAAGTACTAGTAAGTGTTTTACAGCCTGACCTACTATGAGAGCAGTACTATTTGAAACAGCTGTCAGACTCACTGCCTTCATGAAATTTTAGCAGGATTTGGTTTAAGAAAGTCCTGTGTTTCAGTCTAGCCCAAGAAAATAGGATACAGCACACACACTGCTAATGTTGCTTACAGCAATAACATGTCACATTACTTCAGAAGCATTTCCTCACCTGTGACAACTTCCCTACGGTTTTTATTTGAGCTGGAGACTGGGCTTGTGCTTGAGCCTGGATCTGTGGGACCTGCACCTGAGCAGCCTGCTGCTGCTGTTGCCTCAGGAGCTGGAAGTGAGCAGGAGTAATTGTTTTGCCAGACAGCTGGACTGTTGGTGTAGCTGTGAATAAAGAAAAAACAAAATGCTCAGAAGAAAGATTTTTAACATTCAATTTAATTCATTGATTTCACCTGAAAAGCCAAGCTGTTAAATGTATATTTTTCTGCTCTAGCACAGTTTGTGGTCTAACTACAAATAACAACATATTAGCATAAACATGATATAAACACAGAGTAAATAATAATATACATGCCCCTTTCTTCACAATGTTTTTTAGTCAAGACAGTCAATTCTAATGTTTTACTGCTAGTCTATTAGTAATGCCATTATTAGTAATGCCTAGGGGCCAAGCAGCTCTCTACTGCAACACTTTATCCAGAAATACTGGAGAAAAACACAATCTCAGCACCAACAATAAGGCAAGTTAAAAATCACAGCATTGTTTAATTATGCTGCCAACAAATCCAGACTTTTGAATATTGTGGGGCTATGGTGGTCAAGCAACCTACAGAAATTCTGGGGCCCTTTATGTACCCTTAGGAAAAACCCCTAAACACACAATTATTACCTGGTGTAACTTGAGTCACCAAAGATCTTGTCTGGGTCTGCACAGGTGTTAAGTTTGTAGTTACTACTGCTGATGCTGTCACTGAGGTTACTGCACGAACTCCCTGGGTTGATGCTATGGTCACCAGTTCTGTGGAAGCAGCAGGTGCTGCTGCAGTACGCTGCTGGGTGTGTACTACTTGTGCAGTTGCAGTGCCTCCTGAAGTCTGAAAAGGAACAAAGCCATTATTTCTCAGCTTCCACACCTCATAAAAAGCTATGGAACCTTCTGGAAACAGACTATACAATTTTAGAAACAAACATCAAAAATACAAAAGCAAAAAAGGTCCAAATCTTTCTAACACAGCTGTCTGTTCGGATACATCTCATAATCAGCATCTGGTTAAATCTTTTCTAAACAGCTGATCACCTCAACGACATTACAGAAATTTGATTTTACTACCTTTCATTTTTTAGCTTTATCTTCTATAGTCTCAAACCATTAAAATAATAACAAAGATCATATTTAACAAAGCACAAAACAGTTACAGGCTGGAAATGATGACAAAGCATTGTCTATCACAGCACCCATCTACTAACTGTTTTTAACAGTAGTATCTATTAGGCACTTTGTTCTGATAAACTGTTCCAGTGTGTTCTGATATTTTGGCATGGGAGAGGGGTTTGATAGAGAATCGTATGATGCAGATGAAGTTTGCAAGAAGCAGAGTTTCTGATAACATGGAAAGCTGAAGAAGAAAACACACACTGATAAAACACGCAATCAGGACCAGTCCAGGGACACAAGTAGTGATGTGATTTACTCACAGTCAGTGTTCCAGGTATAACAGGCGAAGCCAGACGTTTATTGATGGGCTGAAAGGTAGCAGCAGGGACTCCAGCAACAGTGTTAACTATGACATTTCCACTCACCGTAGCTGAAAGCAAGCCAAGATTAAATGTGAGATTCTAAAAATGAAAACCTCAATATCCTATCACCTCCAATGCCTAATTAAAAAGTCTTCTTACCAGTCTGTATACTTGTCCCCGTGACTGCTGTTTTGATTGTGCCCGCCTAGTTAGAAGACAATTGAGGCAACAGTTCAAAAAGACAATAAAAGAAAACCAAATATAGCTCTTACTCTACTATGCTGTTTAGCACAATGCTGTATTCCAGAAGTGACCAAGTAAGAAAAATTCAATAAATTTCACAGATACTCCTGCACTCGTTCATTCATTTTACATATCAACAACAACTGATGTATATATTAGGATTCTGCCACACTAACAAGCAATTGGAGACCAGTCAAATGTTTGGTCATTTGACATCCTTGTTAGCAGCAGAAGGGAGCAGTATATTACTCTGAACCGCCACAGACAACCACTCACACATGGACATCACTGAGCAGGACACACACAGAAATACTTAGGGGTCAGAACCCATTCTGTGTCTCTTTAGTATTCTTGCCCTTCAACAAGGAAAATAAAATCACTGCCTGCACACATCAGTATGCAAATGGGATTGGCTCTAAAAACGAAAGCTTCAGACCTGTCATCAGACTCACTAAAACAGACACTAGATTTAAGGAAGCCATGAAAACTTTGCACAGATTTCCAATAAAACAACCACAGTACACCCCGCTGAATGCAACATTTCACTTGCCTTGCAAAGGTTAATAAAGCTTTTGTCTTTAAGCTACTTTAACAGAGTAACTCTTACAGCTACTTTCTCTTTATTGCCCAAGTTCTCTGTATAAACACTGACTGTAAATTAATTTGCTCAGGTTTGATTAAATTTAGTTAAAGTCTAAACTGAAAAAGGCAAAAAATCTTTGCAAAGGACATGGTGTTTTCCCACCTCAGAATGTCAAGACCTATTGCTATAATGATAAGAACACCATCTTAATAAATGAGAGAAAAAAAGAAAGAAAGAAATAGCTTTTCTCTCACTATACTGATCTAAAATTCTCACTTTCCAGAGAAAATAAAACACACAAGTATGGTACACATAGAAGAAGTGAAGTTACTACATCAGAGGCACCAAGCCCTCTCTTTCTTACCAATACTGCTGTGTTGGCCACAGTAGTTACTGCAGTCTGCACTACTGCCTGTGGCTGCTGAACTACCTGTGCCTGAGGCTGTGGCTGAGGCTGGGCTTGTGCTTGCTGTACAGCTGGTTGCTGAGCTTGCTGCTGGCCAGATTGCTGCTGCTGAGGCTGTGGACCTGTCTGTTGCTGTGCCCTCTGCTGTTCAGCCAAAGCCTAGGAAATCAAAGTGTGAGCTTCATAGTCTTCAAAACAGCGCATGTAACAATGGGGATGTATTTTTTCAGAAAACAAAACAACAAACAAAACCCCTTTAATTGTAAGCATGTATTGTACATGTGTGTGCAGAGACAGCACACAGATCTGTCTTCACTGTAACTCCCTTAACTCCAAGCTACATGACCTAACCGGTTTCAAACTACAAGCTGTATTCATGGTCACATGGCTTAGAGCATAGCACAACAAGCGATTCACCACCAACAAGCAAGGACAAGTACCTCTTTTTGAATAATATAAGAAAGGAGGCTACAGAATGGTCAAGAATAAAGGAAGATTTTTACAGGTTTTTAATATATTTTCCAAAAAGATACTTCTAAACGAGTGTGAGTGTGACATACAGGCCCAAGGAAAGGTCTCACTTCGGACCTTGGATATCTGAGCAGTAGTACATGAACAATTTGCAGCTGCTGTTAACATCTACTGCACCACCATACTTTTCCCAGGAGGCAGCTTTACTCATACTGCCCCTGATATCTGATTTTTTAACTACTGCAGTCATATGTACAGCTGAGATGGAGACCATACCTTTTTCTCTTTTGCAATACGTTCTGCTCTGAGGGATGCAACTTGAATTGGAGGAAGTGGCTTATCATAGTTGATTCCACTAGAAACAATGATAAGACAAAGCACATAATTGTTAAAAATAACTAACTGAAAGTTAAAAAAGGAAGAAAAAAAAAGCACTTTTATGCAATTCTTAAGTCCTTTAAGACAGAGAGTGCCCACCTTTCTGAAAGCACTGATGCATGCTTTGGATTCTTCTGGAAAGGATTCATGCCAAGTCTGAAATTGAGCAAAACTGTATTACTGAAAACAGGAAAAACTTAAAAACAATATTTAATTTCACATGTTTTAGCAGAGGACACTGTAGTTTTGGTGAAGTTGTGATGATATTTCCACCAGTACTGGAGCCTACATACAGACTGATATTTTAAGAAAGACTTGGAGTAAACATTAAATGTATCCAGAAATAGTTATTGCAGGAATATACATAGAGAACAATATACTACTGAACAGCAAAGACATCAAAATGTTTACAATTCAGACAAATGGAAAGTGTGGTTTATAAAGTAGATTAAAAAAGAACAATTGAGTGCTCTTCTGCTCTTCATCACACAAAACAAACTCATGCAGTGAGTAAAAGCTAACCCAAACACATGAAACATGAAGGTGTTCCAGTAACATGAGGCCAGGAGGCAGGGAAAGATCAAGAACAGAAACTATCAGCAGTTTGAAACAGAGTGTAAAATAACTCTCAGTTGCAAAATCAACTCAGAAGTTTCCAGTAGATCTGTGGTGACAGGGAGAGAGAATGATCCCAGTTAAACTTACAGAGGTTTGATAGGTGGACTTCTTTTCCCTGCAATCATTTTCATCATCTCAAAATGATTAGTATAAAGTTGCGTGTGGGTGGCACCCTCATCTTGAGCATAGATCTGATTGGTACGAAGTGGGCGACTGTTTTTAGTCTAAAAAAAGAAAACAAACCAACTTTCAATTGCGAACACACCCACATGGCATTCTGTCTACGTATAAACACGTTGGTGCGCTTGTAGGTTATATAAAAACGTACTCCAACATATCTATCACAGACTGGTTTCTGTCTCATGTCACTGATAACTTACTGTTACATAAAACTCTATGGGAAATATATAAAGAAAGAGCAAAATAAGGAGCAGTTCTCACGGTCACACTGGCATCAGCACTTGGGGACATACAAAATGGCAAACTCTAATTTGAAAAAGAATCTTTGCTTTAGTTTAGATTTTGCAAGTTTAATTCAGTACCCAAACCAAGAGCCCATTAGTTTATAGTTATGCATAGCGCACACATAAAACAATAAAACAATCACTGCACTGCTCTCCCAACAAAGCTATGTTAACATCCAACACACCATGCCATTCTAACGTTTTGCTTCTCCTAAGCAGAAACTGCCAGTCCGGGACAAACCTGCTTCTTAGCCAGAGAATGGGACTACAGTCAGAAGTTCTAGATTCTCTACCCAGTCCTGTCACTAAGTTGCTGTACGGTTTGGAAGAAGTTGTTTATAATCATGGAATTTATTTTTTGTTTCTGTAGCATACTATCATCCTCATTCACTAAAAGGTGCTTCAAGCATTAAATTCACTACGTATTTGTAATCCACTTAGACCCTAGCATGAAGTACATTCTTACGGATCTTAAGTACCATCATAACAATCAGGATAAGTTACATGGTGGTTGTTAGGTGGAAAAATACCCACTAAAGTTTAAGTGAAATCACAAACTTTTCGCATGATTTAAAATTTATCTATCAAATCCAAAAGTTGAAGTCTGGTGTCAATCCACTGTATCAACAAAGAAAGGAAAAATAAATTTGGAATTTTAATTGATGTTTCAGAACTCAAGTAACACTCAACATGGATCTCATATGAATTATCTGCCCACCTCCATTGCTGCTAAATACCACAGTGTCTAGATTTGATTTTGAAAGAATACCAATGCACACCTTATAAATACTTTTTGTCTTCTTTTTAGGATTAGCTTCGTACATTAGCTGTAAAATAAGAAGGAAAGTTAGATGATCTTTTGTGGAAGATTTTGTTCAGGTGCTTTTTCTTTTCAAAGAAATCACATAAAATAAGTGGAAATCCTGATGAGGATAATTTTAAAATCTTTTAAAAGTTATTTATTTACACTGTTGAAACATTTAACAAAAAACATGTGCTTATGGAGATAAGGAAAAAAAACTCTACAAACTTAAGGTAAAAAAAGACGCATCATTCTATGTAAACTCACCTTTCCTTCTTCCCTTGGAATAATGACATTTTCATATCTGTTTCGGCATTGTTTTGGTGAGCGATAGACTCTGCTGCAGGAGTTAACAACATCACTAACAAGGTCCCAATTGGGAGTGTGTGCTGGCGATACAACAGCAAGATTTAAAGGAAGCTCCAGCAGCTGCTTCACTGCCTACAACAGATAAAGGTACAAAAGCTTCAGATGACAAATCATTCCTATCTTCCAAACCTAACCTTATCTGCATGCGTCCACACACTATTACAGATAGCTTAGAGCTCAGGCTATGGGTTCACCTACATTCACAGAGAATAAATAAGCATAAAATGCTATTATGCAGACTGACATGCAAGAGAACTCTTGGAGATTGGCATAAGAGGAAAAGAGAGCTGTCACTAAAGCACCGCTCTCTTCTCAAAGCTGCACAATCCAACATCCAGCCAGCACAGCTAATCTGGATCATAGGAATAAGTGGTCTCTACAACAAAAATAAAGACTTAATCATGCACTCTGTAGTTTAACCTTTGATTTATCCTTAGAGGAACACAAATGATAGGCAGTCTCTTCTGAGTTACACCAGCAAAATGCCCAACTAACCATTAAGAGTTAGAAATAACCTTGAAGAGATAAAGTGCAGAAAGCACCATTTCTGAAATTACAAACAAAAATACAATAAATAGTAACAGCAGAAAGTGCAGGTATCATCTGACCTGCAGAAGTGCCCAGTCTTCACTGATCAACCACTCTGGATTATCCTGTCCAGCCTCAGCAGCTGGTTTGACAAGAGTCGGCAAAGGCTTTGCAAACTGTGTTTGTTGTTTCAACAAGATGTTTTTCTTTTGCTCTTTGCCCTCTCTGCGCATTTTCAACATTCCTGGAGTTGCCCGATCAAAAAGTGAACGAGGTGGAATAACTGTCTCTCCGTGACGTTGCTTTTTCTTCCTCCCTGCAGCTAAGACAAAAATTCCCCATTCTTGGTAAGTAGTTAGAATCACTCTTTGATTCCTCTGCTACTTAGAGCCGCAAAATGCTCCCTACATGTGTACAGAATATTCTCCACTGCCTCTTAAAAGTGGGCTGTCAGTAACTAAACAGAACCTGGTACAAAGGAACATCAGCCTTGTCCGAACTCACACAGCAGAATGCCTGTTTTCTAAAATTGTCCTTTTACAAACACTTATATGCCTAAATAGAAAGACACTGTTAAGAGCTGTGAATTACTGCTTCAAGACAATGGTGAGACAAAGCTGCGCACTTTATCTTTACTGGACCAGACATGTAGGAGGTAGAAAAAAAAAATCTGTTTTTTTAACTTCCAGTTTTGCACAAACACTTACCAGATGGATCTGTTTTGTGTCGTTTACGTTCCTTCCTGACATACACTGGAGGCAACTTTGCTTCTGGAATAGGGGTAGTATCATACATCAGGCACATAACAGAATCAATGTAGATATCATTGTCATCCTGAGGTGGAGTGGGAGGAGTCCAAAGCTGCACAGAACAAAATTTCTAGTTACTGCAATATTAACTCTCCACTGATCTTTATGTTTCAAAAAATAAAAAGCCTGTTTAGGCTGCCTGGTGTTACTTTTACTTACTGGCATTATTTCGGTTTGTCCATCTGGACCTTCATAGACATATTCCTACACAGCAAAAAGGGAACACAATTCAAATGATCCAACTGAACCATGAAGGAAAAGGTATTCTCATAATAATTAAGTATACTATACTATTAAGAATAGTAGCACTATAAGTATAGTATTAAGAAATAGTAGTATACTATTAGGAAAAATATATACTAGTGTACTATTAAGAAAAACAAAACTCATCAGGAATTACTTTGTTGTATGCATCCTCCCGAGTGTAGGTTAGAAGTTCCTCTTCATCCTCCCAAAGCATTTTTTGCTCTTTTTCCTTTAACTCCTTCATGTGCTGGACTTCCCATGCTTTCTTTGCAGTTCTCAATTCCATCTAGATGAAAGTCAGACTCCTTAGAAACTTCATGCAGTAACAGGTACTGGATTAAAAGTTATCAATTTGTATATTTATGGACAAACTTTTTGAATTTTGTCATTTTCAGGCACAGAAATCTTACAGCAATTTCTTAACAGGTACTTTCACAACCATTTAGAAGAGGTTCTTTTGGTCTCTGTTGAGGGTCCTCGAAATAAAGCAGGCTTACTGAAATTAATGAATTTTTTTTCCCCCTCTATCAATGGAGGACAACAAATATTTGCTGGGCTGTGCTGAAGAATGTCATCCCCATTTCATAAAAAAGAAATTAAGAACTGACACCTGCTTAAACCAAGAGAATCCTAAAATAATAGGATTTCTGTGATGCATTCCAGTGTTCATAAAGTATAGAAAAAGAAGATCACAGAAATGCCTACAATATTCCATGTCACTGGATAAACTTCTACTTCACATTGAAAATCTAACCCTGCTTGCACATACTGTGACAGAACAACATAGAAAAGAAATATTTGGTTTTTTACCTCATTCAACCGTGGCTCATTATCATCAACGGAAACGTGGAAGAGCTCTAAATAATTCAAAGCATACTTCTCAATTGGAGTCAGCTAAGAGAACATATCAAGGAAAAAAAAGTTAGTATTGAGGATTAGAAGAGAAAAGTTAATCGAAGGAGAGAGTATCAAAGCCCTCCTTAAAACTGATCTCCCTCTCCGATGGCCTAACATCTTAAGTCAGTAGATTTCCCATCCATTTAAAGGAAGTATCAATCCCATAGACAATAAAGTTGTTTTAAGGCCAGATTGCAAAGAAATTGAAGTATTTGAACTAAACACTAATTTTAACCAAATATTCATGGAATGTCCTGGTACCTGATCCACAACAGCAACTAACTCCTGCAGCTGTGAGGGCTCTTCATTGTACTTTGTCTCGCAGATCTCTGAGATTAAAGGTTCAATGCTTGATTCAGGTCCTATTTCTTGTACACAATCATTTGATTCCTCATCCTCTCGTTCAATACTGTTGAGAGCCTTTCAGAAAGACACATTTAAAAAATAATGAAGACTTCAAAAATATGGTAAGAAACCCCGTAAGAAGTTCACTGAAAGCCAACACAAATTTCTGGAATAAGTCTCTGCTGAGGCAAGAGAAACAGTCCCCAGAAAGTATACAACTCAACTGTGGGCTTTTGGAAGTTTTGTTACAAGAAAAATGACAAAACAACACAAAATTATCAGAAAAAGAGATGGTAACATTTACCCAAATAGAAAAAGATAAGGCAGCTGTTTAACACTAATGTTGCACAGGTGTATTTTTAATGTATGTGCTATTAATTACCTCTATGAATGGTCTTGCAACTTTAGGTGAAATATTTTCTGCTGGAGATGGCTCTTGAGAAAGTACTACAAATTCTTCTGCTTTCACTCTAAATCCAGAATCCTCCATAGGAGAATGAACCTCAAACAATTCCTGAATTGTTTGCTTGGTAAGTAAAAGAAAAAAAAAAGAGAAGTACATTCAGCTTTCAGGACCATTTTATTTTTTTATATAACTTTGAATTAGCTCAGGTTCCAGTGACCTCACAATCTACGGACTGACTGAAGACAAACCTCTATCTATGACTACTGGAAAATTTTCCATTTTCTCCTCCCGAATTTTCTCCTGTAGGACTACACAATAGAATAAAGTGTTAACAGTTCATTTATAGGAAAGTCAGAGACACACACTGTCTCATCTTGCCCCACCACACTAGGAGTGCCAGAAGGGGATGGACTATCTTCATCAGAGCAGTCACTGTCTTCTGCACTTCCAGAGCAGCAACTGAGAGCCTATCTCACTAAATACTCAAACTTTCTACTTCACATTTTTAAAGTTATTAAAAATTTCATCCTTACAATCTGGTCAGAATTTTGCAGCAGTGTGCAAGAAACCAGAATATATTGCCACATACATAGTGCCTGTGCATCACTATGCAAGTAACGGAACAAAAGCAGCTAGACAGTGTTTGAGAGAATGTGGTCCTAAGTTCAAGCAATCTTGAAATCTAATATGCTTATCTATCAATTCCAGCCCAAACAGATTGCTCCTAAACTGTTATTAAACACTCCAACACAGATGCTTGAATTTATTAAACACCGCAACAGAAGTATTTTGAATATTAACTTACCTGTGTTAAAAAGGCCATTGAATAGTCATTTCCCTGAGCAGCTACTTCTCTGATCAAGTCCTTTGTGCCGTTTTTCAAAAGCTTTTCTTCTACAGAATTACCACTGACAAGCCTAAAACAAAAAAAGGAAAAAGAAAATAATAGAAATCTGATAAGTCGTTTCCAAAACAGCTTTCAGAAACAAAAGAGAAATTGCCCTTAGAGAATAACACTGAACTTTTTTACAATGTGGTAGTTTCTGGGGTTTTGTGGGGTTTTTTTTTTAGTTCTGGTACAGGCCAGAACAAAACGCACACTACCACCTCTACTTTAAAGCCTTCTTTTAACAATTAGTGTAATTAAAAAAAAATAAATCAAAAAACACCTCACTTAAAAAATCCCATGTAAACTAACAGACAAGAAGCATGCAGGTATGATTCATTAATTACATTTGGTATTAAGAAAGACTACATTTTGATATACATATGATAACCTGGTATCTTTTTTTTTTGAAGTGAGATGAAATTTTCAGCACTGTTTCCACTCCATTTCAGATCATACAGAGCAGCACTATCCGAATTAACCTTACATTAAAGGATGTTAAAGAGCAGTTGTTGATCTGTAACCATCACCTGTATATATGGATATCTTTACATCTCCCAATTCTGTCACACCATTCCTGAGCTTTTGCATCCATCACTGGGTTCAGATCATTGTCATAGAACACGACTGTGTCTGCCTCAACAAGATTCACTCCAGTGGAACGACTGTGAGAGGAAAGGATGGCACAGAAAATGCGCTTGTCTCTGTTGAAGATTTTCATCAGCTCCTACATACATGGAATAAAAGCAAGAGGTAAATAAACCATACATCAAAATAAAATACCAAACCAAATTCACTACAGTCTAATAAAAAAAGACAAAAACAAGTCAAGTGTTTCAAAAAGAGTAAGGAACAAGGCACATTTCCTTCCCCTGCTGTAGCATATAAGACCCTGAGCAGCATATACTGCTGTACCAGTGGACAACCTTTAGGGCAAACTCACCTGCCGTTGTTCATGGTTAGCATATTCATCAATCCTCACAAACGTGAGGAAATGGAAATTCAGGAACAATTCCAGGATGTCCAACATCAGAATCATCTGTGACAAAATCAGCACACGGCGCCCTTCAGATTTCAGCTTTTGAAGCAAAATAGCAAGAGCTTCTAATTTTCCTGTATTTCAAACAAAAAAACAATGGTTTTACATAGACATTCCATACCTGTGAAACAGGAAATTACTGAAACATTATCACCAAAGGCCCTCCTTTACCTGAGTCATACTGCACCAGCCGCAGGTCAGGGAACTGTAGCAAGTGAGGAGTTGTAATCTGTTGCAACTGATGCAAGTGTGGAGCTGCCTTCTGCTTAAGACTGAGCTTAAGGAGTTTCAATCTGTGACTGTAGGAAGGGGGGGGATTTGCTACATACAAACATGGGGGAGCAGCAACTGCAGCTGGCAATACGAAGAGAGCCCTGTGAAAAGCACCAAAACAAGTTTTAAAAGTTACATACATGATGATCATCTGCAGCAATAATTTTCAGCCTGTCAGCAATGTAATTTTACACCATTATCTAACCACTTTGTGGCTTAGTAAGTGCTAAGTGTTACTATTCTCTATCTCCCTTTATCTTTTTGTTTTGTTTTGTCTGCTTTGATGATAGCTTCTGTTAAGGTGTTTGCACTGTGACCACTACATTCAGTCACTGGAGCTCAAACACAAGAAACACACAGCAGACCAAATTTACTAGAGGCAATTCAAAAAAGTTTGAGGAGTTCTAACTACATTTCATGTTTCCAGAAAACTGCAGCTGTTGCTCTGCACACAATCCACTAAATGTCAGCTTTAGCTAAACTAGCTCCTGCCTACATCTCTGTGTCTTAACTCTTGTTGGTTGGATCCAAGAGGCACCTTCTCAGAAGTAAACTCAAAGCATAAGAATGTAAGCTGAAGTATGATCAGCTAAATTTGGGCTTGAAATTACCAATGAGGCACTAAAAACTCTTACTATAAAGATCCTAAAAGAAACAGAAGTGACTGTTATTTTTATGCTCATACTGCACCTGATTTACTGCTATATAAATCAGCCTAAACCAAAAAACCTCAGGAACATAAACAAAGTTTTAAAGCTTTTTTGAAAAGGAGTGTTTAAGAAATAACTAAATGTGATAAAGGCTCACAAGGCAGAGTCACACATTACCTGTTAACAACATCCTTTAGACATTCTTGTTGCTGGGCCAAAGTCAGGATCATTTCTTGCAATGGGTTACTTGGGTCGCCGGAGGCACTTGAAGAAAGGCAACAGTTCACAAAGCCAGCCCACCTCCAATTGGTGTCTTCACTGGAAGACAGCTGAGAGGGCTTTCTTTCACCAGTCAAAGAACAAACACTCAGCAAGTCTCTGCCATACATTGGGGCCCGTGAACAACGGCGCTCATTGCCAGAAAATATTCTGTCCAGACGCTCCTTCAAAAGCCGGTTCTTTTCTTCATATGTTTCCTTTGCCAAGAAAAGTTGAAAAAAAACATTTGCTGCTCATCACAGCCACTGAGGAATTTGAGTTTCTTTAGAATGGTACTATCAGGATCACAGTACTGTTTTATACCACCAACACCCAACAGCTACTTAGACCAATCACAAAAGGTGCAAATTTTGGATAAAATTTCAAGACTAGAGCTAAATTCAATTAATATTAAAGAGTCAATTCTATCTTAGTTTAGCAGCATCTTGCTTTTTTTAAAGTACATTTTCATAGTTTTGGAAATAAAATTAAACATTTATATTTGGGGCATTTCAATTAACACATTAATATTGATAAGGGACAGGTTCTTGCACAGCTTAACATATACTTGATCTTTCCCTGCGCTCTATAGCTTGCTTGAGTATCTCTTCTAAAAACTTGTTAAGATTAGAAATCTATAAAAATTTTCTCATTTGCCTTTGTGTTCAAAACACACAGAAAATCTTATGATTCCTTTATTCATACATTACTACATAATTACAATATACTACAGTTGTAAGAACCTGTCTGCTATCACAGCACTAGAAAGCTGTTAGATGCCTTTATACACCAGAACTTACTTTAAACTATGGATTATAGATGAAAATGCATCAGATCTGTCAACCTGAAATACTGACAGAAGTTGCGTTTTTTACCTACTCTGTTAATCATCAAAGTTCCTAATTAATTCTAGCTTTGTAAATTATAGATTCCAACTACTACATAGACTTAGTATCAATTCTGAACAGCTGTGTTTCCATAAGAAAATAAAAACTAAGTACCTGTGACTGTCCATGTGTAGGTGCTGGTTTTAATGCTGCTCCCATGTCACCAGATGACAAATTAGTAACTGCAGTTCTACCTGGAATACAAACTGAGGATAAACCTTGTGTTTATATATTTATTCTTCCAAAGATTGGTTTCATTTTTTATTTTCAGTTAAGTGGACATTTCATAGCTGTAACACATGATAACTGCAGACAAATTTCTGTCTAAATGTCCATTGGGCATTGCAAATTTGTACTTTTGTTACACATCAGGTACCTGACATTTACATCAACTTTTTTCACAAAAAAAGAAAGAACTGACAAAACTGCATGATGGAATCTCACAGTAGCATCTTGTGAATTTAACTACTAGCAGATGTTTTCCCCAAAAGCTAACTACACACAAGTAAACTAACTGAAACTACAGTAGTATCATCCTCTATGTACTAGCAGACTACTGACACTGTGTAGCAGTTATGTTTTGATAGGATATATAGGTTTCTATCCCAGCCAGAATGCATTGCTCATCAAGACTGATTATTTGTACTGGAAAAGCAGCACAACCCTCCACTACTCAGTGTGAAACTGTATTTAGTGGCAAGTCAATACACCCACAAAGAACTGCATTAAAGTTTACAAGCAGGCACTAGCCCTGCTTGTAAACCATTCTTAATGTTAAGAATAATAGACTTCAAGGAGTATGCAGAGTTTTAAGCTTTAACTTTCCACATTTTAATTACAAACAAGCTAATACAGACAGCAAATATAAATCCAGTTTTACTACACAGCTACACGTGAGCCCAGCAATTATAGTTTCCAATCACTCAAAGCAATGGAATTCATCCATTTTACCCAAAATTCAGAAAGTCAAAGTATTTACAATGTGCTTTACATCTTCCTCCAAAGATGAACAGCAAAAATAATAATGTTCTCTTTTATCAATTGGAAGCAAATACTTTAGTTATTATTGCTTTTAAGAGAGCTCTTTTCAACATTATGAGAGTAGCAAGATGCTTGAGTTTTTGTAGAAATCTTACATGCAATTTCACTCTGAACTGTGGCCGTGTTAGGAGTACCTGTAATGTAATCAGAGCTGGAGGGTAAAATATTTGAGTCATAGATCTTCCAAACTACAACGGATATCCTCATGAACTCAACAGAATTACGATCTATAACAATCTGGAGTTACATATCAACATGATTTCAGTAATCAAATATTTAAATAGAGACATTTCTTCAGGTGAAAAACTAACCTTGCTGTGTCACTGCTGTGGACGCTGGGACACCTGCTTGATGCTGGTTTCCTAAAGCATTCACAGCATTCTGAACAGTTCCTGCTTGGGAAACTGTCTGCATGACAACCGGCCCCTGAGGTCTCAAGTACTGCTGACCGGGCGCTGAAACAATCTGAAGAACACTTCCTGCAATGGAGGATTTTTTTAAAAATTAGGCAAGCTAGACAGAAAAGAACAAACAGTGTTCTCTAGCAAACAATACTACTGTTACAAACTGACCATTACTGGTTTCTACTATGTTAAATTTTCCCAGACAAGTTCATTACACCAATCTGATTTAAAGTTCCATAATATCCAACAGGAAGAAAACACTGAAGTCTTCATAGTTGAAGAGGAGATCCATGTTGTTGAGGTATCACTCAAAATCTAGGGTTTTTTATATGGAATTTGAAGAAATCCGATCAACAAAAAACTTGTCATTTAGCATTCCCTCTATTTATTTTGTTTGCCATAGAGAATCAAGATTTCCAGGTTCTCCTGAATTTGGCAACACACAAACCACCAGCAAGGGAAATTTGAGGGCAAAACATATGGTAGCATTCCGGTCAGGGTAATAACTGAGTCAAAATTCAGGGGCACAGCAATCTTGAAGTATTATTTACACCACTTCAGAACAAACTAAGAACGTCCTCAGTTTTGTCTGTCTGCTCATCAGTGAGTTTATCTGAAATAACACCTCACCTTACTTCAGCTGTATTGCATACATGTGAAAACAAAATTCAATAATAAAATCTTGAAATACAATAAAAATTCAATAATAAAATCTTGAAATACAATACAGAAAAAGAAAGTAACCATGTCTTTCATTTGATAGGCATTCATTTTTCAAAACAGAGCTACCTTGTTATCCCTGTCTTAGAAAACAGGTAGAGCAGAACAGCAGGAGCAGAACAGCACAAGCAGTGGGGATGGAAAAATCTCCTTAACATACAGCAAAAAATGAGTATTCTAAATAAGGGAAAACTCCCTGTTTTGAAAGAAATACCTTGTAACTGCAAGGGTTGCCCTGCAGTGAGCTGGCGAAGTTGACTATGTGATAAAGTGAACTTGTTTCCTTGGAACTGCAGTGTTACAGGGGTCTCTGGCTGAGCAATTCTGCCTTGTGCTCCTGCTATAGAAGCCAGCTGGGCTATTTTTACTACCTCACCACCTGTCAAGGAGGGAAACAGGCATTAAAATAAAAAAACAAAATGGGAAGCGGGTTGTTCAAGATTCACAATTCTAAGTTTTGGTTAGTAAACTGGTGCTGAAGCGCCTTCCATGCATAATTATACTTAGTGCATCAAAAGTGTCATATAAAAGTTAAGCAGGTATTGCTTTCTATATTTGTTGGACAAACTGGAAAAAAGCTGATTGTTTAAAGGGTAAGAACATCAACATTTTAGAAGTTATCACTTTGATTAGCAAAAAAAGTTAAGAGCTACCTGAAAACTCATGTGACACTTTGTAACAGAACGAGTATAGACATTAAAGTGATTTTCACTGCCTTTTCAAGAGCACAAACAAAGGTTTAAGGAAGAGACAAAAATATTCACATGTGGCACTGTAAATACACTTTTGAAACGGCCTGAAATTTGCTGATGAAACATGATTTATATTAAGCGATCTGCACTTAGACAAACCAAAAAGCTCTAAAGTGACAAAGACCCAAGCTTTTTGTGATTTAAATGCAGAGAGGTTAGAGGCATTTAAGCATTAAGTTTTATGATATTGAGAAAACATCGGCGTGAAAATTTAGCTTTTGTAAAGGCAGTGCATTACCCCAGAGATAAAATTAATACATCAGTGCTCAGTACTCTATACACATGCTAATAGGCAGTGCACATACAACCTTAAAGCAAAGCCTCATTGCTTTCCTCTGCCTAACAGTTGCGACGTCCCTCTCTGTGAGAGGCCTTTAGCAGACGGATTAGTGTTTAATACGAAAGGAATAATTAGGATAGAGCTAACACATTGGGTCTGAAGGAAGTCTTGCCAGCAGAAGAAACATGCAGAAATAGGAGATTAAGTTGACACCGCTAATGTATGTCCACAGCAATTCTATTGTTTCTTATCCAATTTTCAATTTTCCTTGGTCACAAGCAACATACTGAGCAAGGCTAATCAGAAGAGTGAAAAAAAAACAACGATTCTGTACACATTTTAGGGTGCCTAGTAACTTAACCTCGTTGTAGTACAAAGGTGGGAGAAACCTTGAAAGGGGAGGCCACTTACTAGGCAACCGTGCCTGGGCCTGAGAGGTCAGTACGAGCCTCTGAGGCAGCACACTCTGTTGGATGGTGTGCGAGGGGGCCTGCGGCTGGGCCTGGCCTAGCTGAGAGGCCGGCGCCGAGGTCTGGCCCCGCGGTTTCACAGGGTTGGCTGTGCTAGTTGCTGTGGTGAAGGTCGCTGCGGGCTGGTGTCTTGGAGCACTGGTGGAAGCCTGAGTTGTCTGAAACTGTGCTGCTGCGGCTGCAATCAATAAGGGTTGTTTGTGCAAGCTGTTAGAGGTTTTAACTCCACTCTTTTAAACAACCTGCATTAAAAAGAAACCTTCCAACAGGATATTAAAACGGCTACAGGAACGGGTTGTCCTCACAGACTGGGATTTCTATCCACACCTTCTACTCCATCCTACTTTTACAACATTATATATTTGGAAAGCATTGTTTAAAGGTTAAACAAACACACAAAAGCACTGTAAATTCCCATCTTTGACAGAACATTACATGTGATCAGGGTTTAAATACCAACTGTGCCATATTTACTCCATGTGCTAGCAGCTAGGTTACACAAAGCTTAGTTTTGCATTATACTGGCAGATCGTACTGTAAAAACTAGTGGGGAAATTTACTGGCAATTAGTCTGTTGGTATTTTTAAGCCATTAGTATTCTAGATCATTAAGCTAGAGGGAAAAGGAATTCTATTAACAGACTAACTTGTATTGTCTATGCAGAGGTTCAAGGTAACCAACCTAGCACTAACTCTCTTACCTTGATTTGAAGACACCGTAGCTATGGGTGATCTTCCTCGTACTTGTCCCTGTTGAGTTACCGTTGCTGTGGTCACTGTGCGTTGTACTTGGGTGCTTGGGAAAACTACAGTCCTGCCCTCAGGCTTCTGACCATACTGAACAGGTTGGAACAATCTGAAAAGAATATGAAAATTCTAAGCCCATAGAAAGATCACAGTTTGGTCTTTAAAAATAAACTCTATCACTCGAGGAAAGTATGAACTGATCCTAATCTGATCTCTTTCTTGCAGACGGCTGAAGCTGCAAGATTCGTCACTTCAGCAAACTTCACATGTGGACATTCTATTAAGTCATTTGCTAAGTCCAAGAAAGAAGAAAACTTTCATCACCATGCATCCAATTTAATGCAGGATGCATCAGAATTACAGCAAACAGCTCAAACAGTCCAGCATGATATCTGGAAAAAGAACAGGGCTCTTGTACCATTTCCAGAGAGACATCAACATGTCAACAGGTCATCAGGCAGCTCATTTGCATCAGAAAAACAGTTTCACATTACTTCGAGATCACTACTTTACCAGGAGAGAAATACTCTTAAAAAATGTACTGCTATAAAACTTCTCATGTCTCTTATACACGGCAAACACAGTTAATGCTGCAGAATTATTTCAATGCTAATTTTGCAGAACAACACATCCTTGCCATAAACAAGGACCCCAAGAACAAAATTAATCTGCTGGTGTAATAAAAACTATGTGAAACCCATAAACAAATTTCAAATGGAACTGTATGCCTATTAAAATAGAATCCCTATTTTCGAGGGTAATGAATAATCAAATGCAGAGTCAAGTCTGAGGGTTTTTGTGAATCACATTACCAGAGATGCAGATAGAACCCTGTAAACATAGCAACAGAACTACATTTTCCTCCTGTAATTCTACCTTAAAAGGAAAACAGTTGTACATACCTGCTTGGTTTGAGCTTCACTGGGTTGGGCCTAGCTGGTGGTGGAGGAGAGCTGTAGATTTCCTCAATCAACTTTCTAGTAACTTTCTGTTTTGGCAACACTTGTGCTTCATAATGAGTCATTTTGTTTTCCATTCCAATGAGATCAAAAAGAGACAAGTCTGATTCCTAGGGACATTGTAAAATAAGGTTTATTTTATGTGATGACTTGAACTGTTAAGTCCTCTCTATGTTCTATGCTGAATTCACTTTCTATGTTTTACTTTTTAACTTAAAATAAATGCTTTGCAGTTTAAAAAGTAAACTATTAATTATTAGCCAAAACAGTATTTTAAGCTGATAGTCCCATTTTAAACATCAGCAGAAAAAGAATTTACATCATTAGCCAGTTATGGAAATCAAAGCAAGTCACATTTAACAACATATCATATTCGTATACGAAAATTTTCAAAGAATTAAGTAAAACTCTTGGAAGGTGTTTGTTAACTACCAAGCTCAAACACCAAACTATAAAGGCATGCATGTAACCTAGGAGTACAAAAATATGAAGGACAGAAGTAAGACCAACCAAAAAGATCACCTCATCTGCTCCACTACTCATACTTCTCTCTGATGCAATTATTTCATGTTATTACCTCAAAGAGGGGGATCGTTTCTTTAATGACAACACAAATAGTGGTACTTCAAATGGACTGACAGAAGTGTACTAACTTAGTCATTGAACCAGAGTGCCTACTCTTGTGTGAAAGAGTAACTCTTGCTCTCCTTTAGCTACTGAAAGTAGAAAGAAAATTACAGAATGCTGTGAATAAGCACTGTGCTACCCAGAGTGTTCCAGTGTTGGAAAATTCCTGCAAACGTGAGTATGATGAAAGCAAAGCTAATTTTTCTTTCAGCAAGTAGCTCATGAAAAATTCCTGATTACAAACCACTTGAAAAGCTCAAACTACCATTACAAAATAGAAACGGAGCTTGGGAGGCACAGATAGGGAATAGCAAATTCCTTCTATTTACAAACTTCAGGTAGACTTATGATGTATAAGAAAACAACATTAACTACTGCAATTCTACAAAGGCACTAAGAAAAAAAACACAGCTTAATTTTCTACTCACCTTCCAAATATCCCTCTCTAGGGCACCCAGTACCAGAGATGCAGTTCTGTATTCCAGTGTTTCTGATACATAAGAGGTACTTGACAGCCGGGGGTTTATCAGATCAGGGTGATTACAAATCCGTTGCAGCTGCATCAGGACATGCAGGACGCTGATGAAGTGTCCACTTTTGAGGGCTTCTTGGGTTCTACCAAACAATTTACAGAGAAATACATTAATTTAAGTATAGCTTTTATGGAAGTGTCCCTAAATGAGCAAGGTGAGAATGTGCAATGCAGTATGTTATTCCAAAGTCTTAAAACAAGCTTAGATTTTACCTAGGTTTTATTTCAGAATAAAACTAAAGCACTTCCAACCATGACAATCATTTATCATCTTGCTTAAGCACCAAAAATTACAGCCTTTTTTATTTACTGTTATAACTCCTTACCCTGGTTGTAAAATGACATCTTCATACATAGCTTTTTGTCGACTGGAAAGACGACACTTCAGCACATGTTCATATTTCTTTGTTAGCTGCTTTTCAACATCTCTCTTTGATCTTCGCAAAATAAATGGCTGAATCATCTGAAACATTTCATAATTGAGGGAAAAAAATTCTCAATTCAAAGATGCAGTTTTACAAGAGGAAGCTAAACCTATTCACTCCTAACACATTTGATGTGATAAACCTCATATGCCATACATAAGCATCTTGTTATGCACACAGCTGTATAGGCAATTAACTTTTTCTTTAATTTTTGCATGTTATGCTTCAAAATCCGAGCCTTGTATTATTTTTTAAAGGAAATCTCCATACTATTCTGTATGCAGTAGGACAGATGAAAAAAAATGACAACATACTCTGTGTAACCTGATGACCAGTTTATGGCAATAATCCTGGTTCTCCTCATTAGCTGCTTTTACTGGAAAATCTAGGTAAGGTCTGGAAATTCCCGGAATCAGAAAGTGTACCATGGTCCACAACTCCATCAATGTGTTATGCAAAGGAGTGTCTATCAGAAGCAAACGATGTTGGCTGCGAATAATAAAAGATTTTTAACTAATACAGCATTTAATTAGCATCAGTACAAAAAGGACACCAATATTCGAACACTGTTTACTATAGATTTAGGTTTGTGAGATATACAGAAGAAGTTAGTGCTAATAAAATTATATCTAGAATAATTTGTCTTTTTAATCTTGAATATGCCACCAAATTAGCTTCCTCTTTACAGAGTATGAGAACACAGAAGAGGATCTGTTTGGGAGCACAGAGTATCAGCAAAGTAGTATCATAATACTACGATAGTGGCAACAAAAAGATCCTGAGCAAGTCTCTGAATCCCAATTGTTTCACCTAAAGGCACCTCTGTAGGTGCATGTTGCACAGGAATTTGGGCAGACCAAATCAAGAGGGTTTTTATCAGTTTTCTGTTAAGAAGAGAACTGTGTGACATGAAGAAAGAAAAACCGACTGCCAGCAGGAAAATAATTCTCTGCTCCATACCTGCGGAGACTGAAAAGTGCCTCCCAGTGTTTCTCAGTCATGTTCTTTATTTGTTGCATCTCATCTACTATTAAGTATTTCCATCGCATTTTCATAAATGCTGGGTGGCCTTTGAACAGCTGTTTGTAGGAAGTGATACACACATTGAAGCTGTTGGGTTCTGTCCATTCCTACAGAAACAGAAAGAGGATGAGACAGAAAAGTTAAGGCAGAAATCTCAAGTATCTCAAACCAGCTATTTCTTCACTAAAACCAGAAAGATATTATGACCCAAAGCATTCTAAAAGACAGTCTTGGTCTTTGAATTATAGTCAGTTCAGAAAGCAAGTTAAGCATTGCACATATTGCTCAATACCAAGGAGTTCCAAACATGCCTTTGAAAATCTAGAACCATTAGGTGTGAACCTCTTTGTAAACCAACTCGTAGTGTCAAAAACTTCTCATATCCCATCAGGATGTAAGGAACATATAGATAAATGCAGGTTAAAGGTCTTGCCATCTAAAGTGCTACTACAACAGTGTAAGAGTTGCAAAATGGAGTACCTGTCTTTTTGCCCTAAGTTCCCTTTGGCTGCCAAAGTAGAGAAGGATTTTCAATCCCGGGCACCAGCGTTTCAATTCCAGCTCCCATTTCAGTATGTTACAGCTCCGTACAACAACAAGGTGAGGGCCCCAGTTACCTACAGAAGAGGAAACATAGCAGTTAACAGTAGAAAGAGACTCTGACAGTTCATGTGCTTATATTCTCCCCCAGTTTAAGTACAGCGCATTAAATCCATAATCAAAAGTGAGATTCAATAATAACAGAGGCATTTTAATGATCAATCTATTCTTTATTATTTTTGAGACCTCAAATATCCCTTGTGTACCTAATATCTATTTTTCCCTCAAGTATATCAACTGCTTGAATAAGAGATACTACCTCCAAAACAAGCTTTGCCTTACTTACATCCTTAAACCATCATCAGTACAGTAACAGTATTAGTAATAGCTGAGATGATGTACAAGACACTTGTCCAATTGTTCATGTTAATTCCTTGAATTTAACTATCTGTGGCCATCTGGTCATTAAACAGTTTGTAAGGCTTTTTTATACTAAGAAACTGGGCTACAGAAGAATTCTGTCACGTAGAAGGTAACAGCAGATTGATTAAACAGTATACTTGATAAGAAGGCATCCCTGTATCACACAATCTAAGAAAGTTTTTCTGACATAACCTTACTCTGTGCATTAACTAAAGTCTGACACGGATAAGGAGAAAAAAATGTGACCCTAGGCTACAATTCACAAAGATAATGCTGGCCCAGTACCTGTCTAAAATCGTTAGGCAAATGAACTTACCTTCATTACAAGCCAAGTGGGCAAAAAAGGCAATAATTTGCACTGTTTTTCCCAGCCCAGCCTCATCTGCCAGAATGCCATTGAGATTCTTCCTGTACAGCTTTGCTAGCCAATCCAGCCCAATCTTTTGATATTCTCTGAGAGGCCCATATAATAACGATGGAGTATTGTATTTTACCTGTAATGGGAATGATTTGATACCTTTTTTTCCGAGTTAAATTCACAGAGCATGACATAAAGCATAACCATTCATTCTGTAGTTCAATAACTAGAAAATATTTGTCATTTGTTGCCAAAATGTGAGAAATCATGAAGAAAACATTCTTTATGTAAAAGTAAGCACACAGTAGCAGAAAATAGGGAGTCTTACCGCTGTTGTTATCCTAGAGCTGCCTTTAGGTAACAGCATTTCTGCTGCAGCAGCAACTTCTGCTATGTCTCGCATATGCTTCTTTGGAGGACTCGATCTGTCTATACCCTTGTACTGGTCAATGCTAAGAAGGGAGTCTATGAGGACAACTTCTTTCTGAGGACTCTCCCTATCAGAGATATGGTCTTCCATTTCTATGAGAGAGAAAAATTACATTGGCATTTAAGATAAAGTTAAGTATCAGTTACACAAGCAAATTGAGATGGCTAGGATTCCAACAGGGATCTAAAACAAGGCAGCTAACTTCTAAAAACAATTCAATGATTTTCAGGCTAGTCATTTTTTACCTTCCTCACTGCTGTCCTCTTCACTGTCAAGCTTCGGCTGGGGCCAGTGAAAATTTTCTGCAAAGGCACCTTCATACATCTTTAGTAAATCTTCTAGAGGCAATTCAGCTGAAGGTCATTAAGGGAGGTAAGTTTAAAAATATCGAAACTTGTAACAATCAATACCATTGCTTTTAATCTCATTGCATTTTTCACAATTGTATAAAGCCAGTTGTCTAATCAGAAGGTAATTGAAGAGGTAACTATTAGGTGGATAATGGTAATATTTATCTAATGACCTTGATTACAGAGTAATGCTTGGCGTTACACCAAGCAGTTTGCTCACCCCGCTTGCTTTTTACAGTATTACAAACCCACTATATGAACTGACAGTAAACCACTGCCTGGGGAGGTAGGGGCATCAAACCCAGCCGAGCAGTTGAAAGACAATTCAAGACTCCAGTTTCCAAACTGACCTGTACTTCAACCCACTGAACAGTAACTCCATGATCCCTTGTCTGATCTGTTGAAGCAGGAATGTGCATGCTGGCAGTGGCAAATCAATCGGGAAACATCCTCATTAGGAACTTGGCTGACTGGCCAAGAGCTATAATCCTTCCAACTGGCCAGCTGGCTGCAGCCACTAAGCTGCCAAACAGACCAAATGGATTTGGAAACTGCATATTAATTGCCAGGCGAGCTTAGCTTAATGGGAAGCCTGCCTCTAAAAAACAGCAAGGTTTTTACCATGATAAGTGAAGTGATCCCTATGGAACACTTTGCATACATCAAGCTCAGCGGAGCAGTTATTGTTACATTGCTTATGAAAGAGAGCTGCTAGCCAGGGCATTGTCCCTAAAAGTCCATTATCTTAAAGTATTTATACCACCCAAGAGCAGCACTTCAGGGCCCTTTCAGACTTATCAGTTGGGTCACAAAACCCTTTTGAGATACTCAAGACAATTGATGATAAAATGTTCATGTTCAATCTGACACAATTCTGGTTTTAAGCATTCATCATGTATTCCTAGAATTTAGATTGAGTGTTTTGGTGTGAGGTTTTAAGGAAAAGCAGTGTTTCAGTAGAGAAACACCACCTTATGTGATACCTAGTTAAATACGCAGACCATTTTATAGAGTACAGATGTCCATCATCATCCCATAAACTGACTGGTACAACTTTCCAAACTGAAAAAAATAAATATGGACTGAATAGTTTCAGAGCCCATCACAGAGAGGAATCAAGCTACATGCCTACCTTCTTTGGCTAGATTAGACAATTCAGTTTGATGGTTTATGTTTCCTTCCTTAGCTTCTTGTTCCTCAATTGTTTCTTCTTCATCTTCAACTAAAACAAAACCAAATGTTAGCCTTGGCATTCAAATTCCACAATAATTCAGGAAGTTTGTAATGAGATGCCTCTGAAGTGTACTAACACAGAATATTACAAGTTAGCGGGATTCAAAAAGAACAAGGTATGTATGGGAAAAAAGAAAATCTGAGAGCAACTACATAGAACTTAAAAGATAAGTGAAAAGGAGAGAATCACTTCTGCCTCGGGACAAAAGGCAGTCTTGAACTCTTCCATGTTCGTTGACAATGGTCACCAGAGACAGGTTATTCTGTAGCTTTAAACTCGGGATTTTCTTTTTCAGAAACATGACACAGATGTCATCACAAGAAAGGAACTAAAATAGATGGGTTATTCAGCCTGAAATCCTCAAAAGAAGTTTAAGACCACTAGTGAGGTTTGAGAAACAAAGGAATGAGGACAGAAAGAATTAAAATCCACCAACAACGATGGCAGTGTGTTTTCAGGGAAAATAATATTATTTCAAATTTTTGCACAAGTTCTTTTAAGGAAAATTTACTATTTAAGTGACTATTTAATCTCTCTAAGAAATGGATGAAGGTTGGCATTTGGTTTGTGAAAAGCATTGCATCCATGCAGTAACAGACTGAAAACCTGTGCTTTCAGGGTTTTATTATACAACTTATGGACCATGCTATAGATGCACAATTTTGAAAAGTGACTTACCTTCCTCATCAGTCAAAGACGTGCTTGCCTTTCTTTTTCTTCCAGATGATGAACACTAGCATTAAATAATTAAAATATGTAAAATCATGTAAAACTAAGTTAGGGAGTTTTTTTGTTTGTTTTTTAAAGAAAGCAACAATGCCTTGCAAGCACAACAGCATTTGCTAATAGACACTTAACACCTATCAGCACTTTCCCGGTCACACAAAAACAGATACTCTGCCTCTGTATGGAAGGTAGCATGCAATCAGCTTCAAGGGTTTGTGGTTGAAATGACTCAGGCCCAGCTGTGGCACAGAGCTATAGCACACTCTTTCCCTTAAAAATATTATTGAGGCACAAAACTTTTACCCAGGTTGGAATCAAGGACTAAATTTTCATTAGTCAATGAAAAAAAAAGAGATATGGCACAGTCCTACAATTGTTCACTCTCAGCTGCCCAGCACACTCCGTAGTGTGGTTTAGCCTGTGCAAATTAACACTCCCAGACAGCGCTAGGCCACACTTTGGCTGATAACACATGCTAAAGCTTGTTCCTAACAGGAAATTCAGAGGCAGGCATTCTGCTTGGTGAAAGGGGAGCACTTCAGCGAGTGGGCATCAGCTGTGCCACACCAGATGGCTCAGGGCCTCAGAACAATCCCTCGCCCATTTTTTTCCAATTGCACAGATGTAGCTGAGGAGTCCTAGCACACATTTCCTCTACGGCAAAAAAAACTTGTTTCATTCAGTTTGACCCATTCTGCAACATATACCAACATCTCTCAGCAGATACATCACATCTGAACAGCTGGAAACATGCTTTCATGCCCCACAAAGTTTACCCCTGGTTACAGTAGATGAAACTCTTGCCCAAAACGAAGTCTGGCAATTAATTTGTACTTTTTTTTTATTTGTCTTGCAATTTTAGAATGACTGATTCAAAGCCACTAAGTATGAACTCTTCCTTTAAAAGACAGCTATCAACCACAACCCACTCTCCTGCTAAAAGTTGTGGTTCATAACCAGAAAAATTTAGATTTGTGCTCATGACAATATGTTCAATTGTCAGTAACTAACAGAAATCTGCTTATTATCAACGTGTATTTAAGGGAAACACATTTCACGTTTATCAAAACTTTTTCACACAGGGAGTAATGTTTGAAGTAATTTGATGGTTTTTTTAAGAAACAGAAAGACTTACCATTTCACTTTCTTTATCCAATAAAAGGTCTTCTGCATGTTTTGCATCCTTACCTGGAAAATTATATACTTCATGTATGCGTTAGTCACCTAGCAATTTTATGTTTCTTAGGTGAACTTTTAAATGCATTTAACATAAAACACAAGCAATATTGACAAAATCTGACACAAAAACATGAAACAACCCCATAACTCATAGTTCCGATGTGTTCACAACCTATTATTAGCAGCTCACAATTCTATCAGCAACAAGATTAAACTCCTCTGAGTGAAAATACGTAAAACAATACCATCAGAATTTACACTGGATTTCTTATGAAATGGAATGCAATTACCTTTCCTTGAAATTCTCTTTAAATTCAAAGCTTTTTTCCTTTTCTCTTGAAATTCAACTTGCAGTTTTATTTCAACAACCTGAAATGTAAATCAAGTCTAATAAAGCACTTAAATTTTATAAATAACTTCCTGAAGATGAAAAAAACCCAGGATGACTTGCATAAGTATCAATAAGTTGGTATTTTTTACCTGTTCAATGTTTGACCAGAAGTATTCTATTTCTCTAGCAATCGACGCAGCAATTCGCCTCAGTTTGTTTTGTTCTTCCCTTTTAGCTCGCTCTTCATTAAGTTTCTTTTCTTCGTGATAACGAGCCACAGTTCTTACCATCTAAAACACCACAAGATACTCTGAATTAGGTTACCTCAAAATACACATCATTGCATTTCTTAAGATGACAGTGGTTATCAGCAGCCAGATGTTAACCATAGCTTTACACACATAGCACTGACCTTCAATATTTCTAATTCTTACCATGCCAGTAAAACAAGACATGAATCTCAAAGGAAATACAAGAACTATAACTACACAATCAAGTAGGAAACTCCTAATCCACTACTCTTTCTCACTACAAAAATTAGGAAAAAAAAATCTACTGAAATTAGCAGGAAACACAAAAAAATAAAATGTTTTTTCAGACAGCACGTATGAAGTCATAGAAATCACACCACAGAATGTCAGAGACCAAAGGTAAAATGAGCTCAAAAAGAGTGTACATACATGAGTGAAAGATCAGTCAATGGCTGTAAAAGACTGACTTGATAGCAACCTTTAGCTCAGGAGGTCCCTAAAACATTGACCTCCGGAAGTTTGAAGCATACTGCCAGGGGAAGGATCATTTCATATTTGGCCTTCCTGTTTCTCCTATTCTTAAAAACTACCACAAATGGAGTGGGTGCCACAAATGGGCCACAAATGGAGTAAGTGCTTCAAATTCAGGTTTAAATTATATTCAAAATGCAGATCTTCATTTTTAAAAATGATACACCTACTTCAACACTTTACTTACAAGGAAGAGAGTTCTGAGCTTTCATCATTTCAGAATATACAATAGAAAACAACATGACCTTCAGCTTCATTCTTCATTACCCCAAACTGGTCATAAATGTACCAAAAGAAGATCCAACATTGCTAGAATCCATAGAAAACTCTTGCTTATTGTAAATAAACAGATCTTTACTTATTTCACCTCACACCACTCCAATTTTCATTCCATCACTGACTTAATTATTCCCACTGTGCTGCTCTCTGCCCCTATGGAAACAATTCTCTAGCACGTTTCCACTGCTGTCCTTAGAACTCCACGGTTCCTCCTTCATCTTTTTCTGAGATTAAGAAAGAAGAATTAGACAGACAACCACACCCAATGGAAGTTACTTACAAAATTCTGTATTTATTCTTCATTGAAAGGGAATAACTGATTTGTGAGACAGGCACGATAGCTGTACTTTTTAAATATGACACAGTCAAGATATTGACTGGGTGCCCTAAACTAACTGTTTGATTTCTAGGGGAGCAAAATCCACAAAATCCAAAACTAATATTTGCATCCACAATCAATAAATTATTGAGGCTGTTTCAGATGCTAGAATACCTAAAGTTGACAACATGGCTTCACATTTACGTTAAAAATCGGTGCCCTATATTCCTATCACTTCTATCTGTAGAAAACCATCATTTAAGTAGCTTTGCTACCAAGCTGAGTGATACCAAGATCCATTGTTCCGAGTCAAAAAAAGGTTTTTCAAGTACCTTCTTAGCAGTTGCCATCTTCCACTTTCTCTCTTGGGCAAAATCAGTTGCCATCCACTGCACTTCTTCCAGCAAATAGTCCCAGTGAGATTTCGGCCTTGGAGCCTCCTGGAGTTTAGGCAGTCGCCTCAGTGACCATAAACCTTCCTTCCTCAGCTCCGCTATTCGCTGATGGATTTGATTTTCCTAAAAACAGAAGCACATATAGTTACCATGAAGCTGCAGAATGCACCTAAAAATAGTAACCAAATAGAAAACCAGTAATTGGTCCCACTTCATCCATGATGTCTCTGTTAAATAAGCAAACCACCACCTCCAGTTAGCTATAAAAATAAGATTGCAGTCACTTTGAATGAGTAGATAGAATCAATATAACAGAAAGAGGAACAAACGCAACAGCTGTAAGAAGACCAGTAAGTCTTCTTCAACTTCCCTGAATGCCCATAAAAGCCAAAATCAGTATGTAAAGCAGACTGAAAAAAAACAAAAACAACAAACAAATACCTCATCCTCCTGAAAAAGAGCCCATTTTCTGTCTTGGTGAGGCCACACCTGGAGTATTGTGTCCAGTTCTGGGCCCCACAGTTCAAGAAGGACAGGGACCTGCTTGAGAGAGTCCAGCACAGAGACACTAAGATGATTAAGGGAGTGGAACATCTCCCTTATGAGGAAAGGCTGAGGAAGCTGGGTCTCTTTAGGTTGGAGAAAAAGAGACTGAGGGGTGACCTCATCCATGGTTACAAATATGTAAAGGGTGAGTGTCAGGACAATGGAGCAAAGCTTTTTACAGTAGTGACCAATGATAGGACAAGGGGCAATGGTTGTAAACTGGAGCATAGGAGGTTCCATGTAAATATCAGGAAAAACTTTTTCACTGTGAGAGTGCCAGAGCACTGGAACAGGCTGCCCAGAGAGGTTGTGGAGTCTCCTTGGCTGGAGACATTCAAACCCCACCTGGATGCGTTCCTGTGTGATGGACTCTAGGTGACCCTGCTCTGGCAGGGGGTTTGGACTAGATGATCTTTCGAGGTCCCTTCCAACCCCTAGGATTCTGTGATTCTGTGATTCTTAACTCAAACATCTCATTCACGTTAATTGTTATCTATCTGTTACCTCTTCATAAGTTTCAGGGAAAATCAAAAAGCCTTACCAGCTTTACTTGCTCAGCAAGCTTGTCTTGAGAGTTGTCCTGTGGTACCACCGCTGCATTCTGAGCTGGACTCTGCGTTTTAGGTGCTGCTGCCACTGCTAAGCCTGGGGGCTTCGATGCAATAGGAGACAGGGACTTGTTAGTTGCTGGAGAGGTCCTGTTTGTTTGCACTGGATACGTAGAAGGCGGTGTTGTGCCTGAGATAGTTGCTGGCACAACGGATGAGGTAGGTGGTAGCGTGTTTGCTGTAAGACGTTGAGAAGTCTGAGCAGGATCTGCAGATGGTCGCGTCAGAGTCACAGTCTGCCCAAGAGACACATTTGTTAGTGATGAGTTTAGGATTCAATGCTGTCTTACTCTACACTATAGCAGAACATAACACGGACTTGCATAAAAAATCTACACCTGCGTTTTTATAAGGAAAAGAATTAAGTGTCCAGTGGAATTAAAAAACGTTAACATTTGTCATATCTTTTCAGGAAGACAGTGTTCTTAGATTCTACTAGGCATTGAAACAAACATACTTTCACCCCAACAAAGCTCACATACCTGTTGCTGTATTGTAGCCTGTGGCTGTGACACTTGGTTTGGTGTCTGTCCTTGCACATGGATCGCTGGTGGCACCTGTTGCTGAAGTGGTGCTGGAAGCGGAGTGGACGTCAGGGGCACACTCTGAGGCTGGATCTTCACCTGAATCTGAGGCTGAGCTGGAGACTCCACTATCTGTGGTTGCTGCTGTGAAAGCTGCAGCGCAGCTGGGAGAGACGTCATGGGGACGTTTGCAGGTTGCAGTCTCCCTGGCAGCTGTGGTGGAGGTGTATGCAGACTTGCTGCATTCTGCACAGGAGGGCCTTTGGACGGGTCATACTGCTGTTGACTCTGCTTCTGTCCAGTCAGCTGTACAGTTTGAGGAGTGGGAGGCATTCCACCTGCAAAGCAAGAGGAAACACAACACAGATAAAATTAAAACGTCCAATGCTCTTTGCTGATATAAAGTGGAAATCAGCTGCAAATAGACTAATTTGTTACTTACTTTGCCACAAGACACCACCACTTGAAAATATCACATCACAATCACAAAATAAACCACCATTACAATAAACAAGAAAGTATTTCATGCACGGGACTGCAACTAAAATTTGGAGCACAGCAACTATAAAGAATGATGTCATTAAATGTCTTCTACTTAAAAAAACGGAGAAAAAAAAAAGGACTGGTGAGCTAATGGAATTTAACCTAAAATAACAGCATCGAGTCTAAATAGTATTTAGTTCTTAACACATTCACTCTAACACGTATTCTAGAATTTGGCATGACTAATGAATAAAAATTTGCCATGATGTTGTAAATTAGGAGGTTTCCTTTTCAGAGATCATTGGCTCAGTTCCAGAATTCTCAGATTAGCCATTTTGCATCAGCACCTGTGACGTTTTTCCATGCCCACATGCACCTTTGGAGCCCGTCACTCAGCTCCTTAAACAAACCAGGCATTGCATACCAAGTATTAATTTACATGGAGAAGTGCGTGGTGGGACTAGGATCTTGGAAGGCCGGAAGCCCAAGTTTCTAGTCCCATCACTAACATCTCCTTGTTAAATTAATGTGCAACTGGCATGTGGTGACACAGTACCTTGTGCCGTTGGCATTAGCTGTTGAAGAGGAACTCCTGAAGCCACACCCGGGTGCTGAAAAACCATCCCATGACGGCCCACTTCAATTCGTGGTCTCTTAGACGAATCTGTGATATTCAAATTCCATTTATGGCATGGTATAATGGAATGGGTTCAATTTCACAAAGCAAACTACTACACATGATTCCAACATCAGCTCAGAAGGCTACGACTACATGTGTAGCATTTATGAAGAACATGCTCCGAGGGCAGAGTCCCTCTAGCTTCAAGTTGGCCATCTCCAATCTTCTTAGCCAGAAAAATCAACCTAACAATGTCTCCATGCCTGCCAAATCCAGTCCTATCGATTGTGAGTGGAGTGCACTCTTCACACAGCACCATTCGCAATAGATAGTCCTAAGGATCTGGCAATTCCCGAGGTGAGGCAAAACTGTATTTCAAGAGTTACAGAACAGTGGGCTCCATTAACTGTCTGGGGAAAAAAAAGAAAAAAGAAGAAAAGAAAAAAAGAACCAGAGTGCAATTCTGTCTGTGGAACGTACCTGCTGGTGCAAGTGCCTGCTGTCTCTTAAATGCTTCAATTTCTATCGTGTTCACAGTCCCCGTGACTGGAGTCCCTGTATGCGTTTGCTATTGGAAAAAGAAAACAAATCACAAAAGTTCAATCTGTAGATAGTCTAACATCAGGATGTAATCTACAAACGGACCTAAAGAGGCCAGCAGGGAACAAATGCTTCAGAACAGTTGTACAATGAAGAAAACAAGATTCGCTCAATATCTGCCGGGAAGTTTCAGATGTCCATAATGCACAGACACTCTTCGTCCAGTTTAAATTTTGAAACAGTAACTAAACTGATAAAGTTGGTTATACATAATAACCCAGGAAAACGGGATATGTAAGAAAAAAAACAACTTGCCCAATGTATTTTTTTTTTAATAAATGGAATTTTTCACTTATGTGCTACCCTTCATTATTTGCATAATGCTGCGATGAAGTCATAATGACATATTCATAGAGCATACAGCTGCAATAAAAAGCTGACATGACAAATATTAAGCATTATGACTTCGCTACAGGATTAATTAGAAGGGAAATTAGATGAGAAAAGAGAATTTACACTTAAACTGTATTATAACTAACAACACACAAAAATAAGAAATGAGAGTCAACACATTTGTGAAATCTAATCTTTTTCACTCTGTGTGAAATATCAGTAACACACAAAGGAACAGCCATCCCGAAGGCAGTGTAAGCTTACTTGAGTCTCCATCACTGTCACTCTCAGGATAGAGCTCCGTGAGAGTCAGTCTTGAAATATGTCAGGAAAAACTGCTAAAACTCAGAAAATGGAATAAAAGAATCTCAGCCAAGTTCCAATTCCAGTTTTCCAGATGCTAGACTTGTACAGACGGCTGGAAAAATGAGTACCATGTAGAAACTCAGTGAGGAGAAACACAATATTGCCATAAGGCTAATGTGACCTCAGAGCTCATCAGAAATTACCAGACATTTTGTCTGAGCATAAACATCACACAACTACGAATTAACAAGCTTGGAAAAGCACTATTGATGTTGAGATGGAAAAAAAATCACCAGGCTTTGATTCAGCAAGTTGGCGTTTAGCTTCAGTAGGATTACACAGTGCATGGCAATTTTATTTTAAAATTACCACAATTAATATTGACAATGACGGCAAAGAATATATCCTAGATGAACCTTTCAGCATCAAACTCAGATGGCAGACTCACGTACAGGATTATGGAAGCAAACAAGTGTGGGTGTATGATGGTTTCAATGCTCTTTGGGCCCTCAGCACTACTGGTAAGTGCTTACTAATGTCCATCAGTGTTTGTGCAAGCCCAATTCTTTGCAGTCAGTTTCTAATCCATATTTTAGGTTCTCCTGAATATGCTATACCCAGAATTCTACTATGAAACTTAATATGAGAAAAACAAGGGCTCTCCCAAGAAAGGTCTTAAGAGATTCTATCAGAAAACACAAACATGGACTTTATGTATGGCAGCCTCTGTGGCCTAGAACATGAGCTGGTTTAGCACTCAAGTTCTCTGTGTGTAATTTTCTGATGGTGAGAGCCTTTGCCATATCAATGTACAGCAAGGGTTTGCAAATATTGTGAAAATTTATTATGACAACATAGCAAAGACAGCAATTTCCCCAAAGAATCTTCCAGTTTCTTCACAGGTCTTTTCTTTGATTTTTAATAGAAATTCTACCAATGTAAATTAAACCTAAGGAAGCAAACACCAGTCAATATTGAAACAAATCATAGCAGTCACAACTCTGCATCTTCAATCCAACAGTATTAATAAACAGCCATCATCACCTAAACTGACTGGGTTTCAAACACGCCTTTTTGAGCTGAATATATCTCATGCCACTCAGATTCTATCAATAGCTATGAATTAATAACATTTTAATCTCTTCACTGCTGTGAGGTCATTTGTGGCTACTCCAGCGACACAGCTATAGCACTGAGATGGGAATTTTGGTTTTAAGAACCTCTGACTCATATTCATCCCTAATAGCCATGGTTCGCTGCCACATCACATTTGATATGGATTAAGTTTTCAAATGTTTGTCTCCTCTTAAGGCAGACATGCAGCATATTTCAACAACAGCGTCTGGCAGAGCATCATGCACTTAGGTATTTATGTAATTTTCAAAATAAGTCAAAAAACCTTCTTTCTACAATGCTACTGGATTAATTGACAAGTTCAGCGTATGTCTTGTATGCATCAAATGCTTTCTGGAACATCAGTTTAAGAAAGTATGTTCTCCAAACTCTGCTTCAAATGCCACTTACTTCACCTGCACCCTTACTCTGGATGATTGCATACTCACAGTTTCAGGCTGCATCTCTACTTTAGGATGTTTGACTGACATTTTCTTAAGAGTATGCCTCCCAGTTGTCTGCATTATCACCACGTAATTTAGTCCAAATGCTTCAAAGAGCAAAGGTATTATGTCTTTATAAATTGCAGCCATATACTGCTAGTATTAGACTAAAACTGTCCTAGCTTCAATTAAAATAATGTAGTTCTCCGGAGGTCGTGATTATGCAGCATGCCCACAATAATCATTCTGAGTGCTGCACTTACGCACTCAAATTTGAATGATGATGCTGATTGGGACACATTATTTCTCTATAAACAGTTACAGAGACACAGACTGATGGAAAGAGATGATACTTTCTGTTAACAGTTTGTGTTAGAGGGTATTACCACGATGACACAGTTTCGTATGGTTTTAGCATGTAGGTGCTAGTTTATCTGAAACAGCTCTGAAATGGTATAATACTTCCAAAAGTACTTCCTCACTGGTGTAGCTAGAGGTTGATGATAATCCTAATCACTACAATAAATAACCTGATACAATATTACGTATTTCAAACAGCTTAGATGAAGCCTGACTGCCTAAGGAGGCTTCCAAGACATGTCAGTATTGGCCATAACAAAGCTCTCAGCACAAGTCCCTTGACTATGCAACTCGTTTGTCACAGTGAACATCCCATTTTTAAACACAGGAACACAACCCTTTTTACATTTCATTTAACTCTCGATCTTGCAAAACCTAGATGAAGGCAGTGCAGACTCTGCAGCTCCCGTGGTACAGCAGAGTAATTCACCCTGTAACACCTGCTATTCAAGTGTATATAACCGAGCTAAACTTCAGTTTCTTCTTCCCAACATTTGTGGTAGAGCTAAGGTAAAGCAGTTTAGTTATTTTAAAAAAAAAAATAGTGTCAGAGGGTTATTATTGCTGTTTAAAACATTTCAGGGAAGGCAAATCCAAAACCTTCTGTAGCCATACACAAAACCTTTAATAGATAAGGAAAAAAAAGAAATTTAGAAGAAATCCACAATTACAATGCCACAGACAAAAGAATCCATATTATCACTATGCAGAATGCACAAATGAACCAAATGCATTAGGGAAACAAAAGACAAACAAACCAAAGTGAAAACATTCAAGCTGAAAGTTAATGAAATAAGCCAGCAACCTGGAGACAAAGATTTAACTTCCTCGAGGCTTTGTTAATATTGATGCATTTTAAAATTGCAAAGGTTTTTTTTGTTTTGTTCAGATGATAAGGGATGGGCTCTTGGGAAAATTCTAATTCATCTAAGAAATACCAAATCTGAATGAAGAAAAAAAATCTGGGATGAAACTACATTTTAGAACCATTGAAAAGTACCTGAAATGGTTGCTGCTGGGATGAAAAAGCAGCAGAAACATTTGGAGGAAGCTGGGTTGCTATAGCGACAGGAGTACCAGTCTGCCCATCCTTTCCTGTCACAACCTTTACCTGAGAGAAATATTTTGGGAAAAAAAAAAAGAAGGGAGAATCATTTTCTTTTTAAAAGTTTTTCTTCTTTTTTTTTTT